>CAUDMG010002446.1:0-489921 GCA_958450375.1 Homarus gammarus | reverse complement strand
GGTCGACTCAAATATCAGGGCATTGTTTTATGAGTTTCTTCAGAGAACCGACAGTGAATATCGGTACCTGATCCACCTTCTGGTGAGTCACTGATACTTCTGAATATTCTCTCTGACTGGTTATATATAGCTCTCTCTTTCTCTTTCTCTCTCTGACATATAAATATTTATATATATATTTATATATTTATATATGTATATATATATTATTAAAGATAAAACTCATAGTTGTCATCCCTGGTGGCCGCAGAACACAACCATGAGCTACGAGGAGATGAGGAGGACCACTTTTAAGCTACACACCGACATGGAGGCCGCCACACCTGTACACCCGCGCCTCCGTGTCTCCTTCAGGGCTGGCGGGAGTGCTTAATGACGTTGGGATGGTGCCTCATGGTTTCTAATTGGTGTTAAAATTATGATGGGAATATCTTAATGGTTAATTTTACAATATGTGTCATATATGTGATGTTACATTTCTATTTGAGATGTTCTAATGGTTACTGAGAAATGTTTCTTAAATGTGATGTTTACGCTGTTTATAAAAATTATTTGCATAAGTTTTCTTATGTGTTGGGTTTGTCCTACTTAACATCTTTTGTGATGTTTAATTATGTTGAAATTGTGTTTTTAATGTATTTTTTACTCCCTGTTTTTTAGTGCATGACCCTCACGACTCACAGCTGCACTGTTAGTATTGCTTTTGCTGCTGTTCTCTATTGTCTATTGTTAGCTACTTCCTGCAGCTGGTCTAAGAATAAGTCATTGTTGATACTCTCAGCTGTACGAGTGGTAGCTGTTACTGTTACCTGCTGTCACTCTATTCCCTGCCTGACTGTCGTCGACTTATTGAGATTATTTCACTGTTATTTCTCAAGTTTTTGCTGTTGATATCTCTTCTGTAGTAAGCGCTGTTGTTGTTATCACCGTTGTTGGTGTTGGTGTCAAAGCCACAGCTATCAGTAATTGGGTCATAGTTTCACGACGTTCATGGAGGCCGCCTTAAAACTCACCAACGAAGGTGACATGCCGGAATAACTCATATCTGGATGATCGGCATTCTCGATTCTGAGTAACAGCAAAGTCTTAGTGTGTGTGTGTGTGTGTGTGTGTGTGTGTGTGTGTGTGTGTGTGTTGTGTGTGTGTGGCAGAAGGGGTCACCACGGGTCGGTACAAGTGATGCTGTATGTCAAGGAAACTCCAACCACAAATAGATATTTTTGTTTATATCGCAACTTGACGTGTAGGTGTACCGTGTAGGTGTACCGTGTAGAGGTACCGTGTAGATGTACTGCGTATGTGTAGCGTGTAGGTGTACTGTGTAGGTGTATTGTGCAGGTGTACCGTGTAGGTGTACCGTGTAGGTGTACCGTGTAGATGTAATGCGCATGTGTAGCGTGTAGGTGTAAGGTGCAGGTATACCAAGCAGGTGTACTGTGTAGGTGTACCATGTAGGTTAGGGTGTGTCAATTTTGTCAACATGTTAAAAATCAAATTTGGTAGTCAAAATATTGTGCCTCTTTATGTCTAAACTTGAGATTAGCAAACAAAAATGAATTGAAATAACCCTCACCTACATCAATTATACCTTAAAGTTTCAAATATCAGTATTTCAACAAATTAATGAGACTTGATTAGAATTATTCACTTGATATTAACTAATCTCATGTAAGCATATGGATTATGGAGTATTTTATGGTTCTATAGCTTGTGTACAATATGCATGTCAGAACATGAACATGAACAGGCTCTCCGTGTGGGACAGTTTAATTCTTGTTTTGACTTGTACCAAGCGTGAGGATAAGGCGCCCGGCTCACTCTCCTTCTAGATATCATAGACGGTGGTTTGCTCTCATTGCACTTGCACCTACTCTACCAGACGAATTCTACATTTTAATTATTGTAAGTAGGGCATATTGATTGTCGCAGTTACTTATATCATTGTATAAAACATTATGTTCTAAGAAATTATTATGTTATTTCTGTTACAGCATTTTTGATAAACAAATTGATATTTTTTGAAACAACAATTGAATTATGAAACATTGAAATATTTTTCTATTTGTCAGATAGTGTGAAGATGTCAAAATTGAAGACAAGAAGTCAGTTGTCAACCCACTTGAGCCTGCTAGTTGGTAAAGGGAAGGAGCTTCCTGTATCAGAACTTCCAACAGTGAGAGACATGCTAAGATTAGGGTTACTCCTTCGAGAAAAAAATGCAAAGGACAGAAGGAACTATACAGATAAAGAACTCATAAATGACATGATAGTCCCTCTTCTGCATCAATGGACAAAAGCTAATGCACTATTCAAACCACCTGTGATTAATCAGTGTCGAACTATTGAGCTAAAACTAACGAAATTATGGCACAAAGCAGTTGAAACATCACTTGGTAAAGGAAACTTGGCCAGGAAAAATGAATTTCTGCACACACTTGATACTCTGTTTGACATTTTGACCTGCAAGTGCTCCATACAATTATGTTCTGAATCCAACTGTTCTCACTCAGGTAAGAGAGAAAATAATTCCCACATTGATTGTGGTTGTCCTCGTGAAAAGAAGATCCCTGTTTTAGAGCTTGAATTTATAAAGGCACAGAGGACAAAGGCAGAAGGCCAAGGAAGTATGCAAATGGGTTCAATAGATTATTCAGAAACAAAGAAGCAGATTGCTAATGCCAAGAAGAGAGAACAAATCCGAGAGAGGGAACAAAAGAAGAAAATGAAGAGTGAAGAAGCCATCCAAAGAGAGGAAGAGCTGTGTCAAGATGTTTATCACTTCTTTGATAGTTCTTCTGATGAACAGGAAGCAACATCAGATGATAGTTCCAAAGAGCCATCTGAACCTTTACCAAAGAAAATGAAATACAACACAAGAAATATTTCAAACATTGCTTTAGCTAGTATTCGCCACCATGCTGGACTTCGTGAGGCTGCAGAAATTGCAACTGCCGCTTGGATAGATGCAGGCCTCATCAGCCGAGAGGATGTATCTTTGGTGATAGATCATAATAAAATTAGAAGAGCACAAGAAAAAATAATGAAGGAAATATCTGATCAGCATGAAAAAGATTTAAGCGAGGGAGGGCTCTCCTGTCTTTTGTTTGATGGAAGAATAGATGACACAAAAGTTTTGCTAGAAGTAGAGGGAGTGAACAGAAAGTTTCCAGGTCTCATCAAAGAAGAACACTACTCTGTCTGTTCTGAGCCTGGTGGTCGGTTTTTGTTTCACTTTGCTCCCGAAACTGAAGTAGAAGGGAAGAAACATGCAGAGGTCATTGCTGATCATATTTTATGTTGGGTTCAGGAGAGAGGACTTGGCAGTTCACTGCAGGCTGTTGGTGGAGATTCAACTGCAGTGAACACCGGATGGCAGGGGGGTGTAATGACGCATTTAGAGAAAAAACTAGGAAGAAGACTTGTTTGGATTGTATGTGATTTACATACAGGCGAGCTACCTCTTCGTCATCTCATCCAGGAACTTGATGGTCCTACAAAGAGCAACAACAAGTGGTCAGGTCCCCTTGGCATCATGCTGGATGAAGCAACACAACTAGAAATAAATACAACCTTTCCAAAGGTCGAAGTTGGCCCTCCCCTTCCGGCGTTGTCTGAAGGAGTCATCAAAGATCTCAGCACAGATCAATCCTATGCTTATCGTATTGCCCAAGCAATAAGATCAGGAGAAGTGCCTCAGTCATTGGCTCTCTTGGAGATTGGACCTGTCAGTCACAGCCGTTGGTTAACTACAGCTCTTCGTTTCTGCAGGATTTGGATTTCCAAACACGAATTGAAGGGCAAAGTGCTGAAGAATTTGAGGTTAATTGTTGAATTTATTATTGGAGTTTATCTTCCCCAGTGGTTTAGTGTGAAACTTAATCCTATGTGGGTGGATGGGCCCAATCACCTTTTGTTTCAATTGCAGCTAGTAAGAACACAGAGGAAGGTAGTGAGGGACATCGTGTTACCTGTGGCAAGAAGGTCCGCTTGGTATGCTCGATCAGAAGCAGTTTTGCAAGCAATGCTTTGCAGTCAATGTACCAATCTCCGAACCGAGGCTGTAGAAGTCATTCTAAAGATTAGAGGAACGCTAATAGATGACGACCAGTTGGGAGACTGTTCGTTTCATTCAAGAAAAGTTCCCCCAATAAACGTCAATGCCACCAAATTGTCAGAATTGGTTGACTTGAGTTTGGAAGTCTTAGAGCCACCATTGACAACAAGTCTAACTAGCCAAGAATTGAGAAACCTTAAAGAGACTCCAATGCAGGTGCCGAAGTGGCCTTCCCACACTCAAAGTGTGGAGAGATGTGTGAAAATGGTCACAGAAGCAGCGGGCCATGTTTACAGCCACGAGAGGCGAGAAGGTTACATCAAAGCACAAATAGCAAGCAGACTACTGATGACAAGAAACCAAAGCAAAGAGAGTATGAAGGCATTGGTTACTTCCAAATAGACTACGGATAATAAAATATAATAATTTGAGACTTGAAACAGTAACATGTGTGCAAACGCTGGTTATGTTATAAATTCACAAATATGTACATTTACAAATCCATTTGATGTAGGTAGGACTTATTATAAAAAAAAACTTATGCCAGAATATTGTTTTGCATGCTTAAAGACTACAATAAATTGCTACCAAATTACTCGATTTTCAATTTAGCCAGTTCACCCCCTAAATTGACACACCCTATGTAGGTGTAAGGGAGAACCTGGTCAATTAATAGTTTTCTATTTGCTTGTTTAAACTAACTTAAACGTTACTAAGTATTCTTGTATAAATATTTAGTTCATGTCAGAAATCTCTACACTAGACAAATATAAAAACCAAGACAAACAAAAGCTACAGAAACTCAATGTAAATTAACGGCATTAAAGTGACCATTTTGGAGCTTGACGGCCATATTGGATGTGAAGGAAAATTATAGGAAATTCTAAAGTGAAAAACTGAGGTGTTTCCGAGGATGAGACGTGGCTGTGAGGGGTCAACATGCTGCACTTGTCTCGGTGTGTTGTGATGGTGGCCGCTGCCTCCGTCCGGCTCAATATAAAACACAAGTCACACACTCATACATTATCTCTCGTGTCATAATTCACTGATGATGTCTGAGTCACTCTTGTTGTTATTGAAGAACAATTTAATCTACATTCAACAACTATATAAGTACAAGTGAGGCCCAGGTGAACGAACACTGGAAGAGGAAAAGTTTGTGTTTATATTGAAGATGTAAGGAGAAGGTTCGTGTTCACCTCACTGTGTGTCGCTGTTAACCCTTTGAGTGGCAGTGGTTACTCTCAGCTGAATAAAATCTTCTGGTGTCAACCAGAATATAATACCCAAGTGCGACACTGCCCTTCAAACGGTTAACCCCTGCTCGAGAAAGATGGTTTTTGTGCTACGAACAAATCTTACACAAAAGTGTTGTAATAAAACAAGTGTTACAGCGTCAGCTATAATATTCGTTTTGTTGGTGATTGTTTACCAAGAGGATAATGTTAAGGAGAGTGACAAAGATGGTGACATATATAGTGAGGAGGCTGGTGAGCAGAGGAGAGGACCACTTGTTTACCGTGGAGAAACAGGCCAGACAGGTGTGTCAGTTAACAGGTGTCGCTCCCTCTTCACCATCACTGGGGTGCCAGATGAAAAAACACTTTTCCCTGCTCACCTGCTACAATATCCTGCAGACAACAGCAGCTTGACGAGCGACAGGTGGACGCCGCTACACCCTCGGGAGGACCAACACCTGTCAGCGGCTGTCAAAGGGGTGAGACATCTGCTGCAGAAGAGGTCGTCGTCGTCAGGAGCTTCCACCGAGGATTACCGCAGTCTGGCGGCGCTGCTTCCTACACTCTTAACCTTCGAACACCACACTAACAAGAGTCAAGAGGATGACCACAAGAAGGAAGGTCAAACACCCATCCTCCGCCTCAACAGTAGGATTGATGCCAACGGCGGAGTGTTGCCCTACGTGCCCTGTGCCATAGTGCCCTTTGACCACCCACCCTTCGTCACCGCCTGCTTCGCCCACAGACTCAAGAACAACAATTCCTTCTGGATCGCTTTTCTGGGCGACTCAAATATCAGGGCATTGTTTTATGAGTTTCTTCAGAGAACCGACAGTGAATATCGGTACCTGATCCACCTTCTGGTGAGTCACTGATACTTCTGAATATTCTCTCTGGCTGATTATATATAACTCTCTCTTTCTCTTTCTCTCTCTGACATATAAATATATATATTATTAAAGATAAAAACTCATAGTTGTCATCCCTGGTGGACGCAGAACACAACCATGAGCTACGAGGAGATGAGGAGGACCTCCTTTAAGCTACACACCGACATGGAAGTCGCCACATCTGTACACCCGCGCCTCCGTGTCTCCTTCAGGTCTGGCCGGAGTGCTTACTGATGTTGGGATGGTGCCTCATAGTTACTGAGTGATGTTAAGATTATACTGGGAATGTTTTAATGGTTTATTTTACAATATTTGTCATATATGTGATGTTACATTTCAATTTGAGATGTTGTAATGGTTATTGGGAAATGTTTTTTATATGTGATGTTTACGCTGTTTATAATCATTATTTGCATAAGTTTTCTTATGTGTTGGGTTTGTCCGACTTAATATCTTTTGTGATGTTTCATTATGTTGAAATTGTGTTTTTAATATGTTTTTTAGTGCATGACCTTCACGACTCACAGCTGAACTGTTAGTGCTGCTTTTGCTGCTGTTAACTACTTCCTGCAGCTGGTCAAAGAATAAGTCATTGTTGATACTCTTAGCTGTACGAGTGGTAGCTGTTACTGTTACCTGCTGTCGCTCTATTCCCTGCCTGACTGTCGCCGATTTATTGAGATTATTTCACTGTTATTTCTCGATTTGATGCTGTTGATATCTCTTCTGTAGTAAGCGCTGTTGTTGTTTCCACCGTTGTTGGTGTTGGTGTCAAAGCCACAGCCGTCAGTAATTGGGTCACAGTTTCAGGACGTTCATGGAGGTAACGCCGTCCAAGGTTCAGGAGACCAAGGAACTGAGACAACTAAGTCGGTGGGCCAGGGGGAAGGACCCGCTCCCTCACATCCTTATAATAGGTAGGACAAGAACCGCCACAACACCTCCACTGTAAGCAGTTAGTGGGCGAACCTTCGTCTGGCGTAGACTTTAAATCATGATATTATATGGTAGACTCTTTTGTAAGACCTGCAGGTAGGAGGCGGGCAAGCGCTCGTCTGGCGTAGCCTCAGTTGCTGTCTGAATAAGCAGGTGTCATAATATTGGCCCTGCCTTCTGTTTTAAACATGAAAAATTTTACACACTCAGTAAAATGACGATAGATATTTACTGTCTTATGTACAATACAATATTGCACTGTACATATTTGTGGGGAAACAATTCTGATTTCACTCCCGTTTATTAATGTTAAACCAAACCTAATATTATCTAACGTAATTCACCGATCGCGCCCAAACTTATCGAAAGTAAAGTATCTGAAAGACGATTTAATGCACTTAATTTCAAGTATATAGTATGTATATAATGAAATGATCCTTTTTTCTGACATATGTGTACACTGTACAATTGTATTCATACTGTAGCGTCGTGGTTTGTTTTTCATTATACTTATCTTACCATTGTAAACATCTCAGTGACGGCAGATTGTCTCACACCCACCATAAGGTTAACCTTACCTGAAGGTACTCTTATAGGGATGAAATATATAGGATACTTTTTCCTCGGAGCTACATCCATAGATATAGAAAGTCAGTGTAGTACATCTGTCTTCAAGCAACACCAGGTATAACACAAATTGATGGATATTTAGAGAGAGGAAGACAGATGAGAGACAGGGTGTATTATACTCGTCCACTTCCTCAGGCTACACCTCGTGGATGATGCTACTTATGATGATGAGGAGGAGTTCCACCTCCGACGTGCTGGAGGTCGTGAGAGAGATGCATCAACAGGTCGTCCCTCTCCTACACCAGGTCAGTAAGTCCTTGTGGTCGCTCCCTCACCCCCTCATCCTCTCCGTTATCTTGCTAATGTCTTTTCCTTCAATACACTTTTACTCGAACTTGAATTAACCATTTCACTACGTCACCTTTTCATCCATTCATATTTCTCAATCTTTTCATTTTATTCATTTGTATGTCTCTCGTTTTAAACATGAAATTATAACAGGTTGAAACACAACTAGTACTGTACTATACATCTCTCCCTTTCTTCTGGCAATTATCAGTTAACCAGTCGGGTATTTATGAATTTCTTCTTAATAACTATAAACTTGTCTTTGTTTTACGGCAAATCATTCAGGATAAGGTGGTAAAACTACTGATGCCTCACACTGGATTAGTCACACACTGTCTTTTTTGGAGTTCAACTAAGGAATTGCTGGAAGGCCAACTCAGTGTATTGGTACCCCGCTACGGTAACCACAGACGCAAAGTTCCATGAAAATTATTTTGATTTCAGATCGCTCAGAGGACTCGGGTGCTGGTGGTGGCTCAGGGTCGCTACAAGGAGCACAGTTTTACTGTACCAATCTACAACATGGCGTCAATCTTAGGGGATGCCACCTTCGACTGGAGCGAGATGCTGTTCCAGTATTATCTCCGTCAGTATAAAGACCACCACCTTTCTCCTGCCACGCCCCACGTCTCCTACACCTTTCCAACACCAATCACTGGGTCTTTACAACAACACTCCCCCGTCCCCCAGGGTCCCACGACCAACACTGCGATACAACAAACTACCAGGACCAACAGAGACCATTTGGACCCCAGAGAGACAGATGGTGGAGTGTGGTGGTGGGACACTGGTGTGCCTCTCAACCTGGCGGGGATCAGTGAGTGTGAAGAACTGTACCGTCGAGGGCTGGTGGACAGCTCCGTGTACACCAGTGAACACCTCAGGTGTACAGACGACCATCACGTAGGAGAGGACGTGCTGTCTGACCAAATCACCATGCTGCTTAACCTTATGTGTAACTCTATCATGCAGCCACATACAAATGTTTGTTGTCACTGAAGAGGTATTTGATCTTGGTCATAGCCTCACGCTGCACTGCCTGCCTCCGTTAATGACTTACATTGACCCAGATAAAGAGTAACAAATGTTATCACTATTGTAAAGAAAATTATTTACTTTCATATAAGAATGAAAATGTATTGTAAAATGTATGTAAAATAATAATTAAGTGTGTTAACATAAGGATATCGGAACGGTTTTTGTTAACATTATTATATGAGAACGTGATAGCCTGTCAGAGGTTAACATCAGATTTTTGGAACACTATTTACTGCCGAATGAAGTAGTCAACATTACAATAAATCCGGAGACTTAAAAGCAGATTTTAGCTTGGAGAATAACAGAGAAGCGACGTTATTCACGTGTGTGTGTGTGTGTGTGTGTGTGTTTGTGTAATAATAATAAAAATAATAATGAACGGATTATTGAAAATGTTCTGCCTCCCGAAGGCTTAAAATAAACATTGGCCATAAATGTCTTATTTCATACATTGGTGGTTTAACAAAGGCCTTCTTTAGAGAATGGTAAAAAAACATACAGATTAATGTAGGTTTTCAACAGCAAACACGTAGTGTGGTAAGTCCCTCCCAGATGGTGTTATGAGGGGCATCACGTGGTGTATTAATTCCCTCACAGATGGTGTTACGAGGGGCCTGACTTAGTGTAGTAATTCCTTCATAGATGGTGTTATGAGGGACATGACGTGGTGGAGTAATTCCCTCACAGATGGCGTTAAATGAGTGAGGTGTGGTCCCAGGCCTTCATATCGTGGAAGGATTAACACAGCGCTATTTGTTGTTGGATCTCACTGGGTACCTGGGACCTCACTGTGTGAAGGTTAACTTGGGTATGACTCAGTTAATGTCGAGTTGTTCTCACTGATTTAAGCACTGTTCACCACTGTTCAACACTGGTTCCATTCCTTTACTAAGTGAAATTGTAACTTCTAGGGAGACCTTGTTGATATTTCGGTGGGGAGAAGGGGTTCAGGGGAGGGAGTTGGTATGGGCCAACTTAACAGTTGACCTAGCTGCTCCCAGAGGAGCGCGAGGTTCGTCTTGACTCTTTGTAAAGGCCTGGGACTTATGGATATGAATCCCTTGCCAGCCTAATTAGGATCTTATAATAGGAAAGTCAAGAACCATGGTTTTCTGAGGGATAACAAACAACCGTTCGAGATTGATTTCTCTTTACTATGAAAATAACACAAAACTCTGACACCACCCACACAAATTTCAAATAGCAATTACGGGAGTCAAACAATTAAAGGAGTCATACAATTAACAGGGTCAAATAATTAATGGAGTCAACAATTAAGGGAAGTCAAACAATGAACAGAAATATTTCCTAAGGTGGTGGCCCGGTGGACGGTTCCGTAAAGCAATGATCCGCTTGCAGAGGGGGGGGGGGGGGGGGGGTGGGAGGGAAGGGGGGTTAAGGTAGCGGTGGCCGGTAATAAAGTCACAGGAAAAAAATCACAGAAAAAAGTCACAATTTTGGCTAGGAAAAAAGTCACAGGAAAAAAGTCACAATTAATTTATGGTGGCCGGTAATAAAGGCACAAGAAAAAAAGTCACAAAAAAAGTCACAATTTTGGCTAAGAAAGAAAGTCAGGTAATCAAAAAAAATATTCAAGTCAGTCACAGTTTATTTAAGTACCATAAACAATTAAAGTAATAAAACTGAATATATTTTAATTCAGTTATTAACTGGCAATACATTGACAACACTATTTATATATGATGGCATTATGTATGTGAAAACAAATCACGTTTTCTTCAATATCTGAAGCACAGTAAGGTAATCAAACAAAAATATTTAAGTCAGTCATTTATTGACAGTACATGACATGTACAGATTGAAAACAGCTTACAGAATATCATGGCATTACATGTATATTCAGTGTTTTTAATGCTGATTATTAAGACGAATATTCCAGCCGACGCCACGAAGAAACTCTCCCACAGTCTTGTGGTCCTCCCGTCGACCAACACACAAGTTGCGAATGCGTTCTTGTAGCTGCACATAGCGTCGACGAACTCTTCTTCGAGGGGGGTTGCCAACACCAACCTGCTGGATAATGGTGCTCACCGTCGCTTCTTCACGTTGAAACCATTCAATGACACGCCAGACTGAAGGATGGTAGTGACCAACGAGGTTGAAGAATTTATTATTCCACCCTTCGCAGATGTTGTTGGTACGAGCATTGTTGTTCATGGAGGCGTCATGCACATTCCATAGGTGAGCAGCAAACATAGGTGGAATACGACGCATTCTCAGAGGCATCAGGGCATCACTGGACATGGCAACTGGCTGCTGAATCGGTCGAAAGGAGCCACTAACATAAGTACAATCGAAGTGCATGAGCAACTCCTCGGCTTCAGGTGGATCTTGTGGAATGACAGTTTTGAGGTATCTCATACCTTCATCAACGTTGTCTAGGGGCAATAAAGCTAGAGCATCAATCATGCCACAAAACAAACGAAACTCAGCATTGGTATTATAATGTGATCCCAAACCCAGTTCCTGGATCTTACGCCAAGTGGACTGCGTAAGATGATAGAAACAACCTTTGCTCTCTACATCGCCGCCAAACACTGCAAGAACAGCTCTCAGTACACCATCTTCAAAGTCAGTCACCACGGTTTTCACAGTAATAGAATAGTTTAGGTCTGCACACTTATCAACTATAGCCTGAAGGAGTTCTTCGTAGGTGGCACGAGTCTTGTTAGGAAGAAGAGCGTACACTGAAGTAACAGCTGTATCAAAGAAAGGCACACGGATGACATAAATCTGTTTGAAAATATTTGGAGCCATAGCAAAGTTGCCATCCATATATAGAGTATCAGCACAAGCAAGGCGTCTGAGGCCATCACTGGTACCAAACACTAGAAGGCGGTTGTTTGCATTTGGTCCGTTATCATAGAGTAAAAACTCCTCGGGATTAGGGCCAACTGTCTGAGAAAACTCCGTGGGAAGTTCACCTAGCTCTTTTAGCAGACGTGGTATAGGAGGAGTAGGCCGTTGGTTACGCAGAGTTCGTTTGCAAATGTCAGCAGAGGGTAAAAGTAAGCGTACGTCATCATCACACTGGCTCACAGCATGACTAAAAATCTGAGCTGGCTTGTCTCGAGTGTTGGTAGCTTGGTCTTTCATCCAGCTGCGTGGGATCCACTTCAGTCCAGGTTTAAGTTTGGGCCTATTGCCAGTCGTAGAGGATTCTTCTATCCCGTTCAGTGTTATCGGTAACTGGCAACCGAGAACATCCAAGTCTGGCGCCTGAACTTTACAGGAACTATTGCAGGGTAGTGCTTCGACTGACTCCAGCTTGGGAACGTCGTCAAGGACACGAGCAATGTGGGTCCTGCAATTATATTTCCTTAATAAATTAGCTTGATAGAATTTAGGCTTCTTAGAGGAAGGGGGTGAGAATGGTCCAACAAAATCTTTGTCTACCCGAGAAAATGGCTCTGTAATGATGAGTAAGGGCTTAACTGGAACAGGACGAACTCTACTCTTGGCGGACATACGTGGTCAATGTTCACAACTCCTACAAAAGGCTGTAATATCCGCTCCCATACTTGGCCAGTAAAACTGAACAGCAACCTTCATAGAAGTCTTTCTACGCAAACAGTGTCCTGCTAGAGGGCTGTGGTGAGCTATAGTGGGGATGTTGCTACATCAGCAGGGACAGCATGCAGAAACCTAACCTACTTTGGCTGGTTGCTTGGATGACACACAAGTCCTATGTAACAGATCATTAATACAAACAAACTTGTAAACAGACCCATCTCTAACCTGATTCTCCTCCCCTAAAGTCACCTTCTCCCTTACCAGCGTCAGAGTGGTACCCGAGGCTTGAAGTTGGCGAACTCCTTGGGTGTAACAGTCAGTGGCAACAATTTCGGCAGAATTAGGGGATGCATTCGTTTTACCTAAGCCGACCGTGTCTCCACAGCTTGGACCTTTGCTGGAGGTAAGGTGGCATGTGAGGGCGGCGAGGCGACGTCGGCAGGTGGCGAGGAGACGTCGGCAGGTGGCGAGGCGACGTCGGCAAGGAAACTGGCGCTGGTGGAGAGGAGAGTTTTAAAGGTTCTGGGTCGTTAGGGTCACGAACTCCGGGAACATTTCCAATGAGAACACTAGCGATTTTAATGGGCGCTCTTACCATATGAGACCAACTAATGAAATACGGGCAACGCAGATAGCACCTAACAACAGGGAACTGGTCAACACGACCTAAATAATCGGCGACACTAACCTTCGAGCAGCTGGAGACGTCAGCGCCAGGCAGGGCTTCCTCAGAGACAATAATGCAAGAGGAGCCGGTGTCCCTGATGAAAGTAAATGCCCAAGACCTATTTATTGTTCCGCTGACACAATAACGGGGGCAGCTCCTGTCTTCCAAACAGAATCCGATCGTGTAGCTGGGCTGATGAATGTCGGCAGAATTGAAGGCGAGGGAATTCATTGGACAGCGAAAACGAATGTGCCCTTCTTCGCAGTCTTGGCACTGAACGGCTGGTGAACTACTCTTCTCTACTCTTGTGAATGGTTCCTCGGAGGACGGAGGCTTCGTGTTCTTCACAGCTGGAGGGGGAGACTTGGGGTAGGCGTTGTGAGCGGACGCCCAGTTGTCAGCAAGTTCTACAGCTTCTCCAAGCGTCGCTGGCGGGTGTTCCTTGATGAAAATTCTCAAGTCTGGCGGTAAAGAAGACAAAAACTGACCCAATTTCATGAAGTTAGTGAGAGACACAAAGGTTTCCTCAACCTCTGACGCCTCTAGCCATTGTTGGAACAAACGGCCCAGGTGGATTGAAAACTGCTGGTATGTTTCCCCTGCTCTATCTATGTTCTGCTGAAATCAACACGATAACCATCAGAAGCCTTGTTAAACACTTACAAGAGAGCTTGCTTCAACAGAGAGTAATCTCTAGTGATAAAAGGGACGTATAGATCTGTACCGGTTTACCACTCAGTAGGCTACCCAACCTTACAGCATAGCTATCTTGGTCCACACCAAGCAGTCGGCTACCCGTTCAAACCTAACAAGGTATGAGGCGATGTCACCTTCACGATAAACAGGCAAACTAGGTTTTACTACATTATTTTGTATAGGGCCAGAGGTCTCTCTCTCTCTCTCTCTCATGACCACATACCGACCAACCTCCACACCTGTCAGACCCAGGGACACTGCTTGACCTTTCAAATCCTCAAAACTAGACATGAAACGAAAGGCAAAGAGCAAAAATTACAAATCAAACAACTTACCCAGCAACTAGCCAAAAGTAGCTACTTAGTGGCTCAATCAAACCATTGAATGATTTGATCCAGCTGGAGGAAACCTTCTTTCGCACCCAGTCCCTTTAACTCACCTTAGGGAAAAGAAACCGCACCAGGTGAATCAACAACAAAATGCTAATGACAGCATCCACAGTGCACCCCAACCAACACTAATTAACTTCCCGTAGTATAAGGGAGAGCAACAAAATATCCATATCAGAAGGAAGGGATAAGCACAGAAAAACCCTTACTTCCGAGCTTCAGACAGCAAGTGGCGCACACATGGCGACTTACAAAAAGCAACGGAACAAATGTTAGCCCTCAGATACCAAGGTTAGAGACTATCCTGGCAAGGTCGCCACTTGTAAAGGCCTGGGACTTAGGGATATGAACCCCTTACCAGCCAAATTAGGATCTTATAAAAGGAAAGTCAAGAACCATGGTTTTCTGAGGGATAACAAACATCAGTTCGAGATTGACATCTCTTTACTATGAAAATAACACAAACCTCTGACACCACTCACACAAATATCAATTACGGGAGTCAAACAATTAAGGGAGTCAACAATTGACGAAGTCAAACAATTAATGGAGTCAACAATATTTCCGAAGGCGGTGACCCGGTAGACAGTTCCGTAAAGCAGTGATCAGCTCTTGGGGAGAGGGGGGGGGGGGGGGGGTGTTAAGGCAGCTTCCTCATTTGGCGCCGGCGGGCGATGTCTTGCTACACAGGAGAGACGCCAGGGCACAGACCGTGGAGAAGGCGTGGAGTAAGTGGCGATGACGTGGCAGCCGCGGTAGTAGCAGGAGCAGGTTTCCGGAGATTGACAGCCGTATAGTGAAGGTCTGGGGAATCAGCCCACGAGTCCAGGACCTCAGATGAGAACAC
The DNA here is from genome assembly GCA_958450375.1 of Homarus gammarus. Classification (NCBI taxonomy): domain Eukaryota; kingdom Metazoa; phylum Arthropoda; class Malacostraca; order Decapoda; family Nephropidae; genus Homarus; species Homarus gammarus. The sequence goes on along the minus strand of CAUDMG010002446.1, from coordinate 474,714 downwards.
AAACAGAATTTGAACGAACAGCAAGGTGCAAGTACAGCTGTGTTGACGACTGGGTAGTGTCTGATGTGTGTCGATGACGCAATGACGTTCTCACCTCCGTCTACCCCACCAAGTAGGGGACGTGAACAAGGAAACGAGCGGCGGGCAATCATCCTGCTCGTTACAGACGTGACACCCTTCAGTGGTCAAGGATGAAGTGTGTGTATGTGTGAGTGTGTGTGTTGGTGGGCTGGTAACAAGGGTCACAAGCGATGTTGTGTGTAAGAAAACTCCCACCTCACAGTTATTTTTAGTTTACAGTGCAATTTAGTGTTTAGATGTACCGTGCATGTGTACCGTGTAGGTGCACAGCATAGGTGTACCATGTTGGTGCACCGTGTAGATGTACCGTGTAGGTGTAGCATGCAGATGTTGCGTGTAGGTGCACCGTCTAGGTGTACCATGTAGGTGTAAGGTGCAGGTGTTATCGTGTAGGTGTACCCTGTAGGTGTACCGTGTTGATGTACCGTGTAGGTGTACCGTGTAGGTGTACCGCGTAGGTGTAAAGTGCAGGTGTAACGTATGAGTGTTGTGTGTAGGTGTAAGGTGCAAGTGTACCATGCAGGAGTAAGGTGTAGATGTACCGTGTAGGTGTATCATGTAGACGTAAGGTGCCGGTGTACCGAGCAGGTGTACCGTTCGTGTGTACCATGTAGGTGTATGGTACAGGTGTATCGTGAAGGTGTACCATGCAGGTATAAGGTGCAGGTGTACCGTGTAGGTGTGCCGTGAAGGTGTAAGGTGCGGGTGTACCGTGCAGGAGTACTGTGTAGGTGTAAGGGAGAACCTGGCCAATATACAGTATTACATTTGTCTGTATAAGCTAAATTAAATGTTACTAAGTATTCTTGTTTAAATAATTTAGTTTTTCATGTCAGAAATTTCTACAAACAAAAGCTACATAAAATCGAAGTAAATTAACTGCATTAATGTGACCATTTTGGATTTTGACGGCAATATTGTCTTTGAAACAAAATTCAGGAAATTCTAAGTTGATAAACTGAGGTGTTTCCGAGGCTGAGACGTGGCTGTGAGGCGTCAACATGCTGCACATTCGACATGCGCACCGTGAAACGTCAACAAAGGCTGTGAGTGAGCTCTCCCTACAATTCCCAATTCTGATGAATTTAGTGAGACGACTACCTTCAGTCTGTTTAGAGAACTAAAGTGGAGCCCTGTTGTAAGCACAGTGTCGCTTGTGAAATTTATAGTTGTTGGACTTAGACAATATTTTAGATAAAATATCTGGACTTCCTGCCTGGACCATCTGGTCGGTTATTTTCGTATCTGCGCATGCGCAGTGCGAAGAGCGTGACGTTGAATGACGTGGTAGTGACGTCGTTGCCTCTCCATCTCGCCTGTGACCGAACACAAGCATTGCACAATGCCTGGGGAGAGTGGTGGGCAGAAACCTATGAAGGCTTTGGCTAAAGTAGAAAAGATTGCCCTACTGAACAACTTAGAAGACGACCTGAGGCTTTCAAGTAGTGAATCAGAAGCAGACAATCCGCGGCCAACAACAATAGAAGTGATAGACAATTTTCAAGAAGTGATTAGTAAGAAAGAAAAGAAGAGGAGGCGAGAGGAGGCGAAGAAAAGTGAAGGAAGTGACAGTGATGAGATCATGAGTGGTAGGAAGAAAAGGACGACACACACAGAAGGAAGCAGAAAGAATTCAACTGGGAATAAAACACAGCAGTTGTTGACTGAATCCAACACCCTTCAGGAGTCAGACCCCAGTGATTATGACAGTGACGGTAATGTTTCTATGGGAAACACTAGCCACAGTGGAAACAGCAATGCCATGGACCCTATCACCCTGCCCTTTGCCAAACAAACAAGTAAGCTGAATCTCCACTTTCCCAAGGACTCATTAAAATCTGTCGAGGATCGGTTTAATTGGATGATGAAGTACTGCAGACAGCATGGTCCCAACATTCAATTCCGACAGGGTAAGAACCGGAACTTTATCAAGTGTCAGACTCCTGAAGTCTATAAAACCCTTAGTACTGTTGGCTTTGACGGGGTTGTCCTAGTGGCCCCCCCAGCAGACGCTGATGAATGTTGCCACATCCTAGTGAAACGATTCCCCCTATACGCTGACTTCGAAGATGCACGTGACTTTAATTCTAATATACTCAGTATACGTCGACATTACCGGGGACACACTCCACAAGCTGCTGTTATTGTCAAGTGGAAGGGAAGGGTATGTCCAACCACTGTGGAAGCCCATCCAATCCTTCCACCACTTTATGCAGAGCCCTATCATCCTGGGCCTGCATTTTGTGTTATCTGCTCTCATTGGGGTCACACCTTCACTGCCTGCTGCCGACGTGATCGTCCTAGATGTCGCTTCTGCTCACGTAACCACAACTCCGCCGCCTGTGCCCAGAAAATCAAAGACCACCTTAATAGGGGTGGTGTGGGCTATGTAGTTGAGCCCAGGTGCTGTAATTGTGGCGGCCGGCACAATGCTGACTCACGGCAGTGCCCCAGTCGCCCTTCTGTCCCAGGGGAGAGGCCTCCCCAAGGACTGCGTCTACCACAACGCCCCCCTCAGTCTACTGGGTCACCTGCCCCTGCCTGGCTTCACCAGGCTGCACCACAACAGCACCTACCATTCCCTAACTCAACCACTACTGACCCTCCTCCCCGTCTCTACTCTGACGCTATCAAGCCTCGTGTTCCCACCAGTTTCCCCCCACAACCCCGTCACTACTCTGACGCAGTCAAGCCTTGTGCCGCCACCAGTGCCCCCCCACAACCCCGTCTCTTCCCTGACGCTGTCAAGCCTTGTGCCGCCACCAGTGCCCCCCCACCACCCCATCTCTACCCTGACGCTGTCAAGCCTTGTGCCGCCACCAGTGCACCCCCACAACCCCGTCTCTACCCTGACGCTGTCAAGCCTTGTGCCGCCACCAGTGCCCCCCCACAACCCGTCTCCAGTGACATGACACAGATCATGTCCCTCTTCCAAGAATTTACCAGTCATGTTGAGAAACTCTTGGTTACACTCTGTACCGCCATCTCCGACCTACACCGCCAACTCCTGCCCTTTGCTGCCACCCAGTCACTCCCCTCTTTTGGTTTGACACAAGCTGGTAGTCCCCCTGTGAACCCCCCCTGCTCACAGGTTGTGTGTACTGGGGCCCCCGAGCCAAGCCCTGCCTCATCTTTACGTCACGTGGTGCCTCAACCTGTCTACCCACCTCAAGCCTCGCCTGCTCCTGTGTCTGTGCTGTCTCCACCAGGGCTACCTGTTGGACCTGAGGACCCCACCACCGGCTACCCATACTCCACCGACATGCCGGCATCTAAGGCCCATCCGTCTACGTCAGGGGTAATCAGTCTAATACACCACAATGGATAGCAACGCTACAGGACTGCAGGTACTCACCTGGAACATAAACGGCTTGCAAAGCAAGTTTGGTGCCCTCAAAACCTACGTCTACACTGAAGACGTCGACGTGCTGTGCCTCCAAGAAACGCGGTGTGCTGCTGGTACCTATGTGCTCAGTGGCTACACATGTGTTGAGAGCCCATCCACTCCTGTTCTCCGCATCGACGGACTACCACGAAGCCATGCACGTGGACTACGGATCTACGTCAAGAAGGATGTCCCCTACCAACCTCTCGTCGTCCCCCTTGATGACGACACCACCGACGCACATGCCATCACAATCACACTAAAAGGTATGTCCCTCAATATTGTCAATGTCTATGTGCCTCCCTCCACCCCTACTGTACCTGTCCTACCACACCATATCACCTCCACCCCCACCCTCCTTGTGGGGGACCTCAATGCCCGTCACCCTAGTCTCGGCTCCCAGGGACCCCACTCAAACTCCCGGGGTAACTCCTGGCTCTCCTACCTACAAACCACCGATGACCCTGTACGTCTTCTCTGCCCTCCATCACCCACCCACATCGGGGGAGGGAAACTTGACTACATAGCTCTCTACTCTGACCCTCACCGCCCACACTCCACCCGCATCCTCCACTCCCCCCACAGTGACCATTTCCCTATCCACACTACCCTCCAGTATGTGAGAATACCCGTTCCACCCAAGGGCCCTAGGCTCAGGCTACCCCCTGCCAACATACCTGCCTTCATCACTTCCATTGCTGAATGGTTTCAGGGTTACACTGTCACCACCGCAGACCAGCTCTACCTTGATCTGTCCAAACAATGCACTGACCTCCTCCGCCCTGTCCCAAAACACCGCCGCCCTAACCGCCAGCCCAAGAGTCAGTGGAACGTTAACCGTGACCCTCATGTTAAGTCTATACGAGTATGGCACCGAATAGCAGTCGACCAGTGGAAGAAATCTCCCAGCTCCCCTGACTCTCTACGCTTCCTGATGCGCACAAATAAAGAGCTCCAATCTGCCATCACTCTCGCACGAGAGAAGCAGTGGTTTGATTTTGCTTCTTCTATTGACCAGTCTACATCTATAGGTGATATATGGCGCACCATTAACCGTGCCCGGGGCACCAACGCCAGACCCGCGCTCCACCCCAGACCAGCTGCCCGAGCTGAGGCGCTCTCCCAGATGTGGCAGGAGGCCGCCTCCATTGATGCGCTACCACCCGCTGTACGAGACCTCACCCTCGCACTGCAACCACAACGCCGACAGCGCATCTTCGAGTACCAAGACCTATTTGCAGACACTGACGTGCCTTTCACACAGTGTGAACTACTAAATGCTGTTAAGCGTGGTCGGTCCACCGCCCCAGGCGATGACGGCGTCACATATGATGTGTTAAATGCCCTTATTGCCACCCCTGGTAACCCCCCTCCTCTGTCTATTTAACCTCTCTTTTGATACTGGTCAGCTGCCTCACTCATGGAAGACTGCCACCACCATCCCAGTCCCTAAACCAGGCAGACAAGATGAATATCGTCCAATATCCCTCATCTCCTGCTTTTCAAAGATGATGGAGCGCATGATACTCCACCGCCTCCACTGGAAAATTGAAGCCCACCTGCACCCTGACCTCTATGGTTTTCGCCCCGGAAAGAGTACTGCTCACTGCATCGCTCACTACATGGCAAACACCTCCGCCAAAACCTCCCTCTTCGTCGACTTCAAGGGTGCTTTTGATAAAGCCAACAGTGAAGTGATCCTTGAGGGCCTCACTCACATGGATGTGAAGGGCAAACTCCTCACGTGGATTGCTGACTACCTCTCCCATCGACAGGCCCGTGTCCGTTTTCAGGGCCACTACTCTAAGATCAGGGACCTTGATCTTGGCACGCCTCAGGGAGGTGTACTCAGCCCTACACTCTTCAATGTTCTCATGAACTCCATCTGCCATCTCAACGTCATCTTTGCTGAGCGAGCCCTAGACGGTCACATCATAAGCTACGCTGATGATATCCTCCTCCAAATTACTACAGTGCAACATGAACAACCTATACTCTCCACGTTCGCCCGGACCTGTCAAACACTCGGGCTAGTCATCTCACACACTAAAACCAAGTTCATCTCACGCTTCCGGCGTCAGACACCACTGATTCTGCAAGGACAAGACATCGATCAAGTACGCACCTACAGGTACCTTGGTCTACCTGTGCGAGCCACTACCAGAGCCACGACCTCCGCTGTCGCCACCCACGTCATCTCCCAGTGCCGCCAACGAACGAGGCCCCTCCAGTCCCTCACTCACGGCCTCAAAGGAGCCTCTGTCAGGGTCCTACGTCTCATGTACATTGCCATCGTCAGAGCTGTCATAGATTATGCCTCTCCTGTCCTTGTAGTTGCCTCCCAGCGCGAGAAACAAAGCATAGAGAAAATCCAAAACAGAGCGATGAGACTCATCCTCGGCTGCCCTATGACCACCAGAATAGAAGTCATGCAGCGCGAACTAATCCTGCTTCCCGTCTGCAATCGAATTACTGCTCTCAATGCCATCCTTGGTGTTAAACTTCTTCGCAGTGAGCAACCGACTCCCCTGTCGCGCTCACTGAACTCACATCTTAACACCCTCCTGCGCCTGCCTGTCCCCATTACTTTCCCCCATCCCTCTCAACTCTGGCCCGTCCACACTGCTGCTGACATCCTGCGTTATCACCTCTACACCCCCTCGACCTCTCTCCCTCCCGAGTACACTCATCCGCCTCTACCGCCGTGGACCTCCCCTTGTGTTGATGTTGTCGTCCACACCTTCCCTGGTCGTAAATCCACCCAACTGAGGTATATGCTCAAACTTAACTGCCTTGAGCAGATTAATGATGTCGCTTCCTCTCTAAAGACCTCCCACCCTCCTATCCTCGTCTACTGTGATGGGTCTGTTACCACGCTGGGCAGCGCTGGGGCAGCTGTGTGGATTCCTGAGCGCCAGGCCTGCAGGAAAATCAGGGTCCACGACTGGACCTCCTCCACTGATGCTGAAAGCATAGCCATCCTCGCGGGCATTCATGAGGGGGCGACCTATGCTCGCACTGAACACCGGAACCTCCTTATAATCAGTGACAGCACTTCTGCGCTAGCTAGGCTCAAATTACCCTCCCCCTCCTCCCCTGCCGCCCAACACACCCTAGCCGCCGTTGCCGGGCTAGAACAAACTGATGACATCTGTGTCAAGTTTCTTTGGATCCCGTCACATATAGGAATAACTGCCTGTGACACTGTGGATCGGCTTGCCAAAGAAGCTACACAAGAAGAAGATACTGAAGCCACTCTCGCCCTCTCCCTGAAGCAGCTCAAATCTCGCATACACGCCGCACAACGAGAGGCATTCGACGAAAATTGGACACACCTGAAACAACGGGGTAGCGTCACACTATGCCACTATGACGCTGTAACCGGTGACGACAACCGCTACTACAAAGAATATCAATCCCTGACTCGATCTCAACAGCTTATATACATGAGACTGCGCCTAGGGTACAGGTACCTATGGGAGTACATTGGCAACCCTGAGCCTCACCGCACTGTTTGTAAACTTTGTGGCCAACCCGACTCTCACACCCTCTCACACTACATCCTCACTTGCCCTAAGACCTCCTCCTACAGGTCCCCAGCCGTTACCAACACCTCTTCCCTCCCAGACCAGATATCCCTCCTCCTAGTCACAGGCCTGGCATTTGACATTATTAGGGACCTGCCACTCTTTGCCATAAACAGATAAAATGTACCGGGAACTTTCTCCCCACACACTCATCATTCTCTCACTTTATGTAACTTGACAGAACCTATGACCCTTCAGGCTTTTACGCCCTTAATGTACGAGTCATAAAGGCAAGTATGAACTTTTCATACTTCCCTGTTGGGCGCTGTAAACGCTTCTGCGCTTCACCTTGCACAGGATGTAAGGGGGTGCCCAATAAACTAGCCCCCTCGGGGGCAAATCTGAATCTGAACATGCTGCACTTGTCTCGGTGTGTGGTGATGGTTTCCGCTGCTGCACGATACCTCCGTCCGGCTCAACATACAACACAAGTCACACTCTCATACATTATCTCTCTTGTAATAATTCACTGATGATGTCTGAATCACTCTTGTTATTATTGGATAACAAGTTCATCCACATTCAGCCACCAGATAAGTATAAGTGAGGCCCAGGTGAACGAACACTGGAAGAGGAAAAGTTTGTGTTTATATTGAAGGTGTGAGGAGAAGGCTCGTGTTCATCTCACTTTGTGTCGCTGTTAACCCTTTGAGTGGCAGTGGTTACTCTCAGCTGAATAAAATCTTCTGACGTCAACCAGAATATAATACCTAAGTGGGACACTGCCCTTTAAACGGTTAACCCCTGCTCGAGGAAGATGGTCTTTGTGCTATGATCAAATCTTATACAAAGGTGTTGTAATAAAACAAGTGTTACAGCGTCAGTAATAATTTTCGTTTAGTTGTAGAGCGTTTACCAAGAGAATAATTTTATGGACAGTGACAAAGAAGGTGACAAGTATAGTGAGAAGGCTGGTGAGCACAGGAGAGACAGGCCAGACAGGTGTGTCAGCAAACAGGTGTCTCTCCCTCTTCACCGTCACTGGTGTGCCTGATGACAAAACACTTAAGAACATAAGAAAATAAGGAGTCTGCAATAGGCCGGTTGGCCTGTGCATGGCAGCTCCTGTCGAGAGTTACTACCACTCTCTATCATCCATGAATCTATCTAGCCTCCTTTTGAAACTTTCCAGAGTTCCCGCACTTACTACAAAGTTGCTAAGCTTGTTCCACTCGTCCACCACCCTATTTGTGAACCAGTTTCTTCCTATCGCCCTCCTAAACCTAAACTTATCCAACTTGAATCCGTTGCTCCAAGTCCTATCCTGCTCGGATATTATAAGAACTTTATCTATATCCCCTTTATTGATTCCTTTCACCCACTTAAATACTTCTACCATATCTCCCCGTACTCTTCGTCTTTCTAGGGAATGCAAGTTAAGTTTCTTTAACCTATCCTAATATGGAAGGTTTCTAAGTCCGGGAATCATTTTTGTCATTCTTCGCTGCACCGACTCTAGTGAATTTATATCCATTCTATAATAGGGGCACCAGAACTGAACCGCATAATCGTGGTGCGGCCTGACTAGCGCAAGATATAGTTGCAATAAAGCCTCTGCACTCTTGTTACTTGCACTTCTTGATATAAAACCCAATACTCTGTTTGCCTTATTTCGAACATTAACGCACTGTTTTCTAGGCCATAGGTCCGGGTTTACAAGTACCCGTAGGTCTCTTTCACAAGTCGATTTCTGTATACATTATAAGTATTTGTTCTTCCAATATTAATTACGCTGCACTTGATGGTGTTGAATTTCATTTGCCATTTTTCAGACCACCCCTGCAGTTTATTTAGATCCTCCTGTAATGCATTTGCATCCTGCCCTGAATTAATTTGCCGCCCTATTTTGGTGTCATCCGCAAACTTGCTTATGTCACTGCTGATCCCAGTATCTAGATCGTTTATGTAGATTATGAACATGAGTGGCCTAGTACTGACCCCTGGGGAACCCCACTGGTTTCACGGCCCCACTCAGATTTAACACCATCTACGCTGACCCTCTGTGTTCTATCGGTGAGCCATGATTTTATCTAATTTAAAACTTTCCCCTCGATACCATGAGCCTTAATTTTTCTCAGAAGCCTCTGATGCGGTACTCTGTCAAATGCTTTGCTAAAGTCTAAGTAAATAGCATCGTAATTTTCGTCATTATCTACTACCTCGAAGACTTTCCTAAAAAACGTTAGCAGATTTGTTAGACAAGATTTTCCCTTTGTAAACCCATGTTGAGGGTTGTAGATTAATTTGCTTTTCTCTAGATGCGATCTGATGCTATCTGCTATAATTCATTCAAGAAATTTCCCCACTACTGACGTCAAACTGATCGGCCGGTAATTTGACGCTGATGCTCTGTCTCCCTTTTTGAATATGGGTACTACATTTGCCTGTTTCCACAAGTCTGGCACAACTCCAGTGTCTAATGATTTTGTAAATAAGTTTACGAGGGGTCCTCTAATCTGTTCCCTACACTCTTTCAAGACACGAGGGAAAATTTCATCCTGCCCTGGGGATTTTGTTTTCTTCAGTTTATTTATCTTCTTAAGAACATCCTCTTTTCTGATAAAGATATTCTTTAATTTCTCTTCTTCCTTTCCCTTAAATATCAGTTCTACCTCTGGAATTTCATAGCAAATTTCTTCTGTGAAAACTGATAAGAAGTAGCTGTTCAATGCTTTGCTTATTTCTTCACTGCCATTTATCACTTCTCCCCTCCCTGACTTTAAAGGCGCAACTATGTCCTTGACCTTTGTCCTATATACCTGGAAACATCCCTTGAGATTCGCCTTGGATTCTCTTGCTATTTTGATTTCATAGTCTCTCTTTGCTTTCCTTACATTTTTCTTAACATTCCTAGATAGTTCATTATACCTATTTCTGAGCTGCTCCTCCCTCCCTTTAATTTCTTATATATTCCTTTCTTTATTCCTATGTCATGTTTAAGTTTTCTGGTCATCCACCTTGGCTCATTCTTATTTGACCTTATTTTTCTGTATGGTATATTTTGTTCTTGTGCTGACCCAGCTTGGAGAAGGTCTTGCGCGATCACGCTCCCGTTAGAGACCAAGGAAAATGGCCGCTTTGGATCGTTGTGTCATGGGGGAAGAGGAGGGGAGTGTGGGGAAAGACGACCTCATTGCCACGCTGTTAAGGCAGCTGGGGCAGTTGAGGAGTGAGGTTGACACTCTAAAGGGGGAAAATGAAGCCCTCAGGACGGAACTCCTTCAGGTAGGTGTCCTGCCTAGCAGGACACCTGCGAAGGAGGAGCAGGCGTGGAGAGTGGTTGTCTCCAAGGGGACTAGGGTCAGGCTTAGGAAAGCTGACCAGGGTGTGGAGTGCAGTAACCCTTACCAGGTGCTGCAGGAAGCTGGAGAGGAAGAGAAGAGGCAGGACGGTATGGATCAAGGAGAGGAAAGGGCAGTTGTACAAACCCTGCTCACAGGTAAGGTCGTGGTAGTTGGTGACAGCCAGGTGAGGTTTATGGATCGGGCTTTTTGTGCGAGAGATAGGAAACGTAGGACTAGGGTGTGTTTTCCTGGGGCTGGGATAGGGCATGTAGCCGAGAGGTTAGACAGAGTTTTGTCAGGGGAGGGTACCAATCCAGTAGTGTGTCTTAGTGTGGGAGGAAACGACATAGGTAAGGTTAGGAGTGAGGAACTTTTCAAGAGGTATAGGGAGGCGCTGGGGAAGATTAGAGATAGGGGAGGGATCCTGATAGTATGTGGTGTCTTGCCTAGAAGAGGGGTTGGTCGTGAATGGCTGTCCAGGGCAATTGCTATTAATTGCCGACTGGAAAAACATTGTGCAAACAATGGTTGGGCATTCATTGATAACTGGCAACGATTCTATGGCAACGACTACCTGTACTGTCGCGACGGAGTACACTTGTCTCGTGAGGGGGTAAAGAGGTTGTCTGCATCCCTGGAGCGTGAAATTGTCACTCCGAGGGGGGTGTTTCGCCAGTAGAGAGGGGTCGGGGAAAGTGGGAATCAAAAAACAAGCAGGTCCTGGGAAGTAAAATTAGTTGCTCAGGACAAGGGGTAAAACAGGACCAGGGAAGGGTAGGTATAAATGTATACTATACAAACAGTAGGAGCGTTGGAAATAAAATAGACTTGCTGAGAGCGGTTGTATGTACCGAGAATGTAGACGTCATAGCAATCACCGAAACTTGGATGAATCTGGCGAGCAAAATTTTTTTATCAGAGTACCACATAGAAGGGTACAACCTTTTTCACAAGGACAGGGAAAGTAGGAAGGGGGGAGGGGTCGCAATCTTCGTCAAGGATACATTAAAATGTTGTACTAATAATTCAATAAAGGGTGAAATAGGAACCGAGTCTGTGTGGGTAGAAATCACGGAAGGAAGAGAAAAACTAATTATGGGAGTTATTTACAGGCCCCCAAGTGTTAGCAAAGAAGCAGCTCAGCCCATATGGCAGGAAATGAGTAGGGCAGCAAAATATAACAACCTATGCATTATGGGGGATTTCAACTTCAGAAATATTGACTGGGACAACATTGCAGGAGACTGTGAATCTGAAGACTTCCTAGACGCAGTACAGGACAATTTTTTGAAACAACTAATTACAGAACCTACTATAGGTGACAATATATTAGACCTAGTATTAACAAATAAAGAAAATATTATCAGAGATATCACAGTAGGGGAAGAACTAGGTAACAGTGATCACAGAGAAATCAGGTTCACCCTAAATTGGGAAACGAAAAACAATGACAATATGGTCAGAGTACCAAACTTTCGGTTGGCGGATTATCAGGGGTTAAGAAGGTACCTAGGTGAGGTCACCTGGGAACAGTCACGTCAGTTCCCAGTAGGAAGTGGTGAGGTCATAGATGACACAACAATTGATCATGACTATAATATATTCACCAGTATACTACATAAAGCACAAGAACAAAATATACCATACAGAAAAATTAGGTCAAATAAGAATGAGCCAAGGTGGATGACCAGAAAACTTAAACATGACATAGGAATAAAGAAAGGAATATATAAGAAATTAAAGGGAGGAGAGGAGCAGCTCAGAAACAGGTATAATGAACTATCTAGGAATGTTAAGAAAAATGTAAGGAAAGCAAAGAGAGACTATGAAATCAACATAGCAAGAGAATCCAAGGCGAATCCCAAGGGATTTTTCCAGGTATATAGGACAAAAGTCAAGGACATAGTTGGTCCTTTAAAGTCAGAGAGGGGAGAATTGATAAATGGCAGTGAAGACATGAGCAAAGCATTGAACAGCTACTTCTTATCAGTTTTCACAGAAGAAATTTGCGATGAAATTCCGGAGGTGGAACTGATATTTAAGGGAAAGGAAGAAGAGAAATTAAAGAATATCACCATCAGAAAAGAGGATGTTCTTAAGAAGATAAATAAACTAAAGAACACAAAATCCCCAGGGCAGGATGAAATTTTTCCTTGAGTCTTAAAAGAGTGTAGGGAACAGATTAGCGGACCCTTCGTAAACTTATTTACAAAATCACTAGACACTGGAGTTGTGCCAGACTTGTGGAAACAGGCAAATGTAGTACCCATATTTAAAAAGGGAGACAGAGCATCAGCGTCAAATTACCGGCCGATCAGTTTGACGACAGTAGTGGGGAAATTTCTTGAATCAATTATAGCAGATAGCATCGGATCGCATCTAGAGAAAAGCACTATAATCTACGACTCTCACCATAGGTTTACAAAGGGAAAATCTTGTCTAACAAATCTGCTAACGTTTTTTAGAAAAGTCTTCGAGGTAGTAGATAATGACGAAAATTACGATGTTATTTACTTAGACTTTAGCAAAGCATTTTACAGAGTACCGCATCAGAGGCTTCTGAGAAAAATTAAGGCTCATGGTATCGAGGGGAAAGTTTTAAATTGGATAAAATTATGGCTCACCGATAGAACGCAGAGGGTCAGCGTAGATGGTGTTAAATCTGAGTGGGGCAGTGTAACCAGTGGGGTTCCCCAGGGGTCAGTACTAGGCCCACTCTTGTTCATAATCTACATAAACGATTTAGATACTGGGATCAGCAGTGACATAAGCAAGTTTGCGGATGACACCAAAATAGGGCGGCAAATTAATTCAGGGCAGGATGCAAATGCATTACAGGAGGATCTAAATAAACTGCAGGGGTGGTCTGAAAAATAGCAAATGAAATTCAACACCAGCAAGTGCAGCGTACTTAGTATTGGAAGAACAAATACTTATAATGTATACAGCCTGAACAACATCAACCTAGAGAAGTCGACTTGTGAAAGAGACCTACGGGTACTTGTAAGCCCGGACCTACGGCCTAGAAAACAGTGCGTTAATGTTCGAAATAAGGCAAACAGAGTATTGGGTTATATATCTAGAAGTGTAAGTAACAAGAGTGCAGAGGTCTTATTGCAACTATATCTTGCGCTAGTTAGTCCGCACCTCGATTATGCGGTTCAGTTCTGGTGCCCCTATTATAGAATGGATATAAATTCACTAGAGTCGGTGCAGCGAAGAATGACAAAAATGATTCAGGGACTTAGAAACCTTCCATATCAGGATAGGTTAAAGAAACTTAACTTGCATTCCCTAGAAAGACGAAGAGTGCGGGGAGATATGATAGAAGTATTTAAGTGGGTGAAAGGAATCAATAAAGGGGATATAGATAAAGTTCTTATAATATCCGAGCAGGATAGGACTCGGAGCAACGGATTCAAGTTGGATAAGTTTAGGTTTAGGAGGGAGATAGGAAGAAACTGGTTCACAAATAGGGTGATGGACGAGTGGAACAAGCTTAGCAACTTTGTAGTAAGTGCGGGAACTCGGGAAAGTTTCAAAAGGAGGCTAGATAGATTCATGGATGATAGAGAGTGGTAGTAACTCTCGACAGGAGCTGCCATGCACAGGCCAACCGGCCTATTGCAGACTCCTTATTTTCTTATGTTCTTATGTTCTAATATATTATAGTCATGCTCAAATGCTGTGTCATCTATGACTCACCCCTTCCTACTGGGGACTGACGTGACTGTTCCCAGGTGACCTCACCTAGGTACCTTCTTAACCCCTGATAATCCGCCAACCGACAGTTTGGGACTCTGACCATATTGTCATTGTTTTTCGTTTCCCAATTTAGGGTGAACCTGATTTCTCTGTGATCACTGCTACCTAGTTCTTCCCCTACTGTGATACCTCTGATAATATTTTCTTTATTTGTTAATACTAGTTCTAATATATTGTCACCTCTAGTAGGTTCTGTAATTAGTTGTTTCAAAAAATTGTCCTGTCCTGCGTCTAGGAAGTCTTCAGATTCATAGTCGCTTACAATGTTGTCCCAGTCAATATTTCTGAAGTTGAAATCCCCCATAATGCATAGGTTGTTATATTTTGCTGCCCTACTCATTTTCTGCCATATGGGCTGAGCTTCTTCTTTGCCAAGACTTGGAGGCCTGTAAATCACTCCCATAATTAGTTTTTCTCTTCCTTCCGTGATTTCTACCCATACAGACTCGGTTCCTATTTCACCCTTTATTGAATTATTAATACAACATTTTATTGTATCCTTGACGAAGAGTGCGACCCCTCCCCCCTTCCTACCTTCCCTGCTACAATATCATGCAGGCAACAGGAGCTTGACGAGCGACTGGTGGACGCTGCTACACCCACGGGGAAACCAATACCTGTCAGCGGCTGTCAAAGGGTTGAGACACCTGCTACAGAAGAGGTCGTCGTCGTCGGGAGCTTCCACCGAGGATTACCGCAGTATGGCGGTGCTGCTTCCTACACTCTTAACCTTCCAACACCACACTAACAAGAGTCAAGAGGATGACCACAGGAAGGAAGGTCAAACACCCATCCTCCGCCACACCAGTATGATTGATGGCAACGTCGGAGTGTTGCCCTACGTGCCCTGCGCCTAGTGCCCTTTGACCACCCGCCCCGTCACTGCCTGCTTCGCCTACAGACTCAACAACAACAACTCCCTCTGGATCGCGTTCATGGGCGACTCAAAAGTCAGGGAATTATTTTATGAGTTCCTTATGAGAACCGATAGTGAGTATTACTACATGATTCACTTCATGGTGAGTAATGAGAGTCTAATTTCTCCTTTGAACACTATTTCAGATTCCAGGGGATCGCAAGAATACAACTTAAAAAAATTCTCTCTCATGTTCAGGCGTCCTAATTCAATTAAATGATTTTTTGAGGGACACGACTGCAAAACTGTTTCAATATCAATATATTCCATCGGTGTCTCCGAGAGTTGTCAGCACGATAATTCGATCAAATAGCTGCTGATCTTATCCCAACTTAATATGTTGATATATCATATGAAGATCTCAAGCGAATTAAAAAAAAAAATACGTTTTCTGTCTTTTAAGTCCAAAGTTACGATTGCTCTTGAACGATGCTGGGAACGTGACCACCTTTACAGACAACTTATCTGAATATTATTGCAAGTTCTGAATAATTTTGACGTGTTGTGTCAGTGTTCATGGTACTTGTTATAATGTAAGAACAACTTCATTTCATTGGTAAGTATCACAAGTAAAATACATAATTAGTCAGACCTATAGTAGCAAATTCTCCAATATAAAATAATTTGTTTACTTTGAATGCCTTTATATGCAAAATATAACTGTGAATTTTGAATTTCTAAACAACCGATTTTTCTCCATATAAATAGGTTAAAAGTTGACAGTTACTTAGTGCAGAAAGTGACCCAGAGTTCTGTACTTACCTGTACTAGATGAAAGAGTAAGTGTTATATGTGGGTAATAACGGTGTTGAAGTTTATTACTAGCGTTGCTGTGAGAGTTAGCTGTTCTCCCTTATTTTGTGAATCTTAAATAATATTGCCGTACACACACACACACACACACAATAATAATAAATAATGGTTGCCCCTCGTGTAACGAGGATGGCCGGCCCAATGGCCACCTAGGCGTGAGTTTGTTTAAGGTGAAGAAGCTGTCGCCAACACAACAACCACACCCCAAGTTAACGAGTTGCATTACCCAATGTTTAGGAATAGTCCGAGAAGACCGGACAACTCGCTAACTGCACTGCACTGGCTAACCATTACCTCGACATACGATCCGCAAATTGATTAACATCTAGGTCCCCAATTACTGCTGGGTAGACAGAGGCAAATGGCGTAAAGAAACATACTCATAGTTTCACCCTGTTTGAGGATCGAACTCGGTTCCGCTCGCTTGCGAGGCGAGAATGCTGACCATTACACCAAAGGTCGCCACAATGCTAATTATTACACCACACACACACAGACACACACACATCATATATTCATACAGATATATTTGTTTTAATAGTAGAGGAGTTTGTTAATCTCTCTCTCTCTTCCAGGACAAGGCGGAGTCGTGGGAGGAGGTGAACGAAAGGAGGACATGGAAGCCACGACAGAGGCTGCACTCCACCTGCCCATCACCTTCAGGTCTGTATCACCTAACCTAACCTTCCCGGGTTATCGAGTGATTGAGTTTGACATATCAGTAAAATCGTCATAAAAGTTTACAGTTAGCTTTCCTTATATATAGACAACGCAGGTATACAGTTCAACATGTTCTTTCACCTACTCTCTTCCTAATTCTATCCATTCTTACGCTGGTGATTCTACTCTTCACTAAATCTTCACATTTTTCCCTTCCCTCTATTTCTCAAACTAGATCTGCTTCTAGAGCTGATATCATTTCATCTATCAATGCGGATCTGTGCAACATCTTCGAATGGGGAGGTGGAAACTTTGTTAAATTCATAAGTAATAAAACACAGTATTTACCAATTACACTTTCCAAAATAGATGATCTCCCACCAATCACATTTCTGGACGCAATCATTGTACCAAATTCTAAAATAGACATGCTAGGCCTCACCATTTCCTCTAATATGTCATGGAAGCCACACATCCACAACATTACTAAAGCTGCCTCCTGAAAGCTGGAAATGTTGTACAGATGCCGTAGGTACTTCACTCTTGAGCAGTTGCTTCAAGTTTATAAGGGATTCATTCGGCCTAACTTGGAGTACTGCTCTCATATCTGGGGTGGCTCTTCTATTGCCTAACTGTTAAATAGGGTGGAATCAAACGCATTTCTTCTTATTAACTCTCCTCCTTTAGTTGATAATCTCTCTTCCTTTTCTCTTCGCCGCAATGTTGCTTCACTCTCTCTCTTTTACAGGTACTTTAACGGGTAATGTTCGGTGGATTTGACATCCTGTATACCGCCGGCAATTCCGTGTGCTCGTAACACACGTCTTGCCAGCGGTGCCCACCGTTTCTGTGTGGATGTCGGTCACACTAGAATAACCCGTTATAGTACAGTACACCCTTCTTTCCACACACAGCTAAACTGTGGAATGCTCTGCCTTCTTCTGTGTTTCCATACTCATACAATCTGTCACTTCAATAAGATGGTTGTCCGGCATCTTCGTGGTGTAGATTAATAGTCTTTTTCTTTTCTATTTTTAATTTCTTTTTACTCTTATTTTTTCTCCCCCTAGGCCCCATTATGGGTTGATGACCTGTGCCCGGGTGGGCTATTCCCCGTAAAAAAGAAAAAAAATATATAAATAATACAAATAATTCGGACTCTTCTCTAATCCAAATGCGTCCCAACCAACTCTTAATGGCACTAATTACAAAGGTTCGGTGAGAATAAGTTAATGTTTCATTTGCTGTATTTTGTATCGAATGGAAATAATGGGTAAAGGTAGAATGGTGTGCGGAAGAGAACCTTAATGGGTGTGGATTAACTGTGTGGAATAGAACCATAATGGTTGTGGATTAACTGTGTGGAATAGAACTAAAATGGGTGTGGATAAATTGTGTGGAATAGCTGGTGGTTTAGGAGGAAATTGTTCAGGCCAACCGGTGTTCTGGGACGATTATTGACAGACTAGATGTAATACTTCTGCCTCGGTGTGATCTCTCTCTCTCTCTCTCTCTCTCTCCACATAATAGTATCAATAAATACCAACGTCTCTTTTCAGTTTCATTGCACTACGAGAGCTGGCCAGGTGGGTAAGTTGTGGGTCGTGGTGTGGGTTATAGTGTGGGTTGTGGGGTGGGTTGTTGGTCGTGATGTGGGTTGTGGGTTATAGTGTGGTTTTGTGGGTCGTGGTGTGGGTTGTGGGTCGTGGTGTGGGTTGTGGGTCGTAGTGTGGGTTGTGAGTCGTAGTGTGGGTTATAGTGTGGGCTGTGGATCGTGGTGTGGGTTGTGGGTCGTGCTGTGGGTTGTGGGTAGTGGTGTGGGTTGTGGGTCGTGGTGTGAATTGTCGGTTATAGTGTGGGTTTTGGGTTATAGAATGGGTTGAAGATCGTGTGTGGGTGAGTTGTAGGTCGTGTGTGGGTGAGTTGTGGGTCGTGTGTGGTGAGTTGTAGGTCGTGTGTGGTGTGAGTTGTAGGTTGTGTGTGGTGTGAGTTGTAGGTCGTGTGTGGGTGAATTGTAGGTCATGTGTGGGTGAATTGTAGGTCGTGTGTAGAATGAGTTGTAGGTCGTTTGTGGTGTGAGTTGTGGATCATGTGTGGGATGAGTTAGTTGTGGGTTGTGTTTTTTTGGTGAGGTGACAATGCCATTGTAAACAAGACAGCTCTGATGGTGACTCTGCTGAGCGTTTGAACATTAGGGCTATTGACCTTAATGATAATTGTCACGTTTTAAGTGCAGGAAAGTGGCTTTCTTACCGTAGAACTCGGATACCTTCACACTGGTTACTCACCCAAGAGATTATGGTGTATCACTACGTATAATTTTGCTCTGCTTCCGGCACTCAATGCGTTATGTACTTGATAAATGATGATTTAATGAATTCATTTAATTTTCAACATCCATCTAAGTTATTGGTTACACTATGTCATAACCAATCAGTCATTACCTTTAGTAATAATAAGATAGGATCACAGATACGGGCAGGTAATTGCACTTACATTTATTTGTCAAGCTTCCATACGATGATTTACAATTTGCATGGATATATGATTTACTCACGTTCACGCTGTAATAAAATTAATCTTCTAAAACAGGGAATTTTCAACTTGGGGACACATATGGTTACTCTACTATGGGTGTGACTTAACAGAGCCTTAATTCTTCAAGTGATACATTTACTGCCAGCCTGGATTGCTTTTGTTGCAACCAGGCTTCATCACAAGAACTTCTTCCCACGGCCATAACAACAAAAAGGTACTCTTGGGTTACCACACATAGTCTCGCGTCACTGACAGTCACTGTGGACGGTTGTCGCGGCAAGTAGAACTGGTAAGCGTGACTTGAATTAACCATTAGGTGCAATAGACCAGCCTGGATTGCTTTTGTTGCAACCAGGCTTCCACACGTGATATTTCCACGGGGATAACAAACCTAGGTTAACACACTTAGTCTCGTGTCGATCACGGTCACGGTAGACGGGTGTCGTGCAGGAGAACTCTGTAAGCGTGAATTAATTAACCATTTACTGTAGGTTTGATAGGCCAACCTGGATTGCTCTTGTCGCAACCAGGCATCCACACAACGTTTACAGGGCTGCTGTGTGTGGGTGCCAGACCACGATGATTCCACCACACACCCATCTATATCTATTATTTTCCCTTCATTCGCATAACTATATGAAAAATCGTGTTTAATTTAAATACATATTTCAAAAACCTTAAATTACATGTGGATCATTCACTCCTCATTTGACACACATATAATGTAATACTTTGACCATCCCACCTGGGCACATGGAGGCCCACGGTAACTCTCACGGGGCAACATACGCACGAACACACAAGTTATGATGTGAACCCTTCCAGGCTTCATTATCATGTTATGTTCATCGTGCTCTGTATCTTGGTAACTAGTCATAGTATCAATACATGGAGGAAAATCTTTATTAATATACTGTAATATTGCATTTTATTGCAAACCGTAAACAATCTCGTTTAACCATTGGACGTGAGGGAAAGCACCACACACTGGAAATGAAGAACCGAAGCACATAGGAATGACCGACCTGACGTCGTGTGTAGGGAGGCCTGCTGTATCAGTGTGGAGACGGTTACTCAAAGGGTAAGTCGTATAATTCATCCTTGCATTTGTTGAGAATATATATATATATATATATATATATATATATATATATATATATATATATATATATATATATATATATATATATATACTTTCCCTCATCCTAGCAAACTAGTTAGCATAGCATAACCAAACAGCCTCGCAAGGACCAATAGGTCTGTATATAATGTGTGGGCATGCGAACAAATAACCTAGTATATTTTTACTAATGTCTCATTGTCTATGGATTTTTTTTACAGTTTGGCTGTGAGTTTTCTATTTTGTCTACCTGCCAGTTCAACAGGACTGCTAACCATCCTCCCAGCAACTCATCATTGCAACGGTGACTGGTGAGTAGAACGGATTCCCTAAATATTCAGGCTGTTTCATAAATACCATTCATTATGTAAGGGGGTGTTCCTGAGACATGAGAATATAATATAAAACATAATGCCTCGTACTGAGAACATGTGACAGACGTAATGAGGGGAAACAAGCATTAGCTGACGAATTATGGGTTAACCACCAATGGCCCAATTAATATGTAACATGTGATAACACTGTCTGAGACTTGACACGTTATTTAACAATCATCATGTTGCCGATTCCACTGACAATGACTGTTAGATCAATAAGGCTGTAAAGTAACAGTTTGTCAACACTGCGTCATGTTTCGCTGTCATCCTTCACCCGCATAATGATGGTTACTCCATATCCTATAATATGTTGACTTTTCATTAATGAATGTATACAAAAGGCCACATGCACTAATGCCTTATCCTTTTTTTTTTCACAGTTATGGAGATTCAGCCACAACGTCATGTGAGGCCACCTCGGACGAGAGCTAATCGACCTGAGGTGATAACGAGTCGCGGCAGGATTATTGGATATCACGAGGCTGGGAAAGGGATACGGGAGAATTTGTCGCCTTCTTGGTATCACCAGGGATACAGTCAGGCTTTGAGTGAGAAGATATGAGGAGGAGGGTCACGTGCTCACCAGGCCCCGACCAGGAAGACCAAGAGTCACCACACCAGCGGCAGATCAACAGATTCAAAGGGCAGCAGAGCGAGCACCACTGTCAACTGCCGTACGTCTAAGGAGGGAAACAGGAGTTCAGTGTCACCTGATAACTACCAGGAGGCGAATACAGGAGACTGGCCGACAATGTTTTATCCAAGCACATAAGGAAGCCTTAACAGAGGCACACAGGGAAGCACGTAAAAGGTTTGTTGAGGCGAATGCGGGAGTCGATTTTTGGAGGTCCGTCATTTTCACCGATGAAAAATGTTTCTCATCTGTCGCAGCAGTCAGTCGCCAGTGTTGACGATTACGTAATACAAGATATGCTCGAAGATACATCCATGAGACATCGACAAGCGGTCGTGTGACAACCTCCATGCATGGATGGATGTTGTGGGGAGGTGTTGGTGAACTGACGGACATTGAGGGACACATGAATGCAGATCAGTATATGAATATTCTAGAGACATCCTTTCTACCATCGGTGCGAGCATATGCCATCCCAGACCCACAGCCTATATGTATGGTGCAAAACCGCAGTCCAATACATACAAGTCGGGCAGTCAAGCGTTGGTTTGAGGCGCACCCACAGATTATTCTATTGGACTGGCCCCCTAAAGGAGCCGACTGTAATCCAATAGAAAATCTATGGGCGCATATGGTTGTTGAATGGGATGTTGAGGAGAAAACAAGGGAGGCAGTGAGGAGACACGCACATAATGTGTAGGAGGGAATAAGGAGGAGGCCGAACATCTGCAGCAATCTGGTAAATTCCATGCCCACCAGATTGCATGAAGTTATAGCAACAGATGGAGGTTGGACACGGTATTAACCTATGGGCAAGAGGTGTCTCAATGGTAGTAGCCTTGCCTCGGGATCCTGTGGTTAAGAATTAAATCTCCGACCACGACGGTGCCTTGTAGGGGGTGGCGGGGGGAGTTACCTCTCTGGTGTAACCTCGTTGGGGCCACATAGACTTCGTTTCCTAACTCTCGGGAATTTGTCCAGGTATTTTACTATGTGGTTTTACGTCACTTCACATAAATATGCTTACAAAATTTATGCATTAATATGCAAAACTCTTGGGAATCTGTCCAGACATTAAATATATTTTATATACTACAATAATCACATAGATATGTTTACAATGTTTATGCATAATAAATGTGAAAAATATTTTTGGGGTTTCAATTAACCAGTAGTTATGCCTACAAAACAATCCTGATGCTCTAATAATAATAAAAGATATAGATGGGGTGTGGTGGAATCATCGTGGTCTGTCACCCACACACACAAGCACTGTAAACGTTGTGTGGATTCACTGGGTGGTTTGGAAGTGTATATTTCCATTCATACTTTCGTAACTACAACCTATGGTAATTTTTCTTCGTGTTCATATACAATGAAGATAATGCAGAGTATAAAATGCCATATACAATATTTATACATAATATCATCTACAGTACAGTATACAGCCGTACTATGACTGTGTGTTCGTGCGTGTGTTACCTCGTGATAGTTAGAGTGGGCCCCCGTCCAGAAAGGACACTGTACTAACCTCCAGCACCGACCCAGGTAGGCTAAAGATTATGGTTTTCAAGTGGACAGTTGGATCGCACTGGACAACACTAACTTAAATGGGAATTTATCAATATTTCCTCATTTTCGTAAAGACAGTCTGAAGCTTCTTGGTCAGTGAATTTCATGTCACCAAAAAAACCCACCTTTTTTCCCCTGCTCTTCCTCAGAATTGTTCTTAATGCTTTCAGATCTCACAGAGAAGCCGGGTTTTATTTGTATCCCAAAGTCGGTTCAGGACGCTCGCTGGCTGGGTGCTGTTCAATATGAGAACCGCTTTCGGTGACGCCTCCAGTGACTGGAGCGAGATGTTGTTGATGTATTATCTCCGTCAGTATGGAGACTACCATCTGTCTCCTGCCCCGCCCCACGTCTCCTACACCTCTCCAATACCCATCACTAGATCTCGCCAACAACACTCCCCCCCCCCCCCCCGTCCCCCAGGGTCCCACACCCAACACTGTGAGACCACAAACTACCAGGACCAGCAGAGACCATCTGAACCCCAGAGAGACAGGTGGTGGAGTGTGGTGGTGGGACACTCGTGTGCCGCTCAACCTGGCGGGGATCAGTGAGTGTGAGGAACTGTACCATCGAGGGCCGGCGTCTCACCCTCTCTCCAGCGGCCACCTCCTACAGTGCCCTGATCCCCAGCAGCAGGCAGAGCCACCCTGGGAGACCTGGTTACCATGCTGCTCAACCTCATGTGTAACTCAGTCCTCAGGGTGCATGATGGTGTCTGTTGCCAGTGACGTAGAAATCAAGGTTAAGGAAGCAGAAACAAAGGAATGGGTTTGGGTGTTCCCTCAAGGTTCAAGGTTTCCGTTTCTTTTTTCTCTTTTTTCTCCTCGCCACCAACGTCGTATTTGAAGAATCTTGCGTTGTCTTGGCACCCAAAACTGACACTCATTAGATGGTGTTTGAAGACCCGGGTTATTAATAAGAGAAGACCATCCGTTGTTGTTGTACTTAATTCATATCATTAGGTCCTTTATGTATTAAGTAACTTAGAGGTTAAGGATATATTGACCTCTGTGCAGATGTTGTCCGTTCTTATATATCATTGTTTTAATTTCTGAATATTGATTATTTAATTGAATAATTGTCATTATTATTTTATGTTGTAGTAGTAATATTATTGTTATTATTTTGTAGTAGTAGTAATAATAGTAAAAGAAATGTTAGTATTATTGTTATTATTATTATTATTGTTAGTAGTAGTAGTTGTAGAAGTAGTAGGGCCAGCCCATCGTGGGTGTGGTGGAGTGTCCTGCCTTATCTAAAGTGTTATTGGAGGGGACATATTCAGAGTGTGAGAGCGGGAATTTCACAGTGTCGGTGAATATCGGATGTCACCCTAAGCATTGTCACCGAAGGTTCTTCTCATCCCTAGTGCAGGTGATAGGTGCCAGGTGCCAGTGCCAGTGTCGATAGGCCTACGTTGGCAGGGGTGGCATCGAGACTCTCGCCCCTATGGGGCCGAGTGTTCTACGCTTGCGGTCGCCTACCCCAAGTAACGGACACTTCATGTAGTGTCGGCCGACCATGGGGGTGGCCTACACACCCACGCGCGCACGTTAGCCCCTACTACCTGGACACAGCAGTCCAGCCTGTCACCTCTCCGCCCTTTCCTTATAAGAAATAGTTTTTTCTCCTGTATGTCACCAAAGCAGATGTCGGATGCGGAAGTAACTGTCGCCCAAAGGTACGGAACACCATGTCGGGTAACAGACATTGTTGCGTTTGTGCTAGCCAGAACCACTATTGCTCTAGCTGTGATTCTGCGAGAAACAACCGACCATGTGTGGTTTGCAGAAAGGGAAACAATTGTCGCAGCACACATGGCAGGGAGCCGAGACAGGAGGCCACAGTGGATATCGCCGTAACCCAACCGCCCGATGATATCCAAAAGGATAGCAGTGAGTCTACTCAACCTGATAATGTAGTACTAATAAACGCTGCTCCAATAGTAGCAGATGTCCACGAGGTGAATGAGAGACAGCCACCACAGTGGAATGGCATGTCGATGGAAAATGCGGACATATGGGTTAAGTGAGAGTGTGCCGCTGGTGTAACGGTGTGAGGCTGGTGTGAGAGTGTGAGGATGGTGTGAGAGTGTGAGGCTGGTGTGAGAGTGTGAAGCTGATGTGAGAGTGTGAGGCTGGTGTGAGAGTATGAGGCTGGTGTGAGAGTGTGAGGCTGGTGTGAGAGTGTGAGGCTGGTGTGAGAGTGTGAGGCTGGTTTGAGGGTGTGAGGTTGTTGTGAGAGTGTGAGGCTGGTGTGAGAGTGTGAGGCTGGTATGAGAGTGTGAGGGTTTGAGGCTTATGTGAGAGTGTGGGGTTGTTGTGAGATTGTGGGGCTGGTGTGAGAGTGTGAGGCTGATGTGAGAGTGTGAGGCTGGTGTGAGAGTGTGAGGCTGTTGTGAGAGTGTGGGACTGGTGTGAGAGTGTGAGGCTGGTGTGAGAGTGTGAGGCTGGTGTAAGAGTGTGAGGCTGTTTTGTGAGTGAGGGGCTGGTGTGAGAGTATGAGGCTGGTGTGAGAGTGTGAGGCTGGTGTGAGAGTGTGAGGGTGTGAGGCTGGTGTGAGAGTGGGGGCTGGTGTGAGGGTGTGAGGCTGTTGTGAGAGTGTGGGGCTGGTGTGAGAGTGTGAGGATAGTGTGGGAGTGAGGGGCAGGTGTGAGGGTGTGAGGCTGGTGTGAGGCTGTTGTGAGAGTGTTTGGCTGGTGTGAGAGTGTGAGGATGTGAGGCTGGTGTGAGAGTGTGGGGCTGGTGTGATAGGGTGAGGATGGTGTGAGAGTGTGGGGCTGGTGTGAGGATGTGAGGCTGATGTGACGGAGTGAGGGCGTCAGGCAGGTGTGAGGCTGTTGTGAGAGTGTGGGGCTGGTGTGAGAGTGTGAGGGTGTGACGCTGGTGTGAGAGTGCGAGGCTGTTGTGAGAGTGTAAGGGTGGTGTGAGAGTGTGAGGGTATGAGGTTGTTGTGACAGTGTGAGGCTGTTGTGAGAGTGTGAGGCTGGTGTGAGAGTGTTAGGATGGTGTGAGAGTGTTATGTTGTTCTGAGAGTGTGAGGCTGGTGTGAGAGTGCGAGGCTGGTGTGAGAGTGTTAGGATGGTGTGAGAGTGTTAGGCTGTTCTGAGAGTGTGAGGCTGGTGTGAGAGTGCGAGGCTGGTGTGAGAGTGTTAGGATGGTGTGAGAGTGAGAGGCTCGTGTGAGAGTGTGAGGCTGGTGTGAGAGTTGTGAGGGTGTGAGGGTGCGAGGCTGTTGTGAGAGTGTGAGGCTGGTGTGAGAATGTGAGGCAGGTGTGAGAGTGTGAGGCTGTTGTGAGGGTGTGAGGCTGTTTTGAGGCTGGTGTGAGAGTGTGAGGCTGGTGTGAGAGTGTGAGGGTGGTGTGAGGCTGGTGTGAAAATGTGAGGCTGGCGTGAGGGTGTAAGGCTGGAATGAGAGTTTGGGGCTGGTGTGAGGGTGTGAGGCTTGTTTGAGGGTGTGAGGCTGGTGTGAGAGTGTGAGGCTGGTGTGAGAGTGTGAGGCTGGTGTGAGGGTGTGAGGTTATTGTGAGAGTGTGAGGCTGGTGTGAGAGTGTGAGGCTGGTGTGAGAGTGGGAGGCTGGTGTGAGAGTGTGAGGCTGTTGTGAGAGTGTGTGGCTGTTTTGTGAGTGTAGGGCTGGTGTGAGGTGTGAGGCTGGTGTGAGAGTGTGAGGCAGGTGTGAGAGTGTGAGGGTGTGAGGCTGGTGTGAGAGTGTGAGGCTGGTGTGAGAGTATGAGGCTGATGTGAGGGTGTGAGGCTTGTTTGAGGGTGTGAGGCTGGTGTGAGAGTGTAAGGCTGGTGTGAGAGTCTGAGGCTGGTGTGAGAGTGTGAGGCTGGTGTGAGAGTGTGAGGCTGGTGTGAGGGTGTGAGGTTATTGTGAGAGTGTGAGGCTGGTGTGAGAGTGTGAGGCTGGTGTGAGAGTGGGTGGCTGGTGTGAGAGTGTGAGGCTGTGTGAGAGTGTGGGACTGGTGTGAGAGTGTCAGGCTGGTGTGAGAGTGTGAGGCTGTTTTGTGAGTGTGGGGCTGGTGTGAGGTGTGAGGCTGGTGTGAGAGTGTGAGGCTGGTGTGAGAGTGTGGGACTGGTGTGAGAGTGTGAGGCTGGTGTGAGAGTGTGAGGCTGGTGTAAGAGTGTGAGGCTGTTTTGTAAGTGTGGGGCTGGTGTGAGGTGTGAGGCTGGTGTGAGAGTGTGAGGCAGGTGTGAGAGTGTGAGGGTGTGAGGCTGGTGTGAGAGTGTGAGGGTGTGAGGCTGGAATGAGAGTGTGGGGCTGGTTTGAGAGGGTGAGGATGGTGTGAGAGTGTGGGGCTGGTGTGAGGGTGTGAGGCTGATGTGACAGAGTGAGGGCGTGAGGCTGTTGTGAGAGTGTGAGGCTGGTGTGAGAGTGTGAGGCTGGTGTGAGAGTGTGAGGGTGTGAGGCTGGTGTGAGAGTGGGGGCTGGTGTGAGGGTGTGAGGCTGTTGTGAGAGTGTGGGGCTGGTGTGAGAGTGTGAGGATAGTGTGGGAGTGAGGGGCAGGTGTGAGGGTGTGAGGCTGGTGTGAGGCTGTTGTGAGAGTGTTTGGCTGGTGTGAGAGTGTGAGGATGTGAGGCTGGTGTGAGAGTGTGGGGCTGGTGTGATAGGGTGAGGATGGTGTGAGAGTGTGGGGCTGGTGTGAGGATGTGAGGCTGATGTGACGGAGTGAGGGCGTCAGGCAGGTGTGAGGCTGTTGTGAGAGTGTGGGGCTGGTGTGAGAGTGTGAGGGTGTGACGCTGGTGTGAGAGTGCGAGGCTGTTGTGAGAGTGTAAGGGTGGTGTGAGAGTGTGAGGGTATGAGGTTGTTGTGACAGTGTGAGGCTGTTGTGAGAGTGTGAGGCTGGTGTGAGAGTGTTAGGATGGTGTGAGAGTGTTATGTTGTTCTGAGAGTGTGAGGCTGGTGTGAGAGTGCGAGGCTGGTGTGAGAGTGTTAGGATGGTGTGAGAGTGTTAGGCTGTTCTGAGAGTGTGAGGCTGGTGTGAGAGTGCGAGGCTGGTGTGAGAGTGTTAGGATGGTGTGAGAGTGGGAGGCTCGTGTGAGAGTGTGAGGCTGGTGTGAGAGTTGTGAGGGTGTGAGGGTGCGAGGCTGTTGTGAGAGTGTGAGGCTGGTGTGAGAGTGTGAGGCAGGTGTGAGAGTGTGAGGCTGTTGTGAGGGTGTGAGGCTGTTTTGAGGCTGGTGTGAGAGTGTGAGGCTGGTGTGAGAGTGTGAGGGTGGTGTGAGGCTGGTGTGAAAATGTGAGGCTGGCGTGAGGGTGTAAGGCTGGAATGAGAGTTTGGGGCTGGTGTGAGGGTGTGAGGCTTGTTTGAGGGTGTGAGGCTGGTGTGAGAGTGTGAGGCTGGTGTGAGAGTGTGAGGCTGGTGTGAGAGTGTGAGGCTGGTGTGAGGGTGTGAGGTTATTGTGAGAGTGTGAGGCTGGTGTGAGAGTGTGAGGCTGGTGTGAGAGTGGGAGGCTGGTGTGAGAGTGTGAGGCTGTTGTGAGAGTGTGTGGCTGTTTTGTGAGTGTAGGGCTGGTGTGAGGTGTGAGGCTGGTGTGAGAGTGTGAGGCAGGTGTGAGAGTGTGAGGGTGTGAGGCTGGTGTGAGAGTGTGAGGCTGGTGTGAGAGTATGAGGCTGATGTGAGGGTGTGAGGCTTGTTTGAGGGTGTGAGGCTGGTGTGAGAGTGTAAGGCTGGTGTGAGAGTCTGAGGCTGGTGTGAGAGTGTGAGGCTGGTGTGAGAGTGTGAGGCTGGTGTGAGGGTGTGAGGTTATTGTGAGAGTGTGAGGCTGGTGTGAGAGTGTGAGGCTGGTGTGAGAGTGGGTGGCTGGTGTGAGAGTGTGAGGCTGTTGTGAGAGTGTGGGACTGGTGTGAGAGTGTCAGGCTGGTGTGAGAGTGTGAGGCTGGTGTAAGAGTGTGAGGCTGTTTTGTGAGTGTGGGGCTGGTGTGAGGTGTGAGGCTGGTGTGAGAGTGTGAGGCTGGTGTGAGAGTGTGGGACTGGTGTGAGAGTGTGAGGCTGGTGTGAGAGTGTGAGGCTGGTGTAAGAGTGTGAGGCTGTTTTGTAAGTGTGGGGCTGGTGTGAGGTGTGAGGCTGGTGTGAGAGTGTGAGGCAGGTGTGAGAGTGTGAGGGTGTGAGGCTGGTGTGAGAGTGTGAGGGTGTGAGGCTGGAATGAGAGTGTGGGGCTGGTTTGAGAGGGTGAGGATGGTGTGAGAGTGTGGGGCTGGTGTGAGGGTGTGAGGCTGATGTGACAGAGTGAGGGCGTGAGGCTGTTGTGAGAGTGTGAGGGTGTGAGGCTGGAATGAGAGTGTGGGGTAGGTTTGAGAGGGTGAGGATGGTGTGAGAGTGTGGGGCTGGTGTGAGGGTGTGAGGCTGATGTGACGGAGTGAGGGCGTGAGGCAGGTGTGAGGCTATTGTGAGAGTGTGGGGCTGGTGTGAGAGTGTGAGGGTGTGAGGCTGTTGTAAGAGTGTGAGGGTGATGTGAGAGTGTTAGGATGGTGTGAGAGTGTGAGGGTGGTGTGAGGGTGTTAGGATGGTGTGAGAGTGTTAGGCTGTTCTGAGAGTGTGAGGCTGGTGTGAGAGTGCGAGGCTGGTGTGAGAGTGTTAGGATGGTGTGTGAGTGGGAGGCTGTTGTGAGGGTGTGAGGCTGTTTTGAGGCTGGTGTGAGAGTGTGAGGCTGGTGTGAGAGTGTGAGGCTGGTGTGAGAGTGTGAGGGTGGTGTGAGGCTGGTGTGAAAATGTGAGGCTGGTGTGAGGCTGGTATGAGAGTTTGGGGCTGGTGTGAGGGTGTGAGGCTTCTTTGAGGGTGTGAGGCTGGTGTGAGAGTGTAAGGCTGGTGTGAGAGTATGAGGCTGGTGTGAGAGTGTTAGGCTGTTCTGAGAGTGTGAGGCTGGTGTGAGAGTGCGAAGGTGTTGTGAGAGTGTAGGGCTGCTGTGAGGGAGCGAGGCTGTTGTGAGGGTGTGAGGCTGTTGTGAGGGTGTGAAGCTGTTGAGAGGGGGTGTGGCTGTTTTGAGGCTGGTGTGAGAGTGTGAGGCTGGTGTGAGAGTGTGAGGCTGGTGTGAAAATGTGAGGCTGGTGTGGGAGTGTGAGGGTGTGAGGCTGGTATGAGAGTTTGGGGGTGTTGTGAGAGTGTGAGGCTGGTATGAGAGTGTGAGGCTCGTGTGAGAGTGTGAGGCTGGTGTGAGAGTGTGAGGGTGTGAGGCTGATGTGAGAGTGTGGGGTTGGCGTGAGAGTGTGAGGCTCGTGTAAGAGTGTGAGGCTGGTGCGAGAGTGTGGGTCTGGTGTGAGAGTGTGAGGCTGGTGTGAGAGTGTGAGGCTGGTGTGAGATTGTAAGGGTGTGAGACTGATGTGAGAGTGTGGGGCCGGTGTGAGAGTGTGAGGCTTATGTGAGAGTGTGAGGCTGTTGTGAGAGTATGAGGCTGGTGTGAGAGTGCGAGGCTGTTGTGAGGGTGTGAGGCTGTTTTGAGAGTGTGAGGCTGGTGTGAGAGTGTGAGGCTGGTGTGAGAGTGTGAAGTTTGTGTGAGGGTATGAGGCTGGTGTGAGGGTTTGAGGCTGTTGTGATAGTATGAGGCTGGTGTAAGGGTGTGAGGCAGGTGTGAGAGTGTTAGACTGTTGTGATAGTGTGAGGCTGGTGTGAGGGTTTGGGCTGTTGTGATAGTGTGAGGCTGGTGTGGGAGTGTGGGTCTGGTGTGAGAGTGTGAGGCTGATATGAGAGAGTGAGGCTCGTGTGAGAGTGTGAGGCTGGTGTGAGATTGTAAGGGTGTGAGACTGATGTGAGAGTGTGGGGCCGGTGTGAGAGTGTGAGGCTTATGTGAGAGTGTGAGGCTGTTGTGAGAGTATGAGGCTGGTGTGAGAGTGCGAGGCTGTTGTGAGGGTGTGAGGCTGTTTTGAGAGTGTGAGGCTGGTGTGAGAGTGTGAGGCTGGTGTGAGAGTGTGAAGTTTGTGTGAGGGTATGAGGCTGGTGTGAGGGTTTGAGGCTGTTGTGGTAGTATGAGGCTGGTGTAAGGGTGTGAGGCAGGTGTGAGAGTGTTAGACTGTTGTGATAGTGTGAGGCTGGTGTGAGGGTTTGGGCTGTTGTGATAGTGTGAGGCTGGTGTGGGAGTGTGAGGCTGTTGTGAGAGTGTGAGGCTGGTGTCAGGGTGTGAAGCTGTTGTGATAGTGTGAGGCTAGTGTGAGAGTGTGAGGCTGTTTTGAGAGTGTGAGGCTGGTGTGAGAGTGTGAGGCTGGTGTGAGAGTGTGAAGTTTGTGTGAGGGTATGAGGCTGGTGTGAGGGTTTGAGGCTGTTGTGATAGTATGAGGCTGGAGTAAGGGTGTGAGGCAGGTGTGAGAGTGTTAGACTGTTGTGATAGTGTGAGGCTGGTGTGAGGGTTTGGGCTGTTGTGATAGTGTGAGGCTGGTGTGAGAGTGTGAGGCTGTTTTGAGAGTGTGAGGCTGGTGTGAGAGTTTGAGGCTGGTGTGAGATGTGTGGCTGGTGTGATAGTGTGAGGCTGGTGTAAGAGGCTGTGGTGCGAGAGTGTGAGGCTGATGTGAGATGTGAGGCTGGTGTGATAGTGTGAGCTGTTTTGAGAACGTGAGGCTTGTGTGAGAGTGTGAGGCTGGTGTGAGAGTGTGATGCTGGTGTGAGATGTGAGGCTGGTGTGATAGTGTGAGCTGTTTTGAGAAAGTGAGGCTTGTGTGGGAGTGTGAGGCTGTTGTGAGATGTGAGGCTCGTGTGATAGTGTAAGGCTTTTTTGAGAGTGTGAGGCTGGTGTGAGACTGCGAGGCTAGTGTGAGATTGTGAGTCTGGTTTGAGGGTGTGAGGCTGGTGTGAGAGTTTGAGACCGGCGTGAGCGTGTGAGGCTGGTGTGATAGTGTGAGGCTGTTGTGAGAATGTGAGGCTGGTGTGAGAGTGTGAGGCTGTTGCTACGTGTGAGGCTGGTGTGAGAGTGTGAGGCTGTTGTGAGGGTGAGAGGCTGGTGTGAGAGTGTGACGCTGGTGTGAGAGTGTGAAGCTGGAGTGAGAGTGTGAGGCTGGTGTGAGGGTTTGAGGCTGTTGTGTTAGTATGAGGCTGGCATGAGAGTGTGAGGCTGTTGTGAGAGTTTAAGGCTGGTGTGAGCGTGTGAGGCTGGTGTGACGGTGTGAGGCTGTTGTGAGGGTATGAGGTCGTTGTGAGGGTGTGAAGCTGGTGTGATAATATGAGGCTAGTATCAGAGTGTGAGGCTGTTGTGAGCGTGTGAGGCTGTTGTGAGAGTGTGTGTGACTGGTGTGAGAGTGTGAGGCTGTTTTGTGGGTGTGAGGCTGGTGTGAGAGTGTGAAGCTAGTGTGAGAGTGTGAGGCTGTTGTGAGCGTGTGGGGCTTGTGTGAGGGTGTGAGGCTGGTGTGAGAGTGTGAGGCTGGTGTGAGAGTGTGAGGGTGTGAGGCTAATATGAGAGTGTGGGGCTGGTGTGAGAGTGTGAGGCTGGTGTAAGAGTGCGAGGCTGGTGTGAGAGTGTTAGGATGCTGTGAGATTGTGAATGTGTGAGGCTGGTGAGAGAATGTGAGAGTGTGTGACTGGTTGAAGGTGGTGAGGGGGGTATGAGGGTGTGAGGCTGCTGTGACGTGTATGCCTGTGTGAGGGTATGTGAGAAATATAAAAAAGTATTTTATCAACAAAATTCCTTCATGAGATACTTTAATCAACTTTAGTTAACCTGTGCTCCGGGGGTAGCACTCATGGTGAGACCGACCCGAAAATATTCTTTGTCCCTGGACATGTCACGGCATAATCCAGCAATGAGAGAATAGACTTGTAATCTGAAAAGGTTGACACATCCAGCGTATCAGTACAGGAGTGAGGGTGAAGGATGTATGAGTGCATGACATGTGTGTGTGTGTGTGTGTGTCTGTGTGTGTGTGTAAAAGCCTGGTCTGTAGGATATAAATCCCTTGCCAGCCTAATCAGGATCTTATAAAGAGGAAAGTCAAGAACCATGGGTTTCCAAGGGGTAATAAACAACCGTTAGAGATTGACATCTCTTTACTAAGAAAATAATCACAAAAACTTAACTCTGACACCACTCACACAAAAATTAAATAAATAAAACAATCAGTAAAACAAAGAACAGGTATTTCCTACTGCTGCAGATGAATCTTTCCTCTAACCAGCCCTGTAGAATGTTCCGTTAAAGCTGTGATCCGTTCTCAGGGGGAAAGTCCAGGGCAGCTTCCTCATTTGGCGCCGGCGCTGGTAGGCGATGTCTTGCCACGCAAGTGAGACGCCAGGGTACAGACGGTGGATAGGGGGTGAAGGAAGTGGCGATCATGTGGCACTAGGTGACCTGAGTTGACAGCCGAATAGTGAAGGACTGAGGAATCAGCGCACGAGCCCCAGGAAACTCCAATGAGTACACAACCAGAGTTGCGATAGAACAGCTCGGTGAAGTATCAGCTGTGGTGAAGGCTGGATCATGTATGACGATCTTCTCACCTCCGTCTCTCCCCCCCCCCCCCCTAGTGGGGCCGCGAACAAGCAAACTAGCGGGAGACAATCATCTCGCTCGTTACAGCCCTTACAGTGTGTGTGTTTGTTTGTGATCTGCCAGACAATGGCAACTACCCAGAGATCTCGCTACTGTCCGTAGCTGGCAGGATTATTTCCCAGGCCCTCCGAAAAAGACTTCTTCCCATAGTCTCAATGTGGCGTTAGACCATCACGTGGCACCTCTGACATTATCTTTGCTGCCCGCCAGATACAGGAAAAGTGCAGGAAACAACGTCGTGACTTGCACATGGCATTCGACTCAGTCAACAGGGAAGCCCTCTGGCGCACCCTCAGCCATTTGGGATTCCTACCGAAATTCATTGCCACCGTGAGGCAACTTCACGATAGCCTGAACGGCAGTGCCCTGCACAATGGCACCCAGTCTGTGTTCTTCCCCATACAAACAGGGGTAAAACAAGGATGCGCACTGGAACACACTCCCTTTTCCATTTTCTTGGATGCCTTCCTGACTCATGTCAGTAACAATTTAGCCAGCGGGTGGCGGGTGGACATGGAGTAGGGGAGGAAGGATCGTTTCAGCATAAAACGACTCCAAGCAAGTACGAAGGTGTCGGCAGCTTCCATTATGCAGACGACCTCACCCTTGTCCCTCACACTGAGTACGACCTACAGGAGATCCTGAACACCTATGCAGATGCGTATGCACACTTCGGCCTTGAGGCTGGTTCAGCCACACCTCCACCATCCGTCCAGCTCAGCGGTACTACCCTCTCTAATGCTACCCACTTTCAGTATCTCGTTTCCCACGTGTCCACCACCGCGTACATCGATGAAGATATTCAACATCGAATTAGATGTGCATCTCAACCCTTTGGAAAACTCTGTACCCGCTTCTTAAGCTGTAAGGAGCTCACATTATCTACAAAGATGCACGTATATCGAGCAGTGTTCCTCCTCACCCTGCTATATGGCAGCAAGACATGGATCACATACAGGAGGCTCCTCAGGGCACTTGAAAACTTTCACCAACGTAGTCAACGCTCCATCCTCCGAGTTCGCTGGGAAGACAAGAGAACAAATGCTAGTATTCTCACTGACACCAACTGCAGGACCATCGAGGCTACCATTATCCATGAACAACTACATTGGACCGGCTATATTGCTCGCATGGACGACAGTAGACTGCCAAAGCAGCTACTATACAGTCACCTAACAAATAGTAAATGTAACACTGGAGGGCAACCAGAAAAGTTCCAAATCGACCCCCTCACCTGGGAGACGATTACTCCACACCGTAACTCTTCGAGGAGCAACACATAAGAAGGTGTCAATACTTTCGAATTAGCCCGACGGCAAACTGAGGCAGACAAGCCCCAACGCCGGTAAGACGCTGCAGCCGCCCCTCCCGCACTACATATGGCCATCTACATGTGCAACATCTGTGAACGACTTTCCCGGTCCCGAATCGGCCTGTTTAGTCACTTTAAAACTCACCAACGAAGGTGACATCCGTAATAACTCATATCACTTTCTCATAGCTGGATGATCGGCATTCTCGATTCCGAGTGACAGCAAAGTCTTAGTGTGTGTGTGTGTGTGTGTGTATGTGTGTGTGTGTGTAATAATAATAATTAACGGTTTATTGAAAGAGCTTGGCAGCCAGAAGGCTGAAAATATACAGTTACATATTTGGGGAATTTGTTACGAATTACAAATAATATACAAGTAACATAAGTGACACAAATAAGACATATAATAACTAGATGTGGAAAAGCTCAAACTACAGTTCATTTCAACATAGTGACAGTGTAAGTAGCAGTGTTTACTGGGAGTGAATACACTGATTTATTACAAGTTATTGATAATTTTTACAATGGTTGGGACTGGGCTGTTCTTATAGCGATCCGTTCGTGCACGTATGGGCTGGATGCGGTTGTGGTGTCGAACAGCAATTCTCGGACAAGGGATCTCAGGTGGTAGTAGCAGCCGGTGTCGGGGATGGTGTAGAAGCTTCTTACCAAATTTGCAGATGAGGTCGTGGTGATGGTCAGTGAGAGTCGAAAGGGTCAGTGTGTTGAGCGCTTCTTGATATGTGGAGTAGGAAGGGGAGAGAATAATCTTGCATGTGTGTGTGTGTGTGTGTGTGTGTGTGTGTTTGTGTGTGTGTGTGTGTGTGTGTGTGTGTAGCAAAAGGGGGCGCCACGGGTCGGTACAAGTGATGCTGTGTCTCAAGGAAACTCCAACCACAAATAGTTATTTTTAGTTTATATCGCAACTTAACGTGTAGGTGTACCGTGTAGGTGTACCGTGTAGATGTACTGCGTATGTGTAGCGTGTAGGTGTACTGTGTAGGTGTACTGTGTAGATGTACTGCGTATGTGTAGCTCATAGGTGTACATTGTAGGTGTAAGGTGCAGGTGTTCCGTAAAGATGTACTATGTAGTTGTGACGTGTAGGTATAAGGTGCAGGTGTACCATGCAGGTCTACTGTGTAGGTGTACTATGTAGGTGTAAGGGAGAACGTGGTCAATTTATTGTATTACATTTGCCTTTTTAAACTAACTTAAACGTTACTAAGTATTCTTGTATAAATATTTAGTTCATGTCAGAGATCTCTACACTTGACAAATATAAAAACCAAGACAAACAAAAGCTACAGAAACTCAATGTAAATTAACGGCATTAAAGTGACCATTTTGGAGTTTGACGGCCATATTGGATGTGAAGGAAAATTCAGGAAATTCTAAAGTGATAAACTGTGGTGTTTCCGAGGATGAGACGTGGCTATGAGGCGCCAAAATGCTGCACTTGTCTCGGTGTGTGGTGAGGGTGGCCGCTGCTGCACGATACCTCCGTCCGGCTCAATATAAAACACAAGTCACACACTCATACATTATCTCTCGTGTTATAATTCACTGATGATGTCTGAGCCACTCTTGTTATCATTGGGGAACAACTTCATCTACATTCAACAACAAGATAAGTATAAGTGAGGCCCAGGTGAACGAACACTGGAAGAGGAAAAGTTGTTTTTTATATTGAAGTTGTGAGGAAAGGTTCGTGTTCACCTCACTGTGTGTTGCTGTTAACCCTTAGAGTGGCAGTGCTTACTATCAGCTGAATACAATCTTCTGGTGTCAACCAGAATATAATACTTAAGTACGACACTGCCCTTTAAACGGTTAACCCCTGCTCGAGGAAGATGGTCTTTGTGCTACGAACAAATCTTCCACAACAGTGTTGTAATAAAACAAGTATTACAGCGTCAGTGATAATTTTCGTTTTGTTGGTGACCGTTTACCAAGAGGATAATGTTAAGGAGAGTGACAAAGATGGTGACA
Organism: Homarus gammarus; assembly: GCA_958450375.1. Classification (NCBI taxonomy): domain Eukaryota; kingdom Metazoa; phylum Arthropoda; class Malacostraca; order Decapoda; family Nephropidae; genus Homarus; species Homarus gammarus. The sequence continues at coordinate 438,209 of CAUDMG010002446.1, read as the reverse complement.
TATATAGTGAGGAGGCTGGTGAGCAGAGGAGAGGACCACTTGTTTACCGTGGAGAAAGAGGCCAGACAGGTGTGTCAGTAAACAGGTGTCGCTCCCTCTTCACCATCACTAGGGTGCCAGATGAAAAAACACTTTTCGCTGCTCACCTGTCAGCGGCTGTCAAAGGGGTGAGACACCTGGTGCAGAAGAGGTCGTCGTCGTCAGGAGCTTCCACTGAGGATTACCGCAGTCTGGCGGCGCTGCTTCCTACACTCTTAACCTTCCAACGCCACACTAACAAGAGTCAAGAGGATGACCACAAGAAGGAAGGTCAAACACCCATCCTCCGCCTCAACAGTAGGATTGATGCCAACGGCGGAGTGTTGCCCTACGTGCCCTGTGCCATAGTGCCCTTTGACCACCCACCCTCCGTCACCGCCTGCTTCGCCCACAGACTCAAGAACAACAATTCCTTTTGGATCTCTTTTCTGGGCGACTCAAAAATCAGGGCTTTATTTTATGAGTTTCTTCAGAGAACCGACAGTGAATATCGGTTCCTGATCCACCTTCTGGTGAGTCACTGATACTTCTGAATATTCTCTGACTGATAATATACAACTCTCTCTTTCTCTTTCTCTCTCTGACATAGAAATATATTTATTAATAAAGATAAAAAAAACTCATAGTTGTCATCCCCGGTGGACGCAGAACACAACCATGAGCTACGAGGAGATGAGGAGGACCACCTTTAAGCTACGCACCGACATGGAGGCCGCCACACCTGTACACCCGCGCCTCCGTGTCTCCTTCAGGTGTGACCGGAGTGTTTACTGATGTTGGGATGGTGCCTCATGTTTACTCAGTGATGTTAATATCATGCTGGGAATGATTTAATGGTTAATTTTGCAATATGAATGATATATGTGATGTTACATTTCTATTTGAGATGTTCTAATGGTTACTGAGAAATGTTTCTTAAATATGATGTTTACGCTGTTTATAATCATTATTTACATAAGTTTTCTTATGTCTAGGGTTTGTCCTACTTAACATCCTTTGTGATTTTAAATTATGTATAAATTGTGTCACTATTATGTTTTTTACTCCCTGTTTTTTAGTGCATGACCCTCATGACTCACAGCTGTACTGTTAGCACTGCTTTTGCTGCTGTTCTCTACTGTCTACTGTTAGCTACTTCCTGCAGCTGGTCTAAGAATAAGTCATTGTTGATACTCTCAGCTGTACGAGTGGTAGCTGTTACCGTTACCTGCTGTCACTCTATTCCCTGCCTGACTGTCGCCGACTTATTGAGATTATTTCACTGTTATTTCTCAACTTGATGCTGTTGTTATCTCTTCTGTAGTAAGCGCTGTTGTTGTTATCACCGTTGTTGGTGTTGGTGTCAAAGCCACAGCCGTCAGTAATTAGGTCACAGTTTCAGGATGTTCATGGAACCAACGCCGTCTAAGATTCAGGAGACTAAGGAACTGAGACAACTAAGTCGGTGGGCCAGGGGGGAGGACTCCCTCCCTCACATCCTTATAATAGGTAAGACAACATCCGCCACAACACCTCCACTGCAAGCAGTTAGTGGGCGAACCTTCGTCTGGGGTAGAATTTAAGACCATGATATTATAAGGTAGACTCTTTTGTAAGACCTGCAGGTAGGGGGCGGGCGAGCGCTCATCTGGCGTAGTTTCAGTTGCTGTCTGAATAAGCAGGTGTGATAATATTGGCCCCGTATTCTGTTTTAAACATGAAAAATATTTACACACTAAGTAAAATCATGATAGATATTTATTGTCTTGTGTACTGTACAATAATGTACTGTACATATTTTGCGTGAGAACAAAAACTGAATTCACTCCCGTTTATTGATGTTAAACCAAACCTAATATTATCTAACGTAATTCACTGATCGCGCCCAAGCTTATCGAAAATAAAGTATATGAAAATCGACTTAATGCTCTTAATTTTTCTGTATATAGTATGTACAGTATATAATGAAAGGAGACTTTTTTCTGTCATATGTGTACAATTGTATAGCAACATGGTTTGTTTATCATTATACTTATCTTACCATTGTAACATCTCAGTGCCGGCAGATTGTGTCACACCCACCATAAGGTTGACCCTGCCTGAAGGTACTCTTATAGGGATGAAGTGTATAGGAAACTTGTTCCTCGGGGCTGCACCCATAGATATAGAGAGCCTTCTGGCTGCCAAGTTCTTTCAATAAACCGTTAATTATTATTATTATTATTATTAGAGTCAGTGTAGTACATCTGTCCTCAGGCAACACCAGGTATAACACAGATTGATGGATATTTAGAGAAAGACAGATGAGAGACAGGGTGTATTATACTCGTCCACTTCCTCAGGCTACACCTCGTGGATGATGCAACTTATGATGATGAGTAGGAGTTACACCTCCGACGTGCTGGAGGTCATGAGAGAGATGCATCAACAGGTCGTCCCTCTCCTACACCAGGTCAGTAAGTCCTTCTGGTCGCTCCCTCACCTCCTCATCCTCTCCGTTATCTTGCTAATGTCTTTTCCTTCAATTCACTTTTACTCGAACTTGAATTAACCATTTCACTACGTCACCTTTTCATCCATTCATATTTCTCAATCTTTTCATTTTAATCATTTTTATGCCTCTCGTTTTAGACATGAAATTAAAACAGGTTGAAACACAACTAGTTCTGTACTATACATCTCTCCCTTTCTTCTGGTAATTATCAGTTAACCAGTCGGGTATTTATGAATTTCATCTTGATAACTATAAACTTGTTTTTGTTTTACGGCAAATCATTCAGGATAAGGTGGTAAAACTACTGATGCCTCACACTGGATTAGTCACACACTGTCTTTTTCGGAGTTCAACTAAGGAATTGCTGGAAGGCCAACTCAGTGTATTGGTACCCCGCCAAGGTAACCACAGACACAAAGTTCCGAGAAAATTATTTTGATTTCAGATCGCTGAGAGGACGCGGGTGCTGGTGGTGTCTCAGGGTCGCTATAGGGAGCACAGTCGTACTGGAACAATCTATAACAAGGCGTCAATCTTAGGGGATGCCACCTTCGACTGGAGCGAGATGCTGTTCCAGTATTATCTCCGTCAGTATAAAGACCACCACCTTTCTCCTGCCACGCCCCACGTCTCCTACACCTTTCCAACACCCATCACTGGGTCTCTAAAACAACACTCCCCCAACCCCCAGGATCCCATACCCAACACTGTGAGACCACAAACTACCAGGACCAGCAGAGACTATTTGGACCCCAGAGAGACAGGTGGTGGAGTGTGGTGGTGGGACACTGGTGTGCCTCTCAACCTGGCGGGGATCAGTGAGTGTGAAGAACTGTACCGTCGAGGGCTGGTGGACAGCTCAGTGTACACCAGTGAACACCTCAGGTGTACAGACGTCCATCACGTAGGAGAGGACGTGCTGTCTGACCAAATCACCATGCTATTTAACCTTATGTGTAACTCTCTCATGCCATCACATACGAATGTTTGTTGTCACTGAAGAGGTATTCGATCTTGGTCATAGCCTCACGCTGCACTGCCTGCCTCCGTTAATGACTCAAATTGACGCAGATAATGAGTAACAAATGTTATCACTATTCCAAAGAAAATTATTTACTTTCATACAAGTATAAAAATGTATTATGAAAATTTAGGATGAAGCTATTAAACTTTGGAAGAAACGACCTTTTATCGGATCACCTGAAGAATCGTCACCCAAGGTGTTGCCACCTGAAGAATTGTCACCCTGCCAAACTCTGGGGTGACAATTATTCAGGTGATCCCTTTTATCATTACAATCATCATCATCATTATTATAATTATTCAGTGGTGTCAGGTACCCTCTACTCACCTTTATGCAACACTCGTCATAAAAATAATTGATTCAATAAAAATTATGACGCTTATGTTCAATAATAATTAAGTGTTAACATTAGGATATAGGAGCGCTTTTTGTTAACATTATTATATGAGAACGTGATAGTCTGTCAGAGGTTAACATCAGATTTTTGGAACACTATTTACTGCCGAATGAAGTATTCGACATTACAATAAATCCGGAGAATTACAAACAGATTTTAGCTTGAAGAATAACAGAGAGCGTCCTTATTCGTGTGTGTGTGTGTGTGTTTGTGTAATAATAATAATAATAATAAACGGATTATTGAAAAAGTTCTGCAGCCCGAAGGCTTAAAATATACATTGGACATAAATGTCTTATTTCATACATAGGGTGGTTTAACAAAGGCCTTCATTAGAGAAATATAAAGGAACATACAGTGAACATGCAGATTAATGTAGGTGTTGAACAGCAAACACGTAGTGTAGTAACTCCCTCCCAGATGGTGTTAGGAGGGACCTCACGTGGTGTAGTAATTCCCTCACAGATGGTGTTCGAGGGGCATCACGTGATGTAGAAATTCCCTCACAGATGGTGTTATGAGGGGCCTCACGTGGTGTAGTAACTCCTTCACAGATGGTGTTATGAGGGGCATCACGTGGTGTAGTAATTCCCTCACAGATGGTGTTATGAGGGACCTCACGTGGTGTAGTAATTCCCTCACAGATTGCGTTAAATGAGTGAGGTGTGGTCCCAGGCCTTCCTATCATGGAAGGATTAACACAGCGCTAGTTGTTGTTGGATCTCGCTGGGTACCTGGGACCTCACTGTGTGAAGGTTAACTTGGGTATGACTCAACAGTTACTGTTGAGTTGTTCTCACTGATTTAAGCACTGTTCACCACTGTTCATCTCTGTTCAACACTGGTTCCATTCCTTTCCTAAATGAAATTGTAACTTCTGGTGAGAACTTGTTGATATTCCGGTGGGGAGGAAGGGTTCAGGGGAGGGAGTTGCTATGAGCCAACTTAACAGTTGACCTGGCTGCTCCCAGAGGAGCGCCAGGTACGTCTTGACCCTTTGTAAAGGCCTGGGACTTAGGGATATGAATCCCTTGCCAGCCTAATCAGGATCTTATAGAAGGAAAGTCAAGAACCATGGTTTTCTGAGGGATAACAAACAACTGTTCGAGATTGACTTCTCTTTACTATGAAAATAACACAAAACTCTGACACCACTCACACAAATTTCTAATAACAATTATGGGAGTCAAACAATTAAAGGAGTCAAACAATTAAGAGAATCAAACAATTACGGGAGTCAAACAATTACGGGAGTCAAACAATTAATGGAGTCAACAATTAAGGGAGTCAAACAATTAACGGGAGTCAAACAATTAACAGGGTCAAACAGTTAATGGAGTCAACAATTAAGGGAGTCAAACAATTACGGGAGTCAAACAATTAATGGAGTCAACAATTAAGGGAGTCAAACAATTAACGGGAGTCAAACAATGAACAGAAATATTTCCTAAGGCGGTGGCCAGGTGGACGGTTCCATAAACCAGTGATCTGCTCTCATGGGGGAGGGGGGGGGGGAGGTTAAGGCAGCTTCCTCAATTGGCGCCGGCCGGCGATGTATTGCTACACAGGAGAGACGCCCTGGCACGGACTGTGGAGAGGGCATGGAGGAAGTGGCGATGACGTGGCAGCCGCGGTAGTAGCTGGAGCAGGTGTCCGGCAATGATTCAAACCGTGTTTAAAAGTGCAGCTAGGTCAGTCCTTTAGTCTTCATCGGCTGAAAAATGTGAAAATTATGAAGAGGTTAATGAGGCTATTTTGAAGGTTAATTCTGGAACACTGCAGAGTGAAATTTAGGAATGAAAGGAAACTAGAGTCACAGTCATATATTGAATTTATGCACCGTCTTTGTAAGATGGATAAAAACTGTGGAGCAAACTCCTATGTAGAGTTGATTAAGTTGATCATTTTAGAGCAATTTAAGAGCCCTGCTACGAGACATTCAGTTATATTTGGAAGAGAGAGAGCGATGTTACAGAAGTGCAACGAGCAGCAGCTCGGGCAGACAGTTAAGTGTTGACTCATAAGAATTTTAGTTTTCAAAGTCATTTAACTAGGGACAAGGGTGGTAAGCAGGAAAAGTTTGAAGATGCAAAGGCATTTGCCTCAAGCAAGGTAAATGTCCGTAGTGGCTCGGAACAATAATATCCGTGCAGATGGAGAAGCTAGACCCTAAATCAGTTAGTTTTTACTCAAAGGAAGATTTACTTGAGCCCTTTATGTTTGATTGGACTGTCTCAAGGGATGAGTCCAGTGATGTTCGGTACCCTGTTCGGATTTTCCGAGACACTACTGCTAACCATAGTATTGTGTTGAAAGGTGCTTTTCCCTGTGTGGAAAGTGCCTATACTGGTGAGCATGTGTTATTGAAAGGTGTCGGTCGTTTAGTCACTGTTTCTTTAAGTAGGATGTTCTTGAGGAGCGAAATGGTTTCTCAGTGGTGTTATCGTTTTGCTAGCTAATGACATTGCTGGTACTCGTGTTGTCCCGGATTATGACCACCACCCCTACGGTGGTCAATAACACTAAATTGCTTGAAGATCAGTACCTTGCCCGTGTTGTTACCAGAAGTACTGTATGTCGCTTAGAGAAGAGCAGAATACTTGTGTTGACCTTGTTCCTAATGTAGGTGACACAAGTGGTGCAGTTTGTGATGTAAATGACTTTGTTATTATGAACCTATATGTGTCGCAAGACAATTCTGTTGATGACAGTGAGTCGTATTTGACGGAAGTCAGTGGCGATAATCCCCCTGAAGTCACTGGTGAGGTATTTGACAACTCCCTCTCATCTAGTGTTGATTTAACTTTGAATAGTGATGTAAACCTTATAGAACAAGTACCCATAAATAGGAAAAGATTAATTTCTGATCAGGTAAGTGATCCATAGTTGTTAGAGCTGAGTAACAGTACTGTAAGCAAGGAGGAAGCTGATGACTTGTCTGTTTGTTACTATTCGGACTCTGGCCTCTGATGAGGAAATTTATACCACCCTCAGTACCTACTGGGGAAGATTGGCATGTGAATAGGCGGAACTCTACTGCTCCAGGGAAGCGATTGTGTGTGTTATGTAGACCCAGGAACCACAGGAACAAGAGCAAGATTTCCTGGTGGAGGTTCCAGTTAATCTATACAATTCACAGATTTTAGATGATCCTTCTTCTAAAGTTTTACATCTTTCACAGCTACAAGTTGAAGATGTCAAGAGGAAGATTCTGAGGGAGGAACTGGAATATTGGCTTCAAACCGAACTCATCGAACCAAGCGACAGTGAACCGACTGGTTAATTTAAAGTTAACCAGGTTGGTACATTTATATTATATTGGGCTTTAGTAACGAAACCCAATATAATATAAATGTACCAACCTGGTTAACTTTGAATTAACCATCCGGTTCATTAAGGTGGCAGCGGTGGGATTGAGGTACAATACTACCAATTGGGAATTGCGTACGCTGTAATTTGACATTGTTGTGATATACCAGAAAATCACACAAATAACATCCTTTCTTCAATATTCTTTGAACGCCTGTTCTATTCAGAACTAGTACGTCTGTCAAACCACCAGGTCGTATCGTGCTTAACTTCGACTAGCACGACAACACTTTCGACCTTGCTGTATGCAAAGGTGCAGAATGATGCATAACGTTGTAGGAAACACCTTTAAACGTAATAGTATTATTACGTGAACGAACATCTATCTTATTCGTTCTGAGCGTTGGGAGAACAATTAATCCGTCATCTGGCAAATGAAAGTGCTGGACCACATAAAAGTCAGCATAGAAGGGAGTACCACGTCTTGTAAATCTAAGTGGTAACGTCACCATTCCGTCAATACTCAGCTGCGCGCCAGATTCTCCTTCGAGATCGGAGTCAGTTGGTCTCCACTGGAAATCACGGTGAAGGAATCTACGTTGTAACTCCTGATAGGATGTCAAGGCCAAAACATTTGTGCATGCACCCGTATCAATATCAAGAGCCAATCTTATATTATCCACTCTCACCAGCAGGGGTAACACTTCCACTTTACTGAGCGCTGCTACTAATGAGGCTGCTACAGAAGTGTTGTGGGAAGCAGGCACCAATGTACTGTACCTAACCTTCCTGGTGTTGTGACAGGCGCTGGTCTTCCCCCGACTTCTTGTCCTGGTAACAATGCGCTTTATGCTTCTGCGTTACCTGGGGTACACTAGAGTTCAAATTCCAAACCTTCAACACTAAGTTGCACTCATCTGTGTTGTGAGATGCCGACCGATGGAGTGCACACCACGATCGTGATTTCTGGCGAGGTGGAGGCGTAGTCGTAACCGCATCCGTGTATGACCTTGGCGTCTGCTTAGCACCTGTGGTCTCGGGTATTTTAACACCACCGCCCTGGAGCTGAAAACAATCATCGATCAAATGGCCCCATTTATTACAGTGGGTACATCTCAGAGATTGACGTTGCTTGAAAGTCCAGTGTTGAGGTGCAATGGGAGCCAGCGGTGTCATTTGCGCTTTCTGGGAAGGTGCTGAAGCCTGGGAAGAATGCGCCATCAGAGGTCCCGTCACCTTTGGAGAAAGTTTGTTTGCGTAATCCACCATATCAGTAGGCGGGACAAACTGCACTTCCTGTGCCCAGCCCTAGACAGGACGACGAACCACTAATAGGAAACTAATCAACTCGATTAGTGTTTTCACATTTGTGGATGACATTTTTCATTAGAGTAGTATCATCCCGAATTCAGGAAGCTCGCCTCCATGTCTTGACGCACTTCCCAGGCAATGTCAACAGCCACCATAGGTGATTCTGCGTGAACCACCGGAGCACAACGATCCAGCCATCTGAATACCCACTGCAGATGGCCCAAATGGGACCCGCACTCAAACATTCCAATTAGGGTGAGCTTAAACTTCTCATAGTCAGGGGCCGTTAGGCCATACGCATTTAAGTGATTGCTAGCAAAAGATCCCTGTGGAATGTGAGAATGCAAAAACGCCTTTTTATCATGATCATTGGTAATTTTGACCTCGCTCATAGTGTCCTCATATGCACGGATGAAGTGTGTAACACAATATTTAACTTGACTCGTATAATCACGTACGTGGTCGGCACGTGGCATCATATGAAACACATTATCTGGGTTAGTTGACGTGGTAGCATCATTGAGTAAAGTGTTAGAATAAGCCATGTTAGCGTTAGAAGTTTACAAGCCAGTACGTTTACTCCTAACAGAAGGCTCAGTTAAGGGGCGGGGTAATGATAAATCAACCGATACACTGCCACCCAGAACAGGATTAGAAACTACCTGTGAATGTCCAGGAGAGGTACTATATTGATTCCCCGACCCTAAGGTACGACGGTTTAAATCGTCAAATGAATCCTCATTCAACTGCTCACTACTCTCTATCGAAACGTCTAACTGTGTTTCCGGCTTAAATCCTAACTTAACCTCTGTAGTAGATACTTGACGTTTATCCTTTATTTGTGATTCGTCAGCAAAAAGTTCTGCCAGGTCAGTAAGGTCTTCAGACCACAACTTTGAAAACTTTGAAAATTTATCCATTAAGTTTCATTTGGGTCAGACAATGATTAACAGTAAGACCAAAATACTTGCCTCTCATATACAGGAAATGATAAATATTATAGTTAAAATAATTAAAGTATCATTAAAGTATCATTAATTGAACAGGTAATTGAACTACTGTAAATTATATTACGTCAGTATACAGTAATATACGAAAGACACTTACAGCAATGACATAACCTATCCGATGACCTATCAATGTGGAGTTATGTCTCGAACATGTAAATGTGTGTATAAAATATGTTACTTTTGAAATACCTAATACAAGAGTTATGGCGTCTGTATAGAAAACGCGATCCGTCCAGCTGCTGTCTCTGGTGGGGTGGGTGGTGTCGGGTGAATTCTTCAATGGTCCCTCTGCGCGCCCTGCTGTGTTGCGTATGTCAGGTTGCCTAGCAACAAGTAGATGGGCTGCAATGACAAACGTCGGGTGAGTTCACTTCACGACAGGGGAATACCTCCACAGTATGATCAGACGCTGCTGAGTAAGACGAATCAGGTCCTCTGCCCGCTGATACGATGTCACCTCTTCTGTGTGCCAAACTTACTGCAATCCTGTATATATGGAGGACAGTCAGATGACACCGGAAGTACTGCAATCAATGATCGCGAAACCACAACAGCCATCCAGACACTTGTGAAAGGCCTTTGTGCTAGTAAACCCAGAAAGATGTTGAGAATGTCTGCAACACTGTAAACGATTTAGCACAGGGGAAGGATGCTGACAAGACGCTTTCCTGACCGCCCTCACTTGTCGCTAACAGGGATATCACCAACGAACCGTATGGTAATAAGTCAACAATAACTCAATATCGGTTATTGGAATAATTCTGCACCTCCTCTGAGCGACAGAATGAGAAGCACTCAATTACAATCATCTCAATACGGGATATAGTACAACACTCGGATACGTTATGTAAAGCGTCACTGTTTTTCACTGTGTTTCACCCTCATCTCCATAATTTTTTTTTTTTTTTTTTTTTTTTTTTTTTTATTGGGCACTCCCCTACATCATTGTGTAAGGTGAAGCGCAGAAGCATTTACAGCGCCCAACAGGGAAGCATGCTAAGTTCATGCTTGCCTTTATGTCTCATGAGTTAAGGGGGTAGAAGCCTGAAGAGTCAAGGGTGTAGAAGCCTGAAGAGTCAGTGGTTTATGTCATCAAGTTATTGGAAGCTCCAACAACTTGTCCCTGAATACGAATTCTCAACTTTCGACTAACAACAGGTACCTACTTTACGGCTAGGTGAACAGGGATTAATGGGGGCTAGGAAGTAAGTCCAAACAACTTCCACAGGCCCGGGAATCGAACCTGTGACATCTCTCTTGCGAGGCAAGAACGGTACCGCTTCTACCACCGATCCCCCTGATTTCCATAATGTGCAGTACTTATTCTTTCCAAAAGTTACTACTGTTATTTTAAAATGCCACGATGGTGGTAAACAGCTAGTTGTGAAAGGTCAATAGAAGGCTCCGGATTACTGTGAAGTCACTTGTAGTTCATTACGGACCTTGCCTACTCATCAGCATTTTGCCTTAAATTTGAATCTCAAGTTTGATTTAATTCCAATGTTTCCTGTCAAGAACTTTACTGTAAAAGATCTTCAGATTGTTTCAGAGAAATTTAAGGTAATTTCATTCTTGAAAGAGACCAAATTAGCTGATTTAAATACTAATTTGCCATTTTATTTGTCACGGGAATTTGCTATACCGGGTCTCACAATTCCCACAATTATGTTAATTTTGGCAATAATGTTTCTTTTTTGTTATTATAAATCAGTATCATCCAAGATGAAAATTGTCCATAACATTCTAACCCGTAAGACACTAAAGTATAGGACCCCTATAGTTGATAAAATCCCTAAGGTTGCAGAGTCCCCAGCTTAGTGTCTACACATATGTTTATAACATGGTTAGGGTTGTGTAGGATGTACTGTACTCTGTTAGTTTATTTAGGCCTCACGGAGCTCGGCTGATAGGTGACCGAGCGATGTAATGGCCCCTGTCTCATCAACAGAAGTATTATATAAATGGGTTCTTTACATTTGATTTATATCCAAATTCATCCCCTGGAACTTTCCCCTGGCTATGAGTTGTCATGTCCAGATCACGTGAGTGGAAGCTTCCTTGGGGTGCGGCTCATTTGACTGTATGTCAGCACTTGTGTCAGCTCGCATTAGTCGGCGCCCATTGCTAGTCAGACTCATGCACGTACATCGAACGGACGTTGATTACACGGTCTATTTACATAGCCGCCGTCCTCTCTCTTCACGCTCATAAATAGTGGAAGTTACGGTTGATCTACACTCAGGAATTATATAAACAATACTTTTTAATAAAAGAAGAAACTTCAATTGAGTTTCGTTACTATAGCCCAATATAATATAAATGTAAAGAACCCATTTATATAATACTTCTGTTGATGAGACAGGGGCCATTACAACAGTGACTGGGAGTCACCATGCGTGCTGGTGTCAAAACCCAACCGCTCCTTCTGCACATGTTAAGACTACAGACGGATAAATGATGAGACCAGGGCTAACTCCTATCCTCTCCCTCATATAGACGACATCCTTGACAGCATCGGGTAGGCAAAGTTCATCACGAAGCTCGACCTGATGAAGAGGTACTCTCAATTGAATCTCAGGGAGGAATCCAAGAGAATTACTGCCTTTGTCACTCTTTATGGGCTTTGGCAGTACAAAGCCCTCCCCATTGGGCTTTGCAGTGCCTCTAGAACATTCCAGAGGGCCATGAATGTGGTGAAGTCTTGGCTTCCTGGTGTCTGTGCCTACCTGGATGACCTGCTAGTGACAGCAGTTACTTGGGAGGAGCACACGGAGCGACTTTGTGTCCTTTTTGCCTGCCTTTTGGAGTACAACTTCACTATCAACCTAGCTAAAAGTGAGTTTGGCCATGCAACCCTCGCCTACCTTGGCCATGTGGTGGGCCAAGGGAGGGTGGCTCCAGTCAATGTAAAGATAGAGCCTCCACAGCGATTCACGCCTCCTGCAGATCGAAAGGCTCTGTGTAGGTTCCTTGGTATGGCAGGATTCTATCGAAGGCTTAGCAAGAACTTTGCGTAAGTGTCGGCTCCTTTGACAGACTTAGTCAGCCCAGAAAGGAGATATTTGTGGACAAAAGCATGTCAGGTTACATTTGAAACCCTTAAGCATCTATTAACCTCCAGTTCAGTGTTAAAAGTGCCAGATTCTGAAAGGCTTTTGTGATTCAAGTTGATGCCTATGATGTGGGTGTGGGTGCTGTGTTGCTACAGTTTGGAAAAGGTATACTACACCCAGTTTGCTTCCAGTGTGAAACTAAAACCGCATCAGTGTGGCTATGCCACGATAGAAAAGGAGACTTTGGGGCTTTCGTTGTCTTTAGAAAAGTTTGCATAGTATGTTGAGGGTTCACCATATACTGTAAGTGGGGGTGTTTTTTCCCATTATTTCGTTACTCTTACATTCATTGGTGCCAGAATTAATGAAATCCAACATGTTCTAGGGGTCGCGAATCCAAATATAAAAAATGAATTTTTGCGAAAAAACGTCAAAACTCAAGCTTTTTCTCTTATAGATCAGCAATCGCGCTGCTTTTCACTACTTAACCCTAATGGCTGGCTAGAACAGCTATTCAGCTTTCCATTGACACCTAATTCGATTGCATGCACCTCTTAGTTGACCTTCTAGTTCAGGTCAAAGGCTTTACCTGCGTTAAGGGAACCAGATTCCAAAATATTCATAGTTTTGACTTTTCCATTTATTCGAAAACACATATCAATATTTGCCGTCACAGTCTTTTCCATGATATATTTCCCTCTTAAAACAACAAACATCATTGAAATAGGTCAATAACTCTAGGAGGAGATGCAATTTGAAAGTTCAATCCCCCCTCTATTCAACTCTCACAGTTGCATCAGAGCAGACTTGCTGAAGCCACTCATCTGCTTCCTGTGCTTTTCCACAAGTTGCATGACATCCTGCAGCTGCTGCTCATCCTTCGTGACTGAACCAATGAAGTCCTGCATAAGCTTTATTCCCCTTTCGGCCACGTCATTGGTTACCTTCAGGCTTCTGGAGAAATCTTTCAGCTTCATGAACTCTTCGTTTTTCTCCCAGTCTTCCACCGGTGACATCAGTCATGCTGTGCCGCACACATGATGCTCCTTGAAGATCATCCATGAACGTTCATCTATCAGGTCGGAAAGCCGTGTTGTCTGTTGGATGACCAAGTTGTCGTTGGCGTAGTCGTTCGTTTCTTCTAGGCAGCTCAATTTGGTCGCCATCTCCTTTTTCTCTGCCGCACTCAACTTCTCGCTGCACAGCGACAGAACGACGGTCTGTGGCCTTAGATACCACAGGTGGCGGCTCGCGACCGCCAGCGCCGCATCAGCCACCTCACAGTCCACGGCCCTGTAGCGGAGGAGTTCGTGATGCAGTTGCAGGTCATTCACAGGCGCATCCTCGGCTACTGGTGATTTCAGCCACGCCGGTGTGTACAGCAGAGACACAAAGATCGCCATCCTCTGCAGCTTGACGCACAGGTCACTGCTGAGCTCTAGCTGGTGGCTAAACATGTAGATCTTGAGGTAGCATATGATCTTCGCCATCCAGCGAGCGTGGTGACATGCGCCAGGACGCAGAAAGTGCGTGCCGCGCGGAGGATTCACACCGAGGACGAGGAGCGTTAGTTCTGCCGCTTCTCGGTAATCCTCTCTGGCCCATTCTGTGACGGTCAGTAGGTAGCTAACGGTCCTGTGTCGGAGGTGACTGAGCCAGTCAGACTCTGGTAGATTTGCAATGTCCAGCCTGAGATACTGAGAGCGATCTAGTTGACTCCACCTTTTCTTAAGAGTCTGGAAGAGAGGGTCCGTAGGGGCCGATGTTTTGCCGAAGATGTTGCTGGCAGCGGCTCTCACCACCAGTTCCATGACGTGGTGTCTGCACCCAAGCCTCAACAGCTGTTTTTCCAGCAGCGCCTCCAGATGGACAACCGCACCTTGGACTCGCCCTGTGTTGGACGACGTTGTATCAAAGCACAGTGCCTTGACGTTTGAAGCGCAGCTCCAGTCCTCGATAGCACGAGCTGTTGCGCGTGCCTGGGTCAGGCCAGTGCCGTCCTTCACTGGCAAGACAGCAAGCAGCTTCCCTTCCTCATGGCCGCGCCCTGAGATGAAGATGGCCTGTCGGTGTTCTTCTTCTCCCACGACGTTCTGAAATAAGAGAAATATAAAAATTCAGACAGATAATGAAGAATTATCAAGGCTGCCTTTTTCTCCAAGCTTTTTGTTAATGATTTGATACATTTCTAACAATATATTACAATAGTCTAGGCTTTGGTAAAATATTAATGTAGTACCTAAACCAGCTTACCATCCCAGTGCACCACTGCATGTGGTGGAGGCGTGAAGGCTTCCCTTTGTGCGGCAGCTACCTGACGACGGTGTGAAGCTCGCGCCCGTCTCGCAGTCTCTCTCGAGATCCGGAACTCAGACAGATCGCCTGGCGGGTTAGCAGAGCGCAGCACTGCTGCGACCACCGAAACTATCTGCGAGCAAAAGCAGGCGAGGGTGTCAGTAGAAAATGTCGACTGTTTAAGTGCTTATCAAATAATTAACAGAAATTTCAAACATTCCAAACACATTTATGGATACACTTACTTCGTTATTGGATATCCGAAGACGGTCAGCGAGTTCCTTTAATGCTGGCTCTTGGAGAATGCGACGTGGAAGCTGAACCGTCACATAAGGGTGCTTTGATGTGTACCTGCCAGGTTGTATCGCTGTGTCCTTTTTCTCCATTTCTACTTCCGTTGGGGTGTCAGCCACCACAGA
Organism: Homarus gammarus; assembly: GCA_958450375.1. Taxonomy (NCBI): domain Eukaryota; kingdom Metazoa; phylum Arthropoda; class Malacostraca; order Decapoda; family Nephropidae; genus Homarus; species Homarus gammarus. The sequence continues at coordinate 422,879 of CAUDMG010002446.1, read as the reverse complement.
GGTTTGAGGTCTCGAATCACTGCTGCTTGGTTCACAGGCTGCGAACCTTCCCTGTTTCGACCTTTGCTTCTCGACTCGTTCCTCCTGCTTTCTCTTCTTAGCGGCAAAAATCTTATCGTTACCACTCATGAACGCTTTTCTTTCTCCGCGTTGGTCTTGATAGAAGGCCATGTCTTGTTGTTTGTCGGCCGGTGCAAGCAGCCGGTTCTTCTCGATGTCCTCTACGGCGTCCGGTGCTCCGATGTCCCACAGCAGGTCAAGTTGAGACTTGAAGTTTTCAACCTTGTCCTTTGCAGCCCTGTCCCGACTTTTTTGTAGACTTCTCCAGTGCTCCCATAACCTTGTCAGCTTCTCCCGGCACCCTCTCTCTGAGATAGTCTTGATGCGAGCTAAATTCCAGAACGTGAGTACGTTTCTCACTGTTTCTTTAAACGTCTCCTGTCTCTCACCAGATTCATTCACTGTGTGAAAGAAGAACTTCAGGACTTGACGCATCGTCGGGAGTTTACTGCCTCTAATTGACGATGCTGGCTGGCCTACTAGATAGATTTCAGTGGCAGAACGAGTAGTGGATGATGTTGGCCTGACAGTCCCCTTAGCATTCTCCCTCGACTGCGACTCACTCTCTTCCATGATTGTATGTATATAAACAGATGAACTCTGTAAGAAAAAAACGTTTTGTAATAAAACAAAATAGGCAAACAAAATATGGTCACATAGGAGCAATTTAATCACCTGTAGAAAATACAACATAAATAGATAACCATAAATTTACTGCCACACTATATAGCAGATTTGAGTAAATTATAAAATAGCACCACAGTACCAACAACAACACAACACATGTCAAAACACTGCAAAGAAGCGCAGGGTTTTAAAGCTGCCAATGTGAACCTAGTGAATTTATAACTCCGTTAACGCAGGTAGGCTACAGCCTTTGACCTGACTTAGAAGGTCAAATAAGAGGTGCATGCAATCGAATTAGGTGTCAATGGAAAGCTGAATAGCTGCTCTAGCCAGCCATTAGGGTTAAGTAGTGAAAAGCAGCGCGATTGCTGATCTATAAGAGAAAAAGCTTGAGTTTTGACGTTTTTTCGCAAAATTTCATTTTTTATATTTGGATTCGAGACCCCTAGAACATGTTGGATTTCATTAATTCTGGCACCAATGAATTCAGGAGTAACAAAATAATGGGAAAAAATACCCCCACCCACAATTTTAAAAAAGTGTGAAAAAATGAGCAACCCTAGACTGTACCCAGATCATAATCCTTTACAATTTGTACAGAGGATGATATATAAAAATCCAAAGTTACTTAGGCGGGCTTTAGCACTGCAGCTCTTCAATATTGAAGTGAAACATATTAGAGGGAAATACAATCTTTTGGCAGACACCCTGTCCCTTGATGTATAAAAGTTTTTTTTCTTTTGTTCATAAACTTTTTGATAAGGGGGGGAGGGGATGTTACGAGCAAAAGCCATTAGTAGTTTCGGATGGTGTTTCGGTGGCTTGGGCAGCATCAACTGAGCCCTTATTTAATTATTATCTCTGTTTAATACATTGCATTATGTTTATTGTATTGTTTTATTATAATAGGTTTGTATATAGGTTAGATAAGTGGAACTAATGTCAATCGGTAATATAAATAAAGTTTACGTTTTGGCCAATCAGGATATAGGACGTTAATATTTGGCGGTAGAGAGGTGATGTCGGTGACCTACTGGTACACTCTAGTCAGTCTAGGCACAGTTGTCTTAAGTTAAGTAGTATGCCCTCTCCCTGGTGTTTTGGGAGTTGGCATTTGACTATTGAGATTTGTTTTGCTTGATATTGATTTTGTGTGATCTTGTTGGACCTTCAGTCCTTACGCAGCGACTTCCAAACATCTTGTCGTATTATTATTGTCATTTATTTTATTTTATGTACGAATGTGGTGGTCGGAATAAGTTAATAAATGTTCATATTTTTATTCATTTGTTTAGGTTTTCACCTGTTAACTTGACCATTGTTGGGAGAACTTGGGATTAAGACTATAATAATAAATACTGAAATATTTGAAAGATTTAAGTGATTTGTTTTTATGGAACGGTCTACCCTTGGGTCGTAACAGCGCACTTGTTAGCAGCTAAGGTTTAGGAGTTTGGCTGGACACCAATATCGGTGTAATGGTGTGTCATAAATTGTTGTGGCGTTCCCCTGCACACCTTCCACAGACTTTCCTAGTATTGCGTCATATCTTTAATAAATATAACACATTAACGACGTCACCAAATGAATAAAACAATGTATGTTTAATGCAACATAACGCAACTGTAGTCTTAAAACATGTGGGAAGTTTTCATGGCAGATATCGGTGGTAAGAGTTGAGGTGTGATGGTAGTTCAGGGAGGCGGCACCCAACTTACGCTTATGGTCACCCCACTTCGAATTTTTTACTTTATATGATATTATTCATTATTTCTCTGATTGTATTGATCTAATTACTTTCTTTACCTGTACAAAGAATGAAGCTGTACTGTTTCAGAAAACATCGGGACAAACTCACAGTTGCTAATGGTTAGCGATAACATACAGTTTATTACAAGCCATGACGCTCAATAGTGACTTATTTACGGCTTCCTCTGGGTAAAAGTTTCCGGGTCTTGTTCCCGGACCTACCCACCACTACTCTTAACATTAATGTTAAAGGGAAAAGAGTCGTCGTGGTCGGGAAAAATAGTAAATAAAAAGTAATGTGTCCTCACGCTACTGTCAGCGTCCAGTAATACTGATAAATGTATGAACTAAGTCTTGTTATATCTGCTGTTGTCTGAAGTTAAGGCAATAGTGAGGCTTGTGTTCTGTGTACGTAGGTTTTCTGTAAATGGAAGTAGTGAAGGTATTGTTTAAGGTATTGTTTGATCTTTCTATCTTGATGTCTAGAAATGGAAGTTTGTTATTGTTCACACTCAGAGATGGTGTGTGGAATACACGTAGCCTAAGAATATTGGGATGTGTTGAGCCCACTTATAGCTTAAAAATGTCATGCACGTATCGTTTATGCAGGGTGTTTCAGAAATACGTGTCATAGTTCTGGGGGGTTGTATTCCTGAGACATACTGCACATAAGGATAAATGACATCATGATCATAGGTTCAGAGTTATAACTTATAACACATGACAGTTGGGGGTTATAGTGTGATAAAATCGACGGAGTATAAACGAAACATCTCGTGTTGCTATTACAATTTGTTTAAAATCATATGCAATCTGATATGGATTTTACAATAAATGTTAAAAATTTCGGCCCTCTACTTGACTGCAGACTTCAGCCCGTCACTAAAGTGACTCGTGCATGTTCGAAGAGTCCAGGGGTGTTGCTAATGGTTGTGGCACAATTCCTCATGAGTCGGGACCTTTGCAGCATACACTTTGCTTTTAACGTGACCCCCCAGGTAGACGCCAAGGGAATTTAGGTCAGGTGATAGAGTTGGCTTTGGAACAGGGCTGTGGCGTCACGCTCTATCTACCTGTCAGGTTACCCAACATTTACAAGTTCCATTGCTACTCGAGCAAAATGAGTTGAGGCACCATCATGCTCGTACCACAGTTGTTGACGTCCCCTGATGGGCACATCCTCAAGCACTACTGACAAGATGTACCCAAGAAAATGTGTTTTATGTTTTACCTGTCAGTCGCTGGGGCAGCAGATAAGGACCAATGATGCCTGGCCAAACATTGATTGCGAATCGTACCTAATGAAATGTACGTGTCACTGCATGTGGATTGTCAACAGACCCACTCGACGTTACCATTTACTTTAAATAGGGTTTGATATTTTATGTCCTCTCCTACCAAATTTTGTGGTATAATAACTCCGAAACTGCGGGATATTGACACTATGGTCAGGGAATCATTTATCCTTGTATATGTATCAGGAATAACCACCCCCCTTTTAATTATGAAACGTGTGTGGGCCCTTGGAGGGACCCATAACTCGCGCCCACTCAATCATCATCAAAACATCCCGGAGGAAGACGTTCACTACAACTTGTGGTGTTCCTCGTGACTCCTGCTGTAGGTCCCTCTGACAAGTAATCAAAACTTGGTCAATTTTTCACAACTACCAGACAGCGGCTAGTGAGCCCTATTCCTCCCCACACCCGCTGATGTGTCTTTACCACCACACATGTTGACGTGTCCTGACTACCCAACCACACCTGCTGAAGTATCTTGAACACCCGCCACAATTGCTGCTGTATCTTGAACATCCCCACACCTGCTGATGTATCTTGGCCACCCCCACACCTGCTGATGTATCTTGACCTACCCCACACCTGCTGATGCATCCTGGCAACCCCCACATGTGTTGATGTATCTTGGCCACCAGCACACCTGCTGATGATGTATCTTGGCCACCAACACATCTGCTGATGTATCTTGGCCACCCCCACACTTGCTGATGTTCCTTGATCACCCCCACACCTGCTGATGCATCGCCATGACCACCACCAGACGTGCCAATGTATCTTGATGGCCACCCCCACACCTGCTGATGTGTCTTGATGATCACCCCCACACCTGCTGATGTTGCTTGATCATCACCCCCACACCTGCTGATGTATCTCCAAGACTACCACCACACCTGCTGAAGTATCTCCATGACCACCACCACACCTGCTGATGTATCTTGATGGCCACCACCACACCTGCTAATGTATCTCCATGACCACCACCACACCTGCTGATGTGTCTTGATGGCCACCCCCACACCTGCTGATGTGTCTTGATGATCACCCCCACACCTGCTCATGGTGCTTGATGATCACCCCCACACCTGCTGATGTTGCTTGATGATCACCCCCACACCTGCCGAAGTGTCTTAATGATCACCCCCACACCTGCTCATGGTGCTTGATGATCACCCCCACACCTGCTGATGTTGCTTGATGATCACCCCCACACCTGCCGAAGTATCTTAATGATCACCCCCACACCTGCTGATGTTGCTTGATGATCACCCCCACACCTGCTGATGTTGCTTGATGATCACCCCCACACCTGCTGATGTATCTCCAAGACCACCACCACACCTGCTGATGTATCTCCATGACCACCACCACACCTGCTGATGTATATTGATGGCCTCCACCACACCTGCTGATGTATCTCCATGACTACCACCACACCTGCTGATGTATCTTGATGGCCACCACCACACCTGCTGATGTATCTTGATGATCACCCCCACACCTGCTGATGTTGCTTGGTCACCCCCACACCTGCTGATGTGTCTTGAAGATCACCCCCACACCTGCCGAAGTGTCTTAATGATCACCCCCACATTTGCTGATGTATCTTGATGATCATCCCCACACCTGCTGATGTTGCTTAATGATCATCCCCACACCTGCTGATGGTGCTTGATGATCACCCCCACACCTGCCGAAGTATCTTAATGATCATCCCCACACCTGCTGATGTTGCTTAATGATCACCCCCACACCTGCTGATGTTGCTTGATCACCCCCACACCTCCTGATGTTGCATGGTAATCACCCCAAAACCTGCTGATGTTGCTTGGTAATCACCCCCACACCTGCTAATGTTGCTTGATCACCCCACACCTGCTAATGTTGCTTGATCACCCCCACACCTGCTGATGTTGCTTGATCACCCCCACACCTCCTGATGTTGCATGGTAATCACCCCAAAACCTGCTGATGTTGCTTGGTAATCACCCCCACACCTGCTGATGTTGCTTGATCACCCCACACCTGCTAATGTTGCTTGATGATCACCACCACAACTGTTGATGTTTATTGATTATCACCCCCACACCTGCTGATGTGTCTTGATGATCACTCCCACACCTGCTGAAGTGTCTTGATAATCACTCCCACACCTGCTGATGCTGCTTGATGATCACGACCCTAACTGTTGATGTGTGTTGATGATCGCCCCCACACCTGCTAATGTGTGCTGGCTGGTCACATCCCACAACTGTCGTGTGTGTCTAAAAACAGATGGCCAGATCCCGCGATGGAACTAGACCTAATAAGATTCAAGCATATACTGTACTCCTCGTGTCGTGTCTCTGAATTCCAGTTAAGATTTAAGACGTAAATATGTAAACAACGTGTTGATAAATGCCACATAACTACATCTACAGTACAGTTAATCGCACAAGTATAACTTTACGACATGAGAGAATAAGAACTCTCGAGGAAGGTGACCAGGAATCTTACACCCCCCCAGGCTGGCTATTGTGAGGCCTCCATTTGTACACCCTGTAAAAAAAATATCTTCCTGGCTGATTTAAACCAACTGTGTTCTTGGAATTCTTCGTTATCTATATTATTTATCCAATTTTGGTATGTTACTGTGTTAAGTTCAGTCATTTTTTTCCAAATATTTGCAGCTTTGTTGTGTATTTCTACATTGATTGCTAAGAGGTTTGCTCTCTTGTGTAGCTGTTCATTATTGATGTGGTCTGTATATTTTATGTTATATACAAATCTGAGGGCTATATTTTGTACTGTTAGTAACCTTTTAATGCTCGTTTTACTAAGAGTGTTCAATGGGATGGGTGGGCAGTAGGGTGTGTCATACGGAGGCGAATTCTTTTTTTTTGAGTTTGAAAAATCGGCCCATGGTATTAATGATGTAGTTCTATGTGCAGAATCATATGTGATATCTTCAGATTTGAAAAGTTTTTATTTTTTGCTAGGTAAATTTTAACTTGAAATCATATGAAAATTCAGTATTCCCACCCTTTTACCAACACCACTAAATAGCTTATTTAAAGTAAAGTAAATGTATCAGGTTAATTTATTAGGATGAAAATGATCCAGAATAGTGAAACGAATGATCTTGACACATTTGATAAATTTAATATTCCTTTAGAAAACAAAATCATCAAATACAAAAACCGGTTTTACTACTACGACCAGGTGTTGCTGCACACCATAGAGAACATGTCTTTCTTGCTTCTGTTTCTACTCATCACCTCCCTGCTGACCACCTGAGCTCGGATGTAGCCTTCCCTCCTCTCCTGGCTGTACACGTGACTGCTGGCCTCGCTCACTTGCTGTACACAACGCTCTATACTCTGGGTGTGCGAGGGCCAGGCAGGGACATGCATGGGGTTGTCCAGGAAAGCTCTGACTTGAACATTGGTGAGGCTGCAGGTAAGAGGGGGCTCACTGCCAGCCTGGATGTTATCCAGATCTATGAGATCAGTGAGGGTCTTGGCACCTAGATTGACTTCAGGAGTCTTCCTGACCCTGAAGGAATCGTCACCAACTGATTCGTCATGCCCAGATCCTCTCATAAGTCTCATATCCAAGATCTTTTTGACTGCCACTCTTCTCTCCTCCTCATCCTTACTGCAGAGCATTGTCTGCAGAACTGCCTCGGGATGAGCATACCAGGAAGATCTCCTCACAGTCTGCTCCACAATCTGAACAACCTTCCTTGGCTGACTCCTCAGGAGCTCAAGCTGGAAGAGAACATGCCTCGGACCTTCGGAGAACGATGACTTGACCTTGGTGTTGAACCAATTTGGCAAGTAGACACTCACGATGAATTGGACAATAAGCCTCAGGTTGTGAAGCTGGTTCCCTTTCAGTTTATAATGAGCGACCCAAATTCTGCAGAACCTGAGAGCCGTTGTGAGCCACCTAGAATGTGAGACTGGACCTATCTGCAGGTAAGCAAGTCTATCAGGCATGACCCCAGTTTTGGTGGCACTGCAAATCATGTAACCATAGTACTGGTCAGTACTCAGGTCGTCAATGATAGTATGTGCAAGCTCAACGAGTGGAGGGCCAACTGTGATTTTTTCAAAGCTCGGATTTATTTCTAACTCAGTGGCAGAGTCCAGCATCTTGCCAAGAGGACCAGACCATCTGTTGTTTGAAAGAGTCTTGCCATCCAGCTCCTGGATCAGATGTCTGAGTGGCAACTCGTTGGTGTGGAGGTCACAAACAATCCAGACCAGCTTCCTCCCAATCTTCCGTTCTATCCACTGTATGACCCCCCCCCTTGCCACCCTGTGTTCGTGTTGGTGCTGTCCCCTCCAATGGCCTGCAGGGTCTGGTCTACGTTCCTCTCTCTGAGCCAGTTCACAATGTTATCTGCCACTATCTCAGCTGGTTTCCTGATGCCATCTTTCTCTGGAGTGAAATGCCACAAATACTTCCCTCCTGGTTCACTGCAGCAGGAGTAGTGTTCCTCCTTCACCATGGCAGGGAACAACTTGTCAGAATCTCCAACTTTCATGAACACTTTAGTGTCATCCCTTCTCCCATCAAAGAACAAACAATTGATTCCATTTTCTCTTATCCCCTTATTAAACTCCTCTTCTAGGTTACTGACAAGTTTCTCCTGAGCTCTCCTTACTTTGTTATGATCTATCACCAGGTGAACATCATCAGGTGTTATCAAACCACCGTCAATCCAGGCAGCTGTTGCTATCTCTGCAGTTTCTCTGAGACCAGTGTGGTGTCGCATGCTGGCCAGAGTTATGCTCGGGATATCTTTCCTATTTCGAATGTTATGCCTGGAAGGTTTGGGATTATTATTTTCTGGGTTAGGGACAAAGTCACCATTCTCCTGGTCAGCACTCGGATCAGCCATGGGGAAGTCATTAAACTCTGAATCAGCTTGACTCCAATCATCGGCCTTTTTTACCTCTCCCTGGGCCTTCTCAAGTCTCTTTTCCTCAGCAACTCTTCTCCTCTTCTGTCTCTCTGTGGCAGCCTCCTGTCTCTTGGACTCCGGAATATCTTGGCTAGAAATCATGAGAGCCCCTATACTGCCAGTCTTCTCTCTCTGTGCTTTGACAAATGCCAGTTCGATCACAGGAATCTTCAGTTCACGCTTGCAAATACAGGAGATGTGGGCCTCGGATTTACAGTCACGATCGCATCCAAACTCAGGACAGAGAACAATTGGGCACTTGCAAGTAATTATGTCAAATAACTGGTCCAGTTGCCTGGCAAAGCTGTCCTTAACTGCAAGCTTTCCTCTCCCAAGAGAGATATCTCTTGCCTTTTCCCAACTGGCTAGCAGTCTCTCACTAATCTTCTTCTGACTTGTTATGACTGGAGGCTTGAACTGAGCGTTAGCCAGAGTGTACTGTGCCAAGACAGCTTTGGTCATATCACTGGCAATATCTTTGTTTGTGTAAGTTCTTTGGTTCTTTTCACTGATTTGCCTGATTAAAACACCGTATCTCAAAGCATCTCTCAATGTAGGCAACTCCGACTTCAGGAGCTCTCTCCCAGACCCAAGATAGTGACTGAGATGGCTGTATTTTTGGTTCCTCGTCCTGACACAAGCAGCCATCGCAAATATTATCAACTTATAAATGCATCAGAATCTGAAACAGAAAAAAATATTGTTAGTTGGGTTGTTAAAGGATGAAGTCAGAAAATAATGTTCACTATTTAATTGTAATGCACTAATGCAGCTGTACGTTAGATTTTCGATAAATTTCACGCTAAAATTTACCTAGCAAAAGGTTGCAAAATATTGAAACTGAAATTATTTTCTGTTTATATACACTAAAATTTACCAAAAAAGTGATGGGCCATTAGTTTTAGCTGATCTTCCCTCCTATGACACACCCTAGTGGGCAGTCCATAATTGATTTGACAAGGGCAATATAAATCTTTCTTTTGTTATTAATGCTAAGGTTCTTAAAGCGTTTTATTTTTTATAATCTTATTCTTGCCTGTCGTTCTTTATCTTGTATGTATGTTATATATCCTCTTTTTGTTAGTTTTAGTCCAAGCATCCTGCCTTCAGTGTCTTATGGGTATGGTTCCTGGTCGACTATTACTGGACTTGTTTTGATCTTGGCTATTGGTATTATCTTTAATTTGTTCCTATTTATCCTGATTTTCCATTTTTTCTCAAAATCATTTATATTTTTTATCGCTCTTACCGTGTAGAGTGCCATAAATTGGGTTGATTTTCCTGGGTATGATACTATTTGAGTAATATCATCAGCAAACATTATATATTCGCTAAAGGGGGTAGGTTGAGGTATGTCTGAGGTATAAATTGTATATAGTGTTGGAGAAAGGCATCCTCCTTGAGGTACTCCACTCTCAAGATTAAACATAGTTCCCATAAAGTTTCCAATTTGAATTTGTGCTCTCCAATCATCTAAATAGTTACACAATATTCTTAGCAAGTATTCGTTAAGTCCCAAATTTAACATTTTATATTTTAAGCCTAAATGCCAAACTTTATCAAAAGCCTTAGAAACGTCCCTTAAAATTATATTGATCTGGTTACCCTTGCTTTTTTCTATTGCAATTATTTCCGTTATTGTAGCTATTGCAGTTAGGGTATTTCTATTGGGCATAAATCCATGTTGTCTATTGTTAGTTTTCCCCTGTTGTGTTAAAAAGGTTATAAGTCTTGAATTTAAATTTGTTTCCAATAGTTTCCCGGTAATTTCTAATAAAGATATTGGCCTGTAGTTTAATATTTCCTTATTGTCCTTACCCTCCTTGGGAATAATATCATTTTAGCAAATTTTAGTTTGTCTGGAAAGTAACCGGTTATTAAGCATGCGTTATAAATGTTTAATAGTGTTTTTAAGACCGACCGTTGCGGTGCTTTTTAAAGATTAGTAGGGTCATTACCTAATACCTGACCATTGTGGACCTGGTCTCACCCTCCTCTGTATATATTCACCTTGTTTTGCATTACTCTCTCTAGTCTGTACTCACCCCTGAAGATGTGAATTACACGAAAGCGCTTGGGAACTTCGTGTTTTCTTCTTTCCTGGTGGTTATCAGCATATACGTAGATCACGCGCACCTACAGTGATTTACTTGCATATATATATATATATATATATATATATATATATACATACATATATATACATACATAAATATACAGTATATATATATATATATATATATATATATATATATATATATATATATATATATATATATATATATATATGCTGATAACCACCAGGAAAGAAGAAAACACGAAGTTCCCAAGCGCTTTCGTGTAATTCACATCTTCAGGGGTGAGTACAGATGTGAATTACACGAAAGCGCTTGGGAACTTCGTGTTTTCTTCTTTCCTGGTGGTTATCAGCATATACCTAGATCACGCGCACCTACAGTGATTTACTTGCATATATATATACATATATATATATATATATATATTTCATGTAGATCCACAATGAAAACGTGGTTAAGGTGCTCCGTTGTTTCCCTTTTCCCGTGTGATTTTATCAAGATATATATATATATATATATATTTTACGAGCTTTACCCCTTTGACACGTAACACGTGTATATATATATATATATATATATATATATATATATATTTCATTAGCCCAATAGACACGCGGACTTCTACATATAATCAACACCTCAACCCGCCAGGATTCGAACCCACGGCCCATGACTGTGACGGGGGAACGCTAGCCGTTGGACCACCAGGATACTGAATAAAGTCACCTCGCGTAATTTCTCATTAAGAGGAATTTGCCAATACCCGCTAAGAAGATCGAGGTTACTAAAAACTGCGTTGTCTTTTCCCAAGGATTGCAACAAATCACCCAGAACAGGAATCGGGTACCTATCCGTTATAGTTGCTTCATTGACTCGTCGAAAGTCAATAACAGGTCGCCATCCTCCATCTTTCTTTGGAACTAGAAAAAGAGGAGAATTCCAAGGAGAGGGCGAATGTGTGATTACTTTCTGTTCAATCATATCTTTAACCATGTCCTCAAATATGGGCCGTTGGCGATGAGGTAATCTATAAGCTGGTATGTAGACAGGGTTAGTGTCTGGTTTTAAAGATATGTGGCGTGAGGTTAATTTTGTTTGCCCTAGCAGTTCCCCGGGTAATGCTACCATGTCACGATAGTAACTCTACTTGTAGGAGGTCACTTTTGCCTTGGAGATAGTCAATCACCTTGACCTGTGGAGCTATTTGTTCCAACTTCTCCTGACTGTTTTTTTTTTGTTTTGATGCAACGCTACCAATTGGCAACTGAGTAGGCTGTGCAACAACATTAGCATGGTACACCAGGAAATTACAAAGACAACATCCCTTTTTCAAGATTTTGGGGCCGCCAGTTCCATTAAGAACAAGGATATCTGTTAAACCACCTGGTCTAATTGTGCTCAAGGTAGACTCAAATGACAGACCTTTAATCTTGGCGCTTTCGCTGCTTTCGCTAAGACAGACTACGTCAGTACCAGTGTTAACATCTGGCAACCGGACAGTAGCTCTGGTTATTTCCCCAGTCTGAAAATGTTGAGTACCTGTCAGGACTGCAGGTACTATGATCCAATCTTTAGCAAGTTTGGGCTCGTGGACAACCTTCCTCGTATCTGTTGAGTTAATTATCACTTTCACATTTGTCCTGAGCATTGGATGTGAATTTTGCATAGCATGGTATGTAGTGCTATTAAATGTTATAGTATGTCGACTAGGTTGGACATCTATATTATTTTGTTTAGTGTTTGAAGACCTAATAAGCCATCAGCTGGTAGAGAAAAATCTTTAACTATATAAAACTCTGCTAGAAAGATTTCACTGGAATCACAAAAACCTATAGGTAATGTAATGACTCCCATAATATCTAAATGTTGGCCTGATACTCCGGAGAGATCGACATCAGTAGGTCTTATTTGCCATTTATTGTCAGGAGAACGTCGATTCAATTCAGTAAATGTTGTTGACGTTAACGAGATAACATTAGCTCTAGCTCCTGTATCTATGTCTAAGGAGAGCTTGGTGTTACCTACACTCACTGGTATTGTCAATACTTCCACTTTACTTAGTGCAGCGATCAATGACGCTGTCATGGAAGCATTGTTAGTTATATGTGATCTTATCCCAGGTCGTGTTGGACATGGCGCAAATCTTCCCACGACTGATTTTGAATTTGACGCCGTTGATTGTGCTCTAGATAATCCTCTGAACTGTGTGATGTAGAATGATGTAGTAAACACCACTGGTCACTTTTGGGTTCGGGAGCATTGTATGTCTTGCTTATTGCACTTGGATTTAACTTTTGATTTTGATTTTTGAAGTTACTTTCTTGGCTTTGTTAAGCTGATAGGTATTACCGTTTTGTTTTGCATAGAAACAGTCTTCAGTCGTATGATTCTGTTTCTTGCAAATTTTACAAACTGTTCTTTGTTTCGGCTTGGTACCTGTTTCTTTATTAACCTTAATTGGTGCTGTTGCCACCGGTGCAATGGTTCTAGCACGAGGTGTGTAAGGGGTTCTCTGTATTATCTTTTCTGCATAATCTGTGAGTTCGTCTGACTGGGGGTAATTTTCCTTTTGAGCTTGCTTAAACTCTACTTCTTGAATAAGAAATATAAATTGAATATACTCGATAAGACGATACACGTTTTCCTCACTCATTTTACGGTCCTTGCCAAACCAATCAGAAGCGGAGAAGTGTGCTTTCGCGTCGTCATAAGCCTGCCCCGCCATAGAATGTGCCATAAAGGGATCCTGTGTTTGGATTCGCGTTAATGTTCTGCTTACCATTCTAAAAACCCACTTAAGGTGACCGGCAACTCCTCCCTGATCAAAAGAACGTATCAAATTTCTTTTGAACTCATCATATTTTGATCGAGTAAAAGCTGAAGCATTCATTAGGTTACTTTCGCGACACGCCGGTTTAATGTGACCACGGACGAATGCCTTACGATTCTCGCCATCTTGGACATTATTATGTCTCATCACATCCTCACGTGCTCGGAGAAATGCGAATACATTATAGCTAGGATCATCCCCTGTGAAGTCACGGATCCGGTCATGCTGTGGTAATATTGTCCACACATTAATTGCTTGCGTCACTTGTTTAGTCATATTGGTGGTTAGAGGTTTACTAGTTAATGGCAATGCTGGTAAATTACTAGTGCATGGATCAGAAGATGTCAATACACTGTCAGAGGTAGGTTCACTATACAGAGGTGTAGTGTCGTAAGAACGTCCTGACCTAAGTTGTGTACATAATAATTCGTTATCTGTTTTATCTATGACTGCTTCACTAACTTCTATTGAAGTGTTTACTGTTAGTTCAGGTTCAATGACTTGTAATTCATACGCACCTTCCAGTTCACATGTGTCAGTGTTAACAGTGTCATGAGGTACAGTGTCACTTGAATCACCATCTAAGTTTTCATTAAGTTGATCGTTAACAATATATAAATGATCCATAAATGTTTCTTAGATTTAAATGTTCAAAAACTTTGCCAATCCATTCACAATAAGGTAATGTGAAATGTAATTTTAGTGATAATTAATTGTAAAAGTCATTTTTCCATTAATTGTTACAAGGCACTTGATAATTAAATAATCTATCACGATGTCTACCGTGTGAAGATATGTTTTAAATTATATATGATATGTGTATATATAACTAATGATTGTTTGTGAAATACCTAATACCGTAGAGTTGATTGTACATGGAGAAATTCTCTTGTTTACATCTGTCAGCTGGGCTGGGTGGATGACGTAGTAGTCCAGAGGGCGCCGGTCTAGATGACGTCACTGTTGGAGCTCTCTACCCACACACATCTGCTCTGGTCCAGGTCGATGAGGGTTAGGGTCATAGGTCCATAGGTCGATGAGGGTGATGAGTCGACAGGTCGATGAGGGTTAGGTCGATACATGATACCCTGAGAAAATACCACCGGGTCTCTGCTTATCACCGTCTTGTCAAGGTGACTAATGGCTCTTGTAAACCACACACATCTGCTCTGTCTTGAGGGTTTTCTGTTGGTTAAGTATTCGTCACCTGGTCCCGATGAGATATTTGCCAGAGTATTAAAGGAATGTAAGGAAGAGCTTAGTATGCCCTTAGCTAAGTTGTTTAACATGTCCTAAAAAACAGGTGTAGTACCAGAATCCTGGAGGATTGCGAATGTAATACCGATTTTCAAGAAGGGGGATAGATCACTATCCTCTAACTATCGCCCAATCAGTCTAACATCAACAGTAGGCAAATTACTGGAAGCAATCATTTCAAACTCTATTCGAAATTCTGTGTTCGTCTTGATACCTCCAAAATGTTCTATACTACTGAGGGTATACACAAACACTTGTTCTCTTAAAAGTAGGTTCTTATTCTCGTACGGGAGATATATATACAAAGGGACAAAGAAGCTCGCTTCCGCACCACAAGGACTGGCAGTCTTCACTCTCTCTATGTATTACTGCGCGCTGCATGTACAGATGCCAGCATTCACAAGCGGAATACATACAATGTAAATATGATAATTTATATACATAACATGGGGCATAATAAATGGGAATATTACATAGAATTAATACATGTTCTGTAATACTTTACAATACATAATTAATGGAGTAATATAAGGGTACACAGCTGAAGGTACTACTTCGTGTCCATATCATACACCTCCCTCCCCCCTATACGCTCATAGTTTCATCTTGAGCGGACCTTTTGTTTCTGAGTCGCTCGGACCTGCGGAGTACTGGGGCAGAAACACAAGGTGGGGATGGATTTACTGTAAGGACATCAACATTAGGGGACTCAACTGGGGAAGGGTCAACACTAGGCAGCTCCACAGGTCGGAGGAAACGACGGTTCCTCCACCATACTCTACCACTAGGAAGATGCACTTGGTAGTCCCTGGACCGGCCAATACCCATGACAACCCCAACCTTGTCCCAGCGGTGAGATACCGGATCTTGAATCCTGACCTGCTGGCCGATACTCAACCTGGGAAAGGGGTGGGCATGACAGTCGTACCGGGCAGCGACATCTGCGGCTCATTCTGCTGCACGGCGGTCACATTCCTCAGTCTTGGCCTGCCATTCTTGAGAAAAAGACTTCGGGTGGGCAGGAACACACGACCTGAGATGATGTCCGTATAGAACCTGGGCTGGGGAGCGTCCGGTGAAGTTCGGGGTGTTGTGTAACTCCAACAAACCTCGATCGAAATCCTCGCAGTCGATATTTCCTGAGGGTGACACCTTAAGGATCAGGTGTTTCACAGTATTGACTGCGGCTTCAGCGTGTCCATTCGCCTGGGGGTAGTGGGGCGAGGTCACGACATGACGGACTCCCCAACGGTCCATGAAGTCCCGGAACTCGTGGCTGGTGAACTGGGGTCCTCCATCAGTCCTGAGGCGGAGGGGAACACCAACTTATCTGAAGTAATGCCTGAAATTCCGGATGGTAGCGGTAGCCGTTGTATCACTACCACAGGGGACGACAACAGGCCATCCAGACAGTCGGTCGGCAATGACGAGGAAGGACTTCCCTGTTACTGCAAAGAAATCGGCCGACACAGACTCGAAGGGTCTTGAAGGGTTATCGTCGCACATTAAAGGTTCCTGTTGCTGGCTGAGTTGCAGAATCTGGCACGGCTCACAGGCACGGACGGTACTTGCAATGTCCGGTTCGATTCCGGGCCAAAATACAGTCTGCTTCGCCCGTCGCTTGGTGGCCTCCACTCCTCGATGGCTGTCGTGAAGGCGGGTCAAGGTACGGCGGCGTACGGCAGCAGGAATGACTACTCATGGACCATACAAGACGAGGTCTCCGTCACAATAGAGGTCCTCGCGTATCTTCCAGTATGGGAGTAGCGATTCATGAAGGTCGTATCGGTTAGATGGAAATCCCTGGGACACACAGTCGACGAGCCAGATATAGGAAGGGTCGGCCCGGGCTGCGGTGCGGAGATCTTCAAGGGTCTTGTCTGCATCCGGTGCTGTAGACTCTTCTGATGTGAAGACGGCCTTCAATGAAACTACTGACTTGAGGGATGCAGCAGCTGTAGAATACAACTTCTCATCCTCTGGGGTGGGGCGACTGACAGGGGCGCGGGACAGGGCATCTGGGATGCACAACAGCCTACCCGCACGCCACACAGCCGTGAAGAGATAAGGCGAAAGCTTCTCTTTCAAACGTTGAAGGCGAGGATTCTCTACTGCATCCAAAGAGTAGTGATTGATAATAGGTACAAGAGGGCGATGATCCGTGAAGAGGGTGAAGCGCTGAAGTCCTATCAGGTAGAAGCGACACTTCGCCATCGCCCAGACAACAGCCAACATCTCCAGCTCAATCGTGGCATATCGGGTCTCGGCGTCCGTCAGGAACCGGGATCCACACTGAATTAAGCGGAGTTGTCCACCGCCATGGTCCTTCAGAAGGGCGTAACCAACGCCGTAGAGTCTGGAGGCGTCAGTCTGGAGGACGGTGGGTAGGGCTGGGTCGTAACAGGCGAGGACAGGTGGACTTACGAGGGCCTGCTTGACTCGCTGGAAGGCCTCTTGATGATCTGGGGTCCACAGGAATGTCCTCCTGGGGCTCAGCAGGGGGCGTAACGGCTGGGCTGCGGCGGAGATGTCAGGTGTGAATTCAGCCAGCTGATTGACCAGACCCAAAAAAGAACGGAGGTCTGTCAGGTTGGCAGGGGTTGGAAAATCCCTGATCTCACTTAATTTCTCCGGGTCAGCTGCGATGCCTGATGCTGAGAGAGTGTACCCACAGAAGTTCACTGATGGTGCGGCGACTACAAACTTGTCAGCGTTGAGGGTAATCCCGTACTTTCGACATCTGGTGAGAACTTCATGTATTCGGGAGAGGTGGGCACAGTAGTCTTCGTCATGGAGTAAGATATCATCAACCACTTTGACACAATTCGTGACTCCTTGAAGGGCCGCGTCACCACGTTGACAGAATGCATCGCCCGTAGCGGCAAATCCCATGGGCCTCTGCAATACTGATATCTCCCATATGTTGTGATGAATGTAGTCAAATGTTGGTCTTCTTCGGCCAACTCGATCTGCCAATAACCACATAAAGCGTCCATCGTTGTAAAATCTTCGACTTCGGGTCCACATTTCGAACAGCTGCGAAGGGTGTAGGTGAAGGGTGGGCTGGACGGGAAACTTGCTGGTTAAGTTTTGATAGATCGGTGGTGATTCGTACTCCACCACGTGGTTTGGCGACGGGGACGAGAGGGTGGCACCAAGGTGAAGGTTCGTCTCCGGCCGGCTTGATGATTCCCTGAGCAACCATGGAGTCAAGCTCTTGTCTAACTAGCTCCTTGTAGGCGTGAGGAATCAAACGAGGGGTGTAGATGGCAAAAGGTGTGGCACCATCCTTAAGATGAATCTTCATAGGTGGACCCACCATCGGCTTGAGTGGTGTGGATCCCAAAGATTTCTTCGTAACCAACACGTCAGCAAACTCCTGGAGAAGGTAAGCTCTTGCATCAGAAGGGGACGTGTTAGTAGAGATAGGGAGTTCCTTCAACCTGTTGACATGGGTGATCTTTAAAATAGGTTTGGGGAATTCCTTGGAAATAATGGCCAACTCTTGACAATGGCCATATGATAAAAGCGGAGTCGGGATACCATCATGAACATCAATCCGGGCTGAGCAAGACTGCTTACCAAAGGTAAGAGTAGCCCAGAAAGATCCCAAAGCTGGAGTCATCTTGGAACCATCAGCTGTCAGTTTCGTTGTCTGAGGAGGGGGCTGTAGGTTGCTCTGGGGTATTCCCAAACTTGCTAAGTGTTGTGGACCAATTACTGAGACGTCAGCACCGGTGTCAGGTAAGCTCTGAAGACTGGATGACAAGTTACGGTGAGAGATGACGACATTGATGTGCTGGGGCGTCGTGTCTGTGGAACAATGTACACGACGGCAGGAACGACTGGACACAGCGTCTTGATGCTTGCCAGAAGGAGGGGGCGCGCCAGCACTACCTGAGGATGACTTCTTGGATCCTAGGTGGTGTCCTTTCTGTGTCTTCTTACGACAACATTTGTCATAATGGCCCACACGACCACAAAGTCTGCACTGAACTTTGCTAGCAGGGCACTTGACTGTGTAAGCCCAGTGACCCTGGCGGTCGCAACTTCTGCACACGCTTTGAGCAGCTGGGCACTGGGAGGCATCATGCTGTCTCGCACAGCTGTTACACAAAGCTGCTGCTGAAGGTGTAGCTGGAGGGTGAGGGGTGGGGTTGCCTTGCTGCTTCTTACCCTTTCTGTAGGAAGACACCGCCCTCACCTGGTCAGGTTGTGAACGTAAAGCTGAAGTCGCACACCTGGCGGCCTCATAATGCTCGACATTTTGTAACAACATCTTGAAGGGAGGAAGTGGGGTCAAGTGATATGAGACGCTGAACTAGCTCTTCATCTCGAACACCCGTTAAAATGATTATCTTGAGTTGTGTCTCTTCACAGACTTGAGAATGTCCAGGACAAACATCAACTTCCTCTGAACATCTTTTGAGTCTTACAAAAAATGCGTCAAAAGATTCTCCATCAAGCTGCTTACATTGGAGGAGTTCTCTTCTTCTGAGTGCTTCGTTGCGCTGTCCCTTAACGTGTTCCTGTACCTTGTCGAGCACGGCCTCTACCGTCAGAGTTGTCGTAGGAGGCACTTGAAGTGTGTGCTCGAGAGTACGTTGTGTCTCTAAGGACAAACACATACGAAGCTGTATCATTTGCTTAAGCTGTGGTAAACTTGACAAGTCAACCATTGTTGCATAGTCTTGCCAACGTCGACGCCATTCCCGAAACATCTGATAAGAAGCGTCAGACTTCAGAGAGGGAGGCGTATGTACTGCAGCCTTTTGAGGGGCTGTTGAATCGACTCTGGGAAATGAGGTACCAGTACCTCTAGTCGTATCAACATTAGTAGTAGCAGACGAATCTTGCACAGTAGATCGTTGTGGGGAGGCTAACAGAGAAATCAAGACTTCAAATCTGGCTTGATCCTCCCTTCTTCTCAGGTCATCCTCATTTCTACGTATGTTTTCGAGTTCTCTGATTGTCTGGTCCTCTTTGTGGCACCGTCTTTCAGACTCTTTGTACCGAATTTCTTCCTCATTTCTCCTTGCAATATCGTCCTGGCGTCGAGAAGTTTCCATCCACTTAATCAGTTGAAGGAGATCTGTGGACGCATGCATCGCAGGAGAGCTTGCTCACCACGAACGAGGAGATTCTATGGGTGACTGGGCGTTGTCACTGTGGGGAACGTGGGGCCTGAGCGTGGATGGGGAGAGGTCTCCCAGATTTATACTCATACTCCCATCGTCCAGGGTATCGTTTTGATCCCTGTGAGACATGCCGACAACTTCTGTACCCTATCTGTGCAAAAGACCGGGTCAGCCCCTCGTAATCTATGCACAGAATTACAGAAGTTTGAAGTAACTCACAAGAATTTAATATAGGGTGAATGCGTGTGTGTGTGTGTGTATGTGTCTGGCGGGAGAGGAGGCTTGGCGCGCTGCCAGACGTAGGAGCGGCTGGGCAGCGTCAAGCGCTGGTTCCTCAGTTACCCTCAGACCAGAGACGGGAGAGCAAGTACTGTCGGGCCCCTCCCTTAGTCATCTGACCGCAATTTGCACAGACAATTATGATTAAAATACACAACACAGCACTTTACAAAACACTTCACTTCACAGCACTGTACACAGCATAGCACTTCACAACACTGTAAGTCTAGTGGCTTGTAATCCTGCTGTAGACCCGTGAAGCTGAAGACGAGACGCCATTAACACAGTCTGGGCGGGAAGGCTTGTCCACTGTATCTCACTGAGAAATAATCACTGCGCCATCTGTGTTCGTCTTGATACCTCCAAAATGTTGTATACTACTGAGGGTATACACAAACACTTGTTTTCTTAAAAGTAGGTTCTTATTCTCGTTCGGGAGATATATATACAAAGGGACCAAGAAGCTCTCTTCCGCACCACAAGGACTGGCAGTCTTCACTCTCTCTTTGTATTACTGGGCGCTGCTTGTACAGATGCCAGCATTCACAAGTGGAATACATACAATGTAAATATGATAATTTATATACATAACATGGGGCATAATAAATGGGAATATTACATAGAATTAATACATGTTCTGTAATACTTTACTACACATAATTAATGAAGTAATATAAGGGTACACAGCTGAAGGTACTACTTCTTGTCCATATCATACAGAAATCACCTGGAGAAGCACAGATTGATCAATGATTCCCAACATGGTTTCACAAGCGGACTTTCTTGTCTAACTAATCTATTAACATTCTTTTCATCAGTTTTCGAATGGGTGGACGAGGGGCACAATTATGATGTGGTATATCTCGACTTTAGCAAAGCCTTCGACAGAGTCCCCCACTAAAGACTAATTAGAAAGGTAGAAGCTCATGGCATCAGAGGTAACATCCTTAAATGGATTAGGGCGTGGTTGCAGGACAGGAAACAGCGAGTGAGCATTAACGGCACTAAACCCATTGGAGCAACGTCACAAGTGGAGTTCCCCAAGGCTCAGTACTTGGACCATTATTATTTATTATATACATAAACGACATAGATATCGGCATAGACAGCAACATAAGTCAATTTGCTGATGACACTAAAATAGGACGTGTTATTAAATCTGACTAGGACTCAGCAAAACTACTGGAAGATCTAAACAAATTTTTCGAATGGTCTGAAAAATGGCAGATGAAATTCAACGTGGACAAATGTAAAGTACTCAGTATAGGAGATGTAAACAGGGAAACCAGATACCAGATGAACAACGATGCCATAGAGAAATCCGACTGCGAGAGAGATTTAGGAGTAATGATAAGTAGGAACCTTAAGCCAAGTAAACAATGTGTTTTTGCTCGTAACAAGGCTAATATAGAACTTGGGTTCATACAAAGGAGTGTTAGTTACAAGACTAGCGAGGTCATCCTAAAACTGTATCTTGCTCTTGTGAGACCACACCTGGATTACGCAGTTCAGTTCTGGTCACAGTATTACAGAATGGATATAGAATCATTGGAAAGAATTCAGAGGAGAATGACAAGACTAATCCCGGGCATTATGAACCTTGAGTATAGAGACAGGATAAAGCACCTTAATTTGCACTCCCTCGAGAGAGGTAGAGCGAGGAGCGACCTGATAGAGGTGTATAAGTGGAAGTCAGGGCTAAACAAAGGGGACATTACAAAGGTACTCAAACTATCCAACCAGGAGCGAACTCGTAACAATGGTTTTAAATTAGACAAATTTAGATTTAGGGGTGAAATAGGTAAACACTGGTTTGGAAACAGAGTTGTGGATTAATGGAACAAGTTACCAAATATCATCATTAACTGGAATAAGCTGAATAGCTTCAAACATAGGTTGGATGCTTATATGAGCAATAGGGGTTGGGTGTAAACGGGACTGCCCAGTATGGGCCAATAGGCCCGCTGCAGTTTCCTCCATTCATATGTTCTTATGTTCTTATGTTACCACTTAAGAGTTAGTGTTGCCACTTACAAGTTATTGTTACCACTTGTACTGGCACACAGTTAAAGTAACTTGTTATTTGTTACTTGTAGTAGTCACTTATTTGTTATGTTACTGTATAAGTAATTTTTGGTACTTATAAAGTTTTCTCTCTCCAATTCACTAGAAATCACTGGAACTTGAAGCACTGATTAAAATGATTGGAGATTCGTATTTTCACAGCTGCCACCATTGTTTGGGCCTGGGTTTGATATCGAACTATCTCACTTGTTAACACTTGCCTGAATGAGTGTAGGGTAGTCGCTGGTATCTTTGATGAAGATGGGTGAGATATCAGGTAATCTCACGGCGTGTCACCTTAGATACAGTCGTAGATTGATTGATAATTGAATCGTCCCAGCCTCCCTGGGTTGCACTTGTAATTATCTTAGCTTGTAAGTTACACAAGTGCACACAGGTTCTATTATCTTCACTTGTGGTTCCTTGGTTTAATGTAAACACACGTGGTAAGTTTTTAGTTATATTGGATAGTCTGGTAGTTACAAGGTTACTTGTTGACAGACTACTGAACATTAGCTATGAGCTTGTAATTAGCTGATATAATTAGAGAATTATACAGCCTAGGGGAGCTATTCTCACAACATGTCTCTTTGGTACGGTGTCTGGCTGTGTACTCGTGAACTGTGGGAAACTGTGAACTAGCTGACCTCTCTTCGTCTGGTTGTTGGGGAGGTAATTTAATACGTCAACACAGAGATAAAGGCTACATAGGCCTACTCTCACACGGAGGCCTCGGAAAATATATTTATGGGTTGTAAACTGAGGTTGTGTGAAACAAACAAACTGTCCACCCTCAGAAGGATGGGGGGGGGGGGGGGGGGGGGGGACAGAACAAAGCTTAGTGTAGCTGTATGCTCAATAGTCTGGGAGATAGAATGTATATATATATATATATATATATATATATATATATATATATATATATATATATATATATATATATATATATATATATATATATATATATATATATATATATATATATATATATATGTAATATTCAGAAATTTCAGAGTAATTTCAAATGCCCCGCCATTAGCGATACTGAGCGTTGAAGGTCATCTGAGGGGAGAGAACGCTTCCTGCTCACAGTGAGAGATGGTGGAACTAGGCCTATATGATATTAAATGTAATTCACGGAATTAATAATGATGCGATTCATGAAGTAAGGGACTATTATTGAATTTGAAATTATTATAGATCGCTTATCAGTCTGAATAATGTTAAGGGTGTCCCAAGGAGTTATTAGTTAGGCGGAAAATATGTCACGTAGACCTAAGCTAACGCCTTGAGGAGACGCGACGCTGGCTAAGCCTCAGTCACGGGGAGGATTCACACAGACAAGACGTCCCTGCGCGTCCGTCACAGAAATAGTCACGTGGCCTAGTCACCTGTGCTGCGCTATTGCAGTATAACAAGTAAGTCTCATTCGATCTCAGACAGGGTTAGATAGGGCAGTGATAAAGTAAACTAGAGCTAGCAGTGAGTTCATTTCAGGGTTTCCGTCAGAACCCACTTGACAGGAGTTGACCTGAGTTGACTGCGAGAGATTGACTGCCGTTTTAGACTGCCTTTGATGATTGAGGGTGGCGATTGTCGCCATTGGACCGATCAGTGTAGGCCTGTCACTGTTTAGCGGGGTAGCAAAGGATCTCTTGAGTGAACGAGTGCTCCCGACAACTAAAACGACACGGGACCAGCATCAGCAGTGGGTGATCAGTTCTTACCACTCCGGTGCACAACCCCACATGTCCGGAGCAGCTAGTGAAACCCTCTTGCTAACGGGAAGCTAAAGTTCTCTCAACTGTACAAGGTCTGATTGGCTCCCTCCCTTCCGCTTTATGGACGCACTGGGAGTACACTGAGGCTATCTGAGTAAACTAATGGTCACACACTGAGACAGTGAGTCTAGGTCTCTAGGAGATACCTAGAGGAACATTTTCCCTCCCTTATTACGGGTGTAGTTAACACCATTCCTCAGACTGATATTATCTTGACGTGTGTAGTTTAATAGTCTCTAAATAATTTTGATAATATTGTTTTGAATGTTTGCGCCATTAAGTGGAGCCAGAGTGATACTGTGATTTGATTCTTTTAATGCCTCTAATTGTTCTTCATAATTCTGATCTCAGGTATAACCTTGTTTCCCAGAGTAGTGGTTAGGTTAGGTTAGGAAGTGTGCATCTGTTGGGGTGCTATAAATTTGTTGAGTGCCCTTAAGGCCTATTCATTGTAGAGTATTTAATTTCTTAATTTTTATTACCATTTCCTCAGTGACTGATATTATTTTGCTGAAAGCCCTTAAGGCCTATTCATTGTAGAGTATTTAATTTCTTATTTTTATTACCATTTCCTCAGTGACTGATAATATTTTGTGAGAGCCCTTAAGGCCTGTTTCATGTGTGCAAGCAACATTTCTTAATACTCCAAATTTATTGTTGCCTGAGTTTCTAATAATTTCTATATCATGTATAACTATTATTCCCCAGAGTAGTGTTTTAAGTTTAAGTTAAGAGGTGCGCATATTGGTGCACCATTATTTGATTGTGTTTGTAGTGTTGGAGGGAATATAAGTGTCGAAATTTAACAGTGTGTCTCATTCATCCCAGTCACAGACGCTATCCTTCCACGGGTCACGGACAATTTATTTTGTTTAGTAGATTTAAGTGTTCTTGTGCTGGTTCGGGATTTTTCTCAAAGGGGCGCTTCCACTGCCATTACCATCTATTAATTTTAAATAAACCCCAAGTCAAGTGAGAAATTAAAGTCCAGTAAATTCCGACCGGTTACAAATGGTAGCAGAGAGTAGTTATTTTTACTTCGTGACTGATAGCTCTGTGGTTGGGATAATGAGCGTAATCATGGAGTGGATGGAAACGGTAGAGAGTGTGACCCCAACTCTACTCATGTTCGCCGTGGGAATGGGTTTGTTGTGGTTGACGGTGCGGGGTTGCTCGGAGGAAAGGAGAGACAGCCCGGGTTTGGTGCAGTTGAGAGAAGAGTTCGTGGAACGTATGGGGAAGCTAGAGGGGAAAATCCGGGTGGAGTACCACACACAATTGCAACAGTTAGAGACGGAACACCAACAACACCTAGCTCTGTTGGGGAATGCACTAGATAGGGTAAAGACACAGTATAAAATACAGCACGAGGAGACAATGTGGGAGATGAGGAGACACAATAGTAGAGAGGGAGCTAGTCTCGGGGCCGGGTTGACCATGTCTGAGTTCGACGGTAGGCCAGGAATAGAGGTAGGAAAGTGGTTAAGAGAGGTTGACCGAACCCTCAAGCTGCTAGACGGAGACGAAGTCAGTCGAATCCAATTCATAATAAGGCATCTTGCGGGGCCTGCGGCAGATCGCGTATACAATGCACGCAGAGACTGGGAAACCGTAGATGAATTAACTTGTTATTTGAAGCAGCAATACGGCGGGCAGACGGCCACGTACGACGCCATTCAGAAGATGATGACGCGGAAACAAGGGAGCAACGAAACGCTTCTTGAATATTATGATGCTATGCTCGATTTAAACGATGAGTTGAACCACCAAGATCATAAATATGGTAAGGCCCTGTAGGGAGATGCAATCACTCGGGGGCTCAAGGAGGAACAAAGCCGTATGTGGTTAGTGGATGAGATCAAGAAGTATCCTCACCATAGTCTAGACGAGTGGATCACGGGGCTGAGAGAGGCGGAACAAAAACGAGAGGCCTTGAGGGAGGTACCGCTGACTAAAGGAAGAGAGGACGAGCCGCAGACTGGAGGCTCGATTCTCCCGAGGTGCTATGCGTGTGGACAAGAGGGCCACTTCAGTTTCAATTGCACGAACAGGTCCGGACCAGGAGAGAGTGTCCCAAGGGGATACGTGGCCAATGGCCAGTATCGAATTGGAAATAACAATCGGAACTGGCGGTCGGGAAATGGTCAAGGCCAGGCAGTCCCCGCCAACCGTTCCTGGCCTCACCAATAGATTCCACCGGCGATGTTATGAATCAAGAGAGAGCGGACCCATGGTCAAGCGTGGTTCGCATGACAAATTTAATCACAACAGAAGGTACCTTAAGGCTGAAAGCAGAGTGTCCTAAGGTCTCGGTGCTGGTAGCGGGTCGTGAAATGTGGGGTTTAGCAGATACTGGGGCAGAAGTGTCGCTAATTGATGAACTTTTCTACCGTCGGGAGCTGGAGCCTGCAGGCGTGGTGTTGCAGCCCACTCGAATAAGGGTAAAAGGGGCGTCAGGGTTTCCAGTGCCGTGTGTGGGGTGTATTCGGGTCACTATGGTCGTATGTGGGGTGGAAGTCACTGATGTGGGGATGTTGGTTTGTCCAGGGATTGAGACCCAGGGTAAGGGGCAATCTCATGTCGGGTTGTTGGGGATGAATGTGCTGGGGGAGGTTGCGGAGATCTGGCCACACATGTATGACTTGTGCAGGGAAGCCAGGAGCACCACTGAGTGGGAAAATTGCTTGCATGAGGTTAGGCAGTTATGTGCAATAGAGGCCATCAGCCTGGGGTATTGTATGACAGAGAGGAAGAAAAGACCAACCATTCCTCCCCGGAGTACTCGGTTGCTGTCAGTATGTGTTCCCTCATTAAGCCAGGTAGCTAACAAAGAAGTAGTGATTGAACCTCTAACAATAGAGGATGGAGGTTGGATGCCTGAGGGTGTGATAGTGTTGCCGACAGCTGTAAGAGTGGTGAGAGGCATGACCCAGGTGTTGGTGGCAAATCTGTCTGATAGTCGTACGAGCTTGAGGGGCAATTGGCGGATTGGGAAAGTGGCTTCGGGGACGGAAGTCGAGGAAGACATCAGTGAAGAGGTGTATGTGAGGACAGTGCAACCGGATGCCCGTACGGAGGTCAAAGTGCACACGGAGGAAATGAATGAGGAACAAGAGAGTGCAGTTAGGTGTTTAATAGAAGAGTTTAGTGATATTTTTGAAGGAGAGGGCCAGCCCATAGGAAAGGCTATTGGGGTTCAGCATGAGATCCCAGTGACCACAGACAGGCCAGTTAGGGTGCCATATCGGAGGATCCCTCCAAACCAGGTACCAGAGGTGAAGCAGCACATTAGCCAGCTGTTAGATCAGGGAGTAATTCAGCATAGTGAGAGTCCGTACTCTGCCGCCATTGTAGTAGTGAGGAAAAAGGACGGGACGCTGAGGTTGTGCATTGACTATCGTGACTTAAATAAGGTCACGGTACGCGATGCGTTTCCTCTGCCTAGGATAAATGAAACTCTAGAATCTCTGACGGGGGCCCAGTTTTTCTCAACGTTTGATCTGGCGGCGGGATATCACCAGATAGAAGTAAAACCTTCAGACCGTCCAAAGACTGCCTTCAGCACAAGCTTCGGACACTTTGAGTACAGGCGACTGCCTATGGGATTGTCAAATAGTCCGGGAACCTTTCAGAGATACATGGAGCGGATTTTAGGGGATAAGATTTTCTCCTCGTTGCTTGTATACCTTGATGATGTGATGGTGTTTTCAAGTACAATAGATCAGCATATAGTCAGATTGAGGGAATTATTTTGCAGGATGAGGGAGAATAACTTAAGATTTAAACCTAAAAAGTGTGAAATAATGGCTTCAAAAGTAAGTTATTTAGGATATCAGGTGTCAGCTGAAGGCATCACAGCTGATCCTGAGAAGATTAGGGTAATAAGAGATTGGCCAGTCCCTCAGACGGTGAAAGATGTGCGGTCTTTTGTAGGGTTCACATCATTTTATAGGAAATTTGTTAAAGGGTTTGCCCAAATAGCTGCTCCACTGCATGCGTTGATGCATGGGAAATCTAAGGATCGGGTAGATAGTGAATGGAGAGAGGAACAGCAACAGGCTTTTGAGAAACTGAAAGACAAGGTGACGCAGACACCAGTGTTGGCTTGCCCAGATTTCACTCAGGAGTTTATATTAGAAACAGATGCAAGTTTTCGTGGGCTAGGTGCGGTGCTGTCCCAGCGGAAGGATGGCAGGTTGCATCCGGTGTGCTATGCGAGTCGGGGCCTGAGGAAATCAGAACGTAACATGAACAACTATAGTTCTCGTAAGTTAGAGATGTTAGCACTCAAATGGGCAGTAGTGGATAAATTCAGGGATTATTTGGCAGGGAAACATTTCACAGTCTATACAGATAACAACCCACTCAGTCACCGCGAGAAGGCTAAACTAGGTGCCGTGGAAAGTAGGTGGAATGCGGATCTCGAGCAGTTTAACTTTACTATAGAGTACAAGCCGGGGAAGAACAACATTGTGGCGGATACTCTATCTAGAATCCCGGCGGAACAGGAGGAAGATAGTGAAGAAGAGTATACAGCGATGCATGTACTAGAGGAGAACGGGGCAGGAAGGAAGGAACTGTGGACGATGGATGGGCTGCGTAAGGAGCAAGAAGGCATGGACTATATGACAAAACTGCGAAGATGGTTGGTGGGAGAGCTGCCGGAGGATGAGGTACAGGTAGAGCTCCAAAATGATGATTTCCGCAAGATGTACCGAGCTAGGAAATCCCTGATCGTAAGAGAAGATGTTGTCTGGCATAGAAGACCCGAAGGGAAGAATCTATGGAGGGAGGTGCCAGTGTTAACTCCAAACTTGCAGGAGGCTTTGACTAGAGTCTGCCACGACGAGTTTGGCCATCAGGGGCGAGATCGCACCCTGTCGCTGGTGCAGGAGCGAGGGTTCTGGTCAGGCATGGGAGAAACAGTGCGAGACTACATAGCCAGCTGCGAGAGGTGTGGAGTAGCAAAAGATGAAGTGCCGAAACCCCAACTGCATGTAGGGACGATTGAAGCTGCCAAACCATTAGAGACACTGGCCGCAGATTTCACCTTGCTGGACAAGCGGCAAGGATTGGAGAATGTCCTGATAATGGTTGACATATACAGTCGTTACACTTGGGCCTTTCCCACCAAAGACCAGAAAGCCTCGACGATTGCAAAGATCCTGGTGAATCGAATCTTCCTGGCAGTGGGTGCACCTGAGCGACTGTTGACCGATCAGGGAAGGAATTTTGGCAGTGCATTGGTCCGACAAACTTGTGCCACCTTTGGGGTGAAGAAAATAAGGACGTCAGCATATCACCCACAGGGAAATGGCATGGTGGAACGGTTCAATCGAACCCTGCACGGTCTGCTGGCCACCCTCGAGGCAGAGGAAAAGAATAGGTGGCCAGAGCATCTGCCGGCAGTGGTGTCACAATATAACGCGACTCCGCATGCCACGACAGGGTTTTCCCCATTCCTGTTGTTTTACGGGAGAGAACCAAACCTGCCGTTTGACCTTAGGCTGGAAGTAGACCCAGAGCCGGTAGATGAGTGGGTGATGGTGATTAGAGACCGGCAACGAAGATTGCAGGAAGCAGTGGAGATCAATGTTCGGAGACGTAAGGAAATAAATAGAAGAAAAAGAGAAGAGAAAGCCCACGAGAGTAGCTGGGAAGTGGGCCAGGAGGTTTTGCTGAGGAACAATGTAAAAATAGGCCGGTGTAAGCTGCAAAACCATTGGTTTGATACGAGATGGCACATTGTTGAGGTCCTAAATCCAAGGCCTGGTTTATATCGCATTGAGCCCAGTGGGGAAGAAGACCTGGAAGCGAGAGTGGAAAACCGGAGCAACTTGAAGGCTGCTCCAACCCTAAGGCATCCGGGAGACCCAGCGATGGATGAATCTGAGGAGGAAGACGAGGAGCCCACACTCCAGATGAGCAAGATGAAGAGACGTAGTTCAGAGAGGTCGATCGAGCCTGCAACTGAAAGACGAAGCCGACAAATTACAGTTTAGGTTGCTGGGTAATGAGAAGGGGCAGGTTGTCGAGGGTGAGTTGGAGGAGTTGTGAGTAGGGCAGGGGGGATTGGAGAGATGGTTAGGTCAGAGATGTGCGTTGAGTAGTGGTTGCTGTCATGAGCGGGATTGAGTTGCTGTCATGAGCGGGAGTGAGTTGCTGTCATGAGCGGGATTGAGAGTACGGTTGTAATGTCCAGGGCCTCACTAATATGGACTGGTACATTGTCAGAGGGTTGGTCTGCCGGCATGAGGTTCGGAGACGTGGACTGAGTATTTTTTTGACACTGGTTCTCTTAGCTCAAGGGCCAGGCAAAAGGAGAGCATGTTTGTTTTGGACTGTGTATTGTTTTGACACTGGTTCCTCTTAGTTCAAGGGCCAGGCAAAGGAGAGCATGTTTGTTTTGGACTGAGTATTGTTTTGACACTGGTTCCTCTTAGCTCAAGGGCCAGGCAAAGGAGAGCATGTTTGTTTTGGACTGTGTATTGTGTTGACACTGGTTCTCTTAGTTAAGGGCCAGGCAAAAGGGGAGCGTGATGTTCTGGTTGGTTTTGAGTTGAAGAAATGGAGTTGCTGGCTGCGAGTGGAATAGTACAGAGTTGAAGGTGGGTTCTAAGTTGTTCTCTCAGCACATGAGGGCAGTGCTGTTTTCTTTTAGGGGGGTCGAGTTTTAGCGGGAGAGGAAAGGAGAGAAGAGAAGACAAATGCTGCATTTAGCACGTTAAAGGGGTGAGATGCAGTCCTCAGAACAAATTTTGAGGGGGGTCGTATGTATGTTTTTCTCAGCACATGAGGACAGTGCTGTCTTTTTTTAGGGGGGTCGATTGTAATATTCAGAAATTTCAGAGTAATTTCAAATGCTCCGCCATCAGCGATACTGAGCGTTCAAGGTCATCTGAGGGGAGAGAGCTCTTCCTGCTCACAGCGAGAGATGGTGGAACTAGGCCTATATGATATTAAATGTAATTCACCGAATTAATAATGATGCGATTCATGAAGTAAGGGACTATTATTGAATTTGAAATTATTATAGATCGCTTATCAGTCTGAATAATGTTACGGGTGTCCCAAGGAGTTATTAGTTAGGCGGAAAATATGTCACGTAGACCTAAGCTAACGCCTTGAGGAGACGCGACGCTGGCTAGGCCTCAGTCACGGGGAGGATTCACACAGACAAGACGTCCCTGCGCGTCCGTCACAGAAATAGTCACGTGGCCTAGTCACCTGTGCTGCGCTATTGCAGTATAACAAGTAAGTCTCATTCGATCTCAGACAGGGTTAGATAGGGCAGTGACAAAGTAAACTAGAGCTAATAGTGAGTTCATTTCAGGGTTTCCGTCAGAACCCACTTGACTGGAGTTGACCGGAGTTGACTGCGAGAGATTGACTGTCATTTGAGACTGCCGTTGATGATTGAGGGTGGCGATTGTCGCCATTGGACCGATCAGTGTAGGCCTGTCACTGTTTAGCAGGGTAGCAAAGGATCTCTTGAGTGAACGAGTGCTCCCGACAACTAAAACGACACGGGACCAGCATCAGCAGTGGGTGATCAGTTCTTACCACTCCGGTGCACAACCCCACATGTCCCGAGCAGCTAGTGAAACCCTCTTGCTAACGGGAAGCTAAAGTTCTCTCAACTGTACAAGGTCTGATTGGCTCACTCCCTTCCGCTTTATGGACGCACTGGGAGTACACTGAGGCTATCTGAGTAGACTAATGGTCACACACTGAGACCGTGAGTCTAGGTCTCTAGGAGACACCTAGAGGAACATTTTCCCTCCCTTATTACCGGTGTAGTTAACACCATTGCTCAGACTGATATTATCTTGACGTGTGTAGTTTAATAGTTTCAAATTATTTTGATAATATTGTTTTGAATGTTTGTGCCATTAAGTGGAGCCAGAGTGATACTGTGATTTGATTCTTTTAATGCCTCTAATTGTTCTTCATAATTCTGATCTCAGGTATAACCTTGTTCCCCAGAGTAGTGGTTAGGTTAGGTTAGGAAGTGTGCATCTGTTGGGGTGCTATAAATTTGTTGAGTGCCCTTAAGGCCTATTCATTGTAGAGTATTTAATTTCTTAATTTTTATTACCATTTCCTCAGTGACTGATATTATTTTGCTGAAAGCCCTTAAGGCCTATTCATTGTAGAGTAATTAATTTCTTATTTTTATTACCATTTCCTCAGTGACTGATATTATTTTGTGAGAGCCCTTAAGGCCTGTTTCATGTGTGCAAGCAACATTTCTTAATACTCCAAATTTATTGTTGCCTGAGTTTCTAATAATTTCTATATCATATATAACTATTATTCCCCAGAGTAGTGTTTTAAGTTTAAGTTAAGAGGTGAGCATATTGGTGTACCATTATTTGATTGTGTTTGTGGTGTTGGAGGGAATATAAGTGTCTAAATTTTACAGTGTGTCTCATTCATCCCAGTCACAGACGCTATCCTTCCACGGGTCACGGACAATTTATTTTGTTTAGTAGATTTAAGTGTTCTTGTGCTGGTTCGGGATTTTTCTCAAAGGGGCGCTTCCACTGCCATTACCATCTATTAATTTTAAGTAAACCCCAAGTCAAGTGAGAAATTAAAGTCCAGTAAATTCCGACCGGTTACATATATATATATATATATATATATATATATATATATATATATATATATATATATATATATATATATATATATATATATATATATATATATATATATATATATATATATATATGCAAGTAAATCACTGTAGGTGCGCGTGATCTAGGTATATGCTGATAACCACCAGGAAAGAAGAAAACACGAAGTTCCCAAGCTCTTTCGTGTAATTCACATCTTCAGGGGTGAGTACAGACTAGAGAGTAATGCAAAAACAAGGTGAATATATGTTCTTAGCCCATATTTAAATAATATTAATTGATAGGGGCTAGAACAGGTTAGGTTAGGTTAGGTTGGTTTAATTAGGGTAAGTTAGGGTAAGTTAGGTTAGGGTAGGTTAGGTTATGTTAGGTTAGGGTAAGTTAGGATAATTTAGGTTAGGTTAGGTTAGATTAGGTTCAATTAGATTCAATTAGGCCTATACTGAACAGGTGACAAATTGTTCGGTGACGAAATATCCTGGAACCAGTCTGTTCATTACCGAGTAGCTTTTGACATAAATTACGAGGAGAGTTTAATGTAGGGATTTCACCCATATATTCAAGAAGACAAGATGCTTCACTGATTATGCATGCAACACTGTCTTTATCCATACTGTCATTATCCAGTCACATTATCCATAGTGACAATATCCATAGTGACATTATCAATACTGTCATTTTGCAGACTGGTATCATCAAGAGTATCAGCTTCAGCAAGAACAGTTTTTTTCTGAATATTTTTACATCAAAACAAATACAAAATTGGCATGACACAGAACGCTGTAGACAATAAATGCTTGAGGAATTTTATCTTGTCGCTTCTCTAAGTGTTTAGTTTCTCTTGGATTCTATTTCTCCAGTGCATTGGAAAATATTCTCGCATATGAGTGTTTTGTGACTGTTCTCCAGGTGTAGTTCTGCCAATACTTGTGACAGCTGTTGCGGAGGAGACCAATATCTAGTTGAAGAGTTGTTTACAAAATGTACTTGAATGGAATCTCACTCATGTTCTTCTTCGTCCACTTGTCGATCTTGTCTACCTGTTTTGGGTTCAACTTCTCCTTCCAGTTACCAACCTCGCCTGGCACAGGAATCAACACTATTAATCATTCACCTCAATAAGAATTTGTGAATACTGAAAATAAGATTTTTAAATTTTAATAGATTCCTATTTTAAACTTGTTTATTTTTCGAGAAAACAGATGTTGTTGACTAAAGAAATTCCACCATCATGTGTATTATTTGTTAGGTGTACTTAAGAGTTGTCATCCTTAAACTCTTTACCAACAAACTTTTGGTCAAATTTTTAATTCTGCAATGTTTATCAATCTCTTGATCACATGTCACGACATGTTTCCACCAAGAGTCCTGAACAATCACTGGCAATATCATTAATAATTCAGTAGCGGAGTCAGTTACTTCTACCTGAACCAAAAGTTATCTCTAGTTTTAGTGAGACGAGTAAAGAAAACAAGACTATCCTTAACAGAAGTTAAGTACTATCTACCTTTCCTGAAGAAGCCGCCCTCCTGCCTCACCACCTCCTGTGAGTACCGGGGATTATCTTCTGTTTTAGGCCCCATCAAGTTGTCCCGGCCTGCCATCTCATTAAACCCGGTGTAGTTAGCTACCTGAGTGTGAAGGAAAGTTTTGTATATTGATTACAACCCACTACCATTGTTCGTTATTCTTGTTACATTACTCACGTATTTTGATATTAAATAGTTAATATAGTGAAACAAATATATCTCGTTTACATGTCCTCTGAGCACACAGCATCATACATTAAGGAGTTGCTCCTGGCTGAGGTTTGTGCTCAAAAACTCGTTCAGCTTTTCCAGCTCGGCCATAATGTCGGCCTTGAGGTCCTCGTAGAAGACGAAGTGAAAGTTAGGGTGGTGACGCTTCTGCCAGGCCTCGTTGACGTGCCGCCAGAAGGGCTGGTACCTTACTGGGAATAGTGAAACATTATTATCAAGGTTAGTACTAGTCATGTAAGGATAATTTTCGTGAAATACTGCATACATTTAATGTTATTTCATGCTTTACCTTCAAAATTAGTCGCAATCACACCTACATGTTGCATCATATTACAAAACGAACTGTTATCAATACTTGAAAAAATAGTTGTTTGTATTCCAACACATGGATAAGTCTTGCCTCACATTTGTCACTGACAAAAAAGTCAATAATATTGTCTAAGCTGCCACGGAAGTTGAAGGTTTTAACCAGACGAAAATGATGCAATAAGGACACGACCACGTCCAGGGGGTTCCTGGCCACGTACACCACCTGGCAACGTATGGGTTGGTTAATGATAGTAATCATTGTATGTTTGGCCGAGATATGATCAAAAGGTAAGGTCTTACACGCGCGTGGGAGCACACATATAGTTTAAAGACCAAACACGTGATGAAATAAAATTATTTATGGTTACCTTACAAGTGTTGAGGAGTGTTGGGTGAAGTAGCGACAGAGGAAAATGTGTCTTGATAGTCCTGGGGTCGGGCGTAGCGACGGCCAGTTGGTGGTTGATGCCTTCTACTGAGTTGCTTCCAGGACTCGACTGGGAGTTCTCCTTTGGTCTGAACATGTCGAGACTGTGGGATGAACCCAAGTTTAAGATACTGTCTACGAACAGTTACCATGGCAAGGTAAATATTGAAACAGTAGCACTCTTACTGAAAGTCATTGCGCAAACCCTTATCACTTGGTAAACTTTGGCGCTATGTGCACCAAACGCTTATCATGTGTCCTAGTCACCTGTTGATTAAACAAAACAAGTTTGGTACAGATCCGCATAACCGTTCATGGGTTATTTTGGGGGGACAGATGTACAGACAGACATAATAGGATAGAAAACAGTGCCCTGTCCCACAGCTGAGGAATACCATACCTCCACTTTCTTTACGTTCATTATTTTTACAATTCATAAACTTTTTGGCTGGATTGAACGTTCTCTAAAATTGTTAGATAACTTTACCACCCGATGCATGTCATTGTCTTTACTTAGAAGCCAGCATATAGTATTATATGGTACTAGCAGCATTATATGGTACTGGCAGCATTATATGGTACTAGCAGCATGATAGGGCACTAGCAGCATTATATGGTACAAGCATTATACGGTACTAGCAGCATTATACGGTACTAACATTATACGGCATTAACAGCATTATAAGGTACACTCGGAAACCACAATTTCTACCCCACCCAGGTCGGGCCGGAGTTGAGGACCGGGTCCTTTCTGAACGGCGGGCCACACTAACTATCACGGGGCAACACGCGCACGAACACACAAGTTATGAACCCTTATAGGCTTCGCTATTAGTCTGTCATGTTATACTCATCTTGCTATGTATAATGGTAAGCAGCGAGATCTACTGGTGATCTGCTCTCCTACTGCACCCATCTTCGGTCATCCTCAGGGATTATGAGTAAACTTTTGACGTGGCCCTCGACATCTCCAAAGCATTTGATAGGGTATGGCGCAAGTCGTTGCTTTCTAAACTTCCATCTTATGGTTTCTCTCCCCACTTTGTTCTCTAATCTCTAGTTTCCTTGAGAACCGATCCATGGCAGTTGTTGTCGAGGAATCGATCTCTAGCTCTTTCCCTACCAGTAGTGGTGTTCCATAGGGTTATGTTCTTTTATCTACTCTCTTCCTTCTTTTTATCAATGATTTACTTCACACTACTACTAATTTTGTCAATTCACACTTCTTCCCATTTTCCGTTTCCCCTAATTCTCAAACTATATCTGTGCGTTAATGTTCGAAATAAGGCAAACAGAGTATTAGGTTTTATATCTAGAAGTGTAAGTAATAAGAGTGCAGAGGTCTTATTGCAACTATATCTTGCGCTAGTCAGGCCGCACCTCGATTATGTGGTTCAGTTCTGGTGCCCTTATTATAGAATGGATATCAATTCACAGGAATCGGTGCATCGTAGAATGACGAAAATGATTCCGGTACATAGAAACATTCCATATCAAGATAGGTTAAAGAAACTAAACTTGCATTCCCTAGAAAGAGGAAGAGTGCGAGAAGATATGATAGAAGTATTTAAGTGGGTGAAAGGAATCAATAAAGAGGATATAGATAAAGTTCTTACAATATCCGAGCAGGATAGGACTCGTAGCAACGGATTTAAGTTGGATAAGTTTAGGTTTACGAGGGAGATAGGAATGAACTGGTTCACAAATAGGGCGGTGGACGAGTGGAACAAGCTTAGCAACTTTATAGTAAGTGCTGGAACGCTGGAAAGTTTTAAAAGGAGGCTAGATAGATTCATGGATGATAGAGAGTGGTAGTAACTCTTGACAGGAGCTGCCATGCACAGTAGGGTGTGTCATACGGAGGCGAATTTATTTTTTAGAGTTTGAAATCGACCCATGGTATTGATGATGTAGTTCTATGTGCAGAATCATGTGATATCTTCAGATTTGAAAAGTTTTCATGTTTTGCTAGGTAAATTTCAACTTGAAATCTTATGAAAATTCAGCATTCCCACCCTTTTACCAACACCACTAAATAGCTTATTTAAAGTAAAGTAAATGTATCAGGTTAATTTATTAGGATGAAATTGATCCAGAATAGTGAAACGAATGATCTTGACACATTTATTAAATTTAATATTCCTTTAGAAAGCAAAATCATCAAATACAAAAACCGGTTTTACTACTACGACCCGGTGTTGCTGCACACCATAGAGAACATGTCTTTCTTGCTTCTGTTTCTACTCATCACCTCCCTGCTGACCACCTGAGCTCGGATGTAGCCTTCCCTCCTCTCCTGGCTGTACACGTGACTGCTGGCCTCGCTCACTTGCTGTACACAACGCTCTATACTCTGGGTGTGCGAGGGCCAGGCAGGGACATGCATGGGGTTGTCCAGGAAAGATCTGACTTGAACATTGGTGAGGCTGCAGGTAAGAGGGGGCTCACTGCCAGCCTGGATGTTATCCATATCTATGAGATCAGTGAAGGTCTTGGCACCTAGATTGACTTCAGGAGTCTTCTTGACCCTGAAGGAATCGTCACCAACTGATTCGTCATGCCCAGATCCTCTCATAAGTCTCATATCCAAGATCTTTTTGACTGCCACTCTTCTCTCCTCCTCATCCTTACTGCAGAGCATTGTCTGCAGAACTGCCTCGGGATGAGCATACCAGGAAGATCTCCTCACAGTCTGCTCCACAATCTGAACAACCTTCCTTGGCTGACTCCTCAGGAGCTCAAGCTGGAAGAGAACATGCCTCGGACCTTCGGAGAACGATGACTTGACCTTGGTGTTGAACCAATTTGGCAAGTAGACACTCACGATGAATTGGACAATAAGTCTCAGGTTGTGAAGTTGGTTCCCTTTCAGTTTATGATGAGCGACCCAAATTCTGCAGAACCTGAGAGCCGTTGTGAGCCACCTAGAATGTGAGACTGGACCTATCTGCAGGTAAGCAAGTCTATCAGGCATGACCCTAGTTTTGATGGCACTGCAAATCATGTAACCATAGTACTGGTCAGTACTCAGGTCGTCAATGACAGTATGTGCAAGCTCAACGAGTGGAGGGCCAACTGTGATTTTTTCAAAGCTCGGATTTATTTCTAACTCAGTGGCAGAGTCCAGCATCTTGCCAAGAGGACCAGACCATCTGTTGTTTGAAAGAGTCTTGCCATCCAGCTCCTGGATCAGATGTCTGAGTGGCAACTCGTTGGTGTGGAGGTCACAAACAATCCAGACCAGCTTCCTCCCAATCTTCTGCTCTATCCACTGTATGACCCTCCGTTGCCACCCTGTGTTCGTGTTGGTGCTGTCCCCTCCAATGGCCTGCAGGGTCTGGTCTACGTTCCTCTCTCTGAGCCAGTTCACAATGTTATCTGCCACTATCTCAGCTGGTTTCCTGATGTCATCTTTCTCTGGAGTGAAATGCCACAAATACTTCCCTCCTGGTTCACTGCAGCAGGAGTTGTGTTCCTCCTTCACCATGGCAGGGAACAACTTGTCAGAATCTCCAACTTTCATGAACACTTTAGTGTCATCCCTTCTCCCATCAAAGAACAAACAATTGATTCCATTTTCTCTTATCCCCTTATCAAACTCCTCTTCTAGGTTACTGACAAGTTTCTCCTGAGCTCGCCTTACTTTGTTATGATCTATCACCAGGTGAACATCATCAGGTGTTATCAAACCACCGTCAATCCAGGCAGCTGTTGCTATCTCTGCAGTTTCTCTGAGACCAGTGTGGTGTCGCATGCTGGCCAGAGCTATGCTCGGGATATCTTTCCTATTTCGAATCTGATGCCTGGAAGGTTTGGGATCATTATTTTCTGGGTTAGGGACAAAGTCACCATTCTCCTGGTCAGCACTCGGATCAGCCATGGGGAAGTCATTAAACTCTGAATCAGCTTGACTCCAATCATCGGCCTTTTTTACCTCACCCTGGGCCTTCTCAAGTCTCTTTTCCTCGGCAACTCTTCTCCTCTTCTGTCTCTCTGTGGCAGCCTCCTGTCTCTTGGACTCCGGAATATCTTGGCTAGAAATCATGAGAGCCCCTATACTGCCAGTCTTCTCTCTCTGTGCTTTGACAAATGCCAGTTCGATCGCAGGTATCTTCAGTTCACGCTTGCAAATACAGGAGATGTGGGCCTCGGATTTACAGTCACGATCGCATCCAAACTCAGGACAGAGAACAATTGGGCACTTGCAAGTAATTATGTCAAATAACTGGTCCAGTTGCTTGGCAAAGCTGTCCTTAACTGCAAGTTTTCCTCTCCCAAGAGAGATATCTCTTGCCTTTTCCCAACTGGCTAGCAGTCTCTCACTAATCTTCTTCTGACTTGTTATGACTAGAGGCTTGAACTGAGCGTTAGCCAGAGTGTACTGTGCCAAGACAGCTTTGGTCATATCACTGGCAATGTCTTTGTTTGTGTAAGTTCTTTGGTTCTTTTCACTGATTTGCCTGATTAAAACACCGTATCTCAAAGCATCTCTCAATGTAGGCAACTCCGACTTCAGGAGCTCTCTCCCAGACCCAAGATAGTGACTGAGATGGCTGGATTTTTGGTTCCTCGTCCTGACACAAGCAGCCATCGCAAATATTATCAACTTATAAATGCATCAGAATCTGAAACAGAAAAAAATATTGTTAGTTGGGTTGTTAAAGAATGAAGTCAGAAAGCAATGTTCACTATTTAATTGTAATGCACTAATGCAGCTGTACGTTAGATTTTCGATAAATTTCACGCTAAAATTTACCTAGCAAAAGGTTGGAAAATATTGAAACTGAAATTATTTTCTTTTTATATACACTAAAATCTACCAAAAAAGTGATGGGCCATTAGTTTTAGCTGATCTTCCCTCCTATGACACACCCTAATGCACAGGCCAACCGGCCTATTGCAGACTCCATATTTTCTTACGTTCTTATGAATCATTTTCGTCATTCTTCGCTGCATCGACTCCAGTGAATTGATATCCATTCAATAATAAGGGCAACAGAACTGAACCGCATAATCGAGGGGAGGCCTGACTAGCGCAAGATATAGTTGCAATAAGACCTCTGCACTCTTATTACTTACACTTCTAGATATAAAACCTAATACTCTGTTTGCCATATTTCGAACATTAGCGAACTGTTTTCTAGGCCGTAGTTCCGGGCTTACAAGTACCCCTAAGTTTCTTTCACAAGTCGACTTCTCTAGGTTCATGTTTTTAAGGCTGCATACATTGACAGTATTTGTTTTTCCAATATTCAGTACGCTGCACTTGCTGGTGTTGAATTTCATTTGCCATTTTTCTGACCACTCCTGCAGTTTATTTAAATCCTCCTGTAGTGCATTTGCATCCTGTCCTGAATTAATCTGCCGCCTTATTTTGGTGTCACTGCTGTTCCCAGTATCTAGATCGTTTATGTAGATTATGTACAAGAGTGGGCCCAGTACTGACCCCTGGGGAACCCCACTGGTTGCACAACCCCACTCAGATTTAACACCATCTACGCTGACCCTCTGTGTTCTATCGGTGAGCCATGATTTTATCCAATTTAAAACTTTCCCCTCGATACCATGAGCCTTAACTTTTCTCAGAAGCCTCTGATGCGGTACTCTGTCAAACGCTTTGCTAAAGTCTAAGTACTGGCAGCACTATACGGTACTAGCATTTACTATACGGTATTACCAGCACAATACAGTACTAAGAGCACTATACGGTTCTAGCAGCATTATATGTTACTGGCAGCACTATATGGTACTAGCATTCACTATACGGTACGAGCAGCGCTATACGGTACTAGCAGCGCTATACGGTACTAGTTGTGGGCAGCGAAGAAGGAATGTTAGGTGATAAAGTAATATTGACATTGGGTGTGCATAAGATACTGTGATGTAAATGAAAGAGACTATTAGTCATTTACTCTCACGTAAGTCAACAGTGTTTCTTACTCAATGAAAGGCACTCGGGTCATTATTGGTAGAGTAGCCGTGGGGTTGAGCAAGTCTGGGTTGTTCCTCATAGTCCATACAATCTCCTGCATCCACGTTGTGCCGCACTTGGGTAACGTTATTACCACCACGTCGCTGGCTCGCCACTGTGAAGGAACAGTTAGTATACGTGTCGTTACTTTTACTGTAATACACACACACACACACATGTATATATATATATATATATATATATATATATATATATATATATATATATATATATATATATATATATATATATATATATATGTGTGTGTGTGTGTGTGTGTGTGTGTATGTATTGACAAAAATCACACAGGGAAAAAATGGAGCACCTTTTTTTAAAAAGTCTAATAAATCCTGTCATTCTACTCAAACCAGGCAAATTCCTACACTTAAGAATATTTTGTCTCTGCATTATTGCAATGAATTTGTCCCGTTAGTTCAGTCCCTTAAACTATTAAATATTTTTGTTGTTTTTAAGTATGACTCAACCATTACCAATATATTAATCAAGAATAGCCCAACTTTGAATGTGAATGGAAGTGTTTATTGTATTCCATGTAGCAACTGTAATGGAAATTATGTAGGACAGACTGGGAAAGCATTGCAACTCAAAATCAAACAGCACTAGTACAATATCAGAACAGCACCTGAAAGCAGTGCACTGTTCGTTCATATAAGGAATAATAATCATCCCATTGATTGGGAAACAGCTTAGAAGTGTCACAGAAATACTTCTGGTTGAAGCTAGTAATAAGAGTGCAGAGGTCTTATTGCAACTATATCTTGCGCTAGTCAGGCCGCACCTCTATTATGCGGGTCAGTTCTGGTACCTTTAGTGATGGACAGTACAAAACTGATAATATGTTACATAAATTTATTTGCTAGTGGCCCAAGGTTAAAAATGCTTTTAAAGCATTGGAGTTAGATGTAGGATAGATGATTAGTGGGTTCCATATTTTTCACCTGACTTAACTTGACTAGTCACATCGCCCTTTCTCTTGAGCTCCTCTGAGTGTGTGTTGGTGTGCAGATGAGTGGATGTCATGATTATGACCTGACCTCATGTTTAATAAGGTCACCCTGTGTATTTAAGCCTCTCTCCGTCTATGTAATTCAGTTGCCTCTGAAGATGTCTTGAATAAAGTCGAAAGCAAAGGTGCTCCCTGTGTGATTTTGTCAAGATTTATCTTATCCACGTTTTCATTGTGGATCTACATGAAATATAAATATATATATATATCTTGATAAAATCACACGGGAAAATGGAAACAACGGAGCACCTTAGCTTTCATCTTTATTCAAGACATCTTCAGAGGCAACTGGATTACATGGACAGAGAGAGGCTTAAATATACAGGGTGACCTTAAAAACATGAGGTCAGGTCATAATGATGTCATCCACTAATCCCCAAACCAACATGAGGTCAGGTCATAATGATGTCATCCGCTAATCCCCAAACCAACACACACGTAGAGGAGCAAAGAGAAGGGGGGGTGACGTGACTAGTCAGGTCAGGTCAAAAATAAGGGACCCCCCTTCTCTTTGCTCCTCTACATGTGTGTTGGTTTGGGGATTAGTGGATGACATCATTATGACCTGACCTCATATTTTTAAGGTCACCCTGTATATTTAAGCCTCTCTCTGTCCATGTAATCCAGTTGCCTCTGAAGATGTCTTGAATAAAGACGAAAGCTAAGGTGCTCCGTTGTTTCCATTTTCCCATGTGATTTTATCAAGATTTATCTTATCCACGTTTTCATTGTGGATTTACATGAAATATATACAGTATATATATATATTTATATATATATATATATATATATATATATATATATATATATATATATATATATATATATATATATATATATATATATATATATATATATATATATATATATATATATATATATGTTATTTTGTGGGTCCCTTATTTTTGACCTGACTAGTCACGTC
Organism: Homarus gammarus; assembly: GCA_958450375.1. Lineage (NCBI taxonomy): Eukaryota > Metazoa > Arthropoda > Malacostraca > Decapoda > Nephropidae > Homarus > Homarus gammarus. The sequence goes on along the minus strand of CAUDMG010002446.1, from coordinate 379,709 downwards.
ACCCCCCTTCTCTTTGCTCCTCTACGTGTGTGTTGGTTTGGGGATTAGTGGATGACATCATTATGACCTGACCTCATGTTTTTAAGGTCACCCTGTATATTTAAGCCTCTCTTTCACAAGGTTTGGTTAGGTTAAGTTTGGCTCGGTTAGGTTAAATTACGTTATAATAAATAAATAAATAATCACATGATTTTCAGTTACAAAATAAAAAAAATAAAAATGGAAGCCATGATAGTGAATAGGGAATAAAGTTATTGTCGGTCAATGGACTGTATTGTTGTCAGTAATTTCACGTTTTCTGAGTAACAGTTGACGAATCACATACTTACTGTTTTCTGTTTGTTGTATCACATGAAACTTCTGTTTGTAATGTTTAATGTTTATCCAATCAAGTCTTTAGTATATCTATGTTCTGTCATATTGGTGTAGTTTTGTGACTTGTGGTTTTTAATTTGCCTTGTCTCATGTTTTGTTTACTTCCCTCTATCTGACGCATCTCTCTTATTTCTCATGTCTCTTCAATTAATTTTCGTTTACTATATTTACTGATTATTATTTTTATCACGTATCCTTTGTTTCGTTTATCATGTTTCACCATTAACCAAATCTTAGTTATTTATTTATCTTCAATAAACCGCAATGTAAAGTTTTCTCAAGTACAAGAAAGGTTTATTTATTATCTTTTTGGGTTAATCGTCCGTGTGTTATGTTACATTTGTGTGTTTTGGTTCAGCTCCAGGTTAAGAGAAGGATGCCACTAAATTCACGTACAGTGTTTATACTCTGACGTGAATTACTTACGTCAACTTTGCTGTGCTCACCTGAAAGTTGTATATCTTGTCTGCATACTTAAGAAAAGCTGCCGGAAAGACCCAACTGCCGGGATTTAAGCGAATTGTACCACCAGGAAAGGGAGCAAAATACTTCTCCATGTCAGCTTCGTCATCCTCGCCCAAAGGTACCGTCTCGTGACCGCTGGCTAGAGGCTCCATCACTGTGAGGATGAAAGGAAGGTCGCCGCTTTACATCCTGTACTGTAGGTCGAAGGTGTATTATCATTATGAGGCAACTTGGCCCAAAATAAAAAAATTTATGTTTCGTCATCACGTCAGGAACTATTTAAGATAATGGGTTTTACTGTAATACAGAATAACACCACCACACCCTGTCCCTCAAAATCAAAGTTAGTTTTATTCCTCTCACCTGGTAATGAAAAATGAGGGTCTGGTGCCTTTATTCCAAGACTTTTGTTAATATTTCACAAGTCGGTGTTGTTAGCCAATTTACATGACGAAATGCATATAAAAATATGTTATAGATTAATTAAAGTTCATCTCTTCATTATCTTTCTGCAATGAATAATTACCAGGCAGGTGTAATAATATACTGGATTTAGTTCTGTCGAACAGAGAAAACCTCATTAGCAATGTCGAGGTAGGGAACGAACTTACAAACAGCAATCACAAAGAAATTCGATTCCAGTTAGATTTTCAAGGCAGACGTAAGGAAAATTCCACTAAAGTACCAGATTTCAGAAGGGCAAACTTTGACAGTTTAAAGAGGCAGCTGAGAGAGGGGGTGTCGCGCTTGGCCATGAACCTGACAGATGACAACGACCTGATAACGAGATCTGAGATTGCCGAGTTCCACGACAATTTAAATAGTGAGTTACTTAATGCACAAAGACAGAACATACCATACAAAAAACTCAGATCAGACAACAATGACCCTAAATGGATAAATAATTATTTAAAGAACATCATTGGCCAAAGGAAGGCTATAGGTAGAATGATAAATCGTGGCGAAATTCACCTCCGGGACTATTATAGGGTATTGGCGAGTAGGGTTAAAACCGAGATAAGGAAAGCAAAGAGGAATAATGAGGTAAGGATAGCAAGGGAGGCGAAGACAAACCCCAAAGGATTCTACCAAATGTATCAAACTAAAACACGAGAAAAGATTGGACCAATACGGTCAGACTCCGGTGAGCTCACTCATAACGACGGAGAAATGAGCAATAATTTGAATAAATATTTTTCAACAGTTTTCACCACAGAAAATTTAAACATGATACCCGAGGCACCGACTCCATTCAGAGATAGTGAAGAAAACAAATTAAGTGAGATAGTAGTGACTAGTAACAATGTTAGTAAGCAAATAGACAAACTAAAGCCTAATAAGTCACCTGGTCCCGATGAGATATTTGCCAGAGTATTAAAGGAATGTAAGGAAGAGCTTAGTATGCCCTTAGCAAAGTTGTTTAACATGTCCTTAAAAACAGGTGTAGTACCAGAATCCTGGAGGATAGCGAATGTAATACCGATTTTCAAGAAGGGGGATAGATCACTATCCTCTAACTACCGCCCAATCAGTCTAACATCAATAGTAGGCAAATTACTGGAAGCAATCATTTCAAACTCTATTCGAAATCACCTGGAGAAGCACCGATTGATCAATGATTCCCAGCATGGCTTCACAAGTGGACGTTCTTGCCTAACTAATCTATTAACATTCTTTTCATCAGTTTTCGAATCGGTGGACGAGGGGCACAATTATGATGTGGTATATCTCGACTTTAGCAAAGCCTTCGACAGAGTCCCCCACGAAAGACTGATTAGAAAGGTAGAAGCTCATGGCATCAAAGGTGACATCCTTAAATGGATTAGGGCGTGGTTACAGGACAGGAAACAGAGAGTGAGCATTAACGGCACTAAGTCCCATTGGAGCAACGTCACAAGTGGAGTTCCCCAAGGCTCAGTACTTGGACCATTATTATTTATTATATACATAAACGACATAGATATCGGCATAGACAGCAACATAAGTAAATTTGCTGATGACACTAAAATAGGACGTGTTATCAAATCTGACGAGGACTCGGCAAAACTACAGGAAGATCTAAACAAATTTTTTGAATGGTCTGAAAAATGGCAGATGAAATTCAACGTCGACAAATGTAAAGTACTCAATATAGGAGATGTAAACAGGGAAACCAGATACCAGATGAACAACGATGCCATAGAGAAATCCGACTGCGAGAGAGATTTAGGAGTAATGATAAGTAGGAACCTTAAGCCAAGTAAACAATGTGTTTTTGCTCGTAACAAGGCTAATAAAGTACTTGGGTTCATACAAAGGAGTTCATACAAAACTGTATCTTGCTCTTGTGAGACCACACCTGGATTACGCAGTTCAGTTCTGGTCACCGTATTACAGAATGCATATAGAATCCTTGGAAAGAATTCAGAGGAGAATGACAAGACTAATCCCGGGCATTAGGAACCTTGAGTATAGAGACAGGTTAAAGCATCTTAATTTGCACTCCCTTGAGAGACGTAGAGCGAGGGGCGACCTGATAGAGGTGTATAAGTGGAAGGCAGGGCTAAACAAAGGGGACATTACAAAGGTACTCAAATTATCCAACCAGGAGCGAACTCGTAAAAATGGTTTTAAATTAGACAAATTTTGATTTAGGCCTGAAATAGGTAAACACTGGTTTAGAAACAGAGTAGTGGATGAATGGAATAAGTTACCAAATATCATCATTAACTCGAATACGCTGAATTGCTTCAAACATAGGTTGGATGCTCATATGAGCAATAGGGGTTGGGTGTAAACGGGACTGTCCAGTATGGGCCAATAGGCCCGCTGCAGTTTCCTCCATTCTTATGTTCTTATGTTCTTATGTGTCGACGACAAATATAGATAATCACATCTTTCAGTATGTCGTATTGTGCACAGTAAGGGAGTCTTCACTTGGTATTCATTACCACTGAAAGTATCACGTGCAGGTTGACATGACTCGTCTTCTGAGGCGGACTGATCCCAACTACATGACAAATTTTCTGCACTATGTTGATCATTGAATCTTCAGCTTACAGCATTATGGACAATTAAGTTTTAAACTGTATTACTGTAGCCTTATGGTTGAGAATGATATAGTCACGAGATGGTACTTGTTCTCTTAAAAGTAGCACACAGGATTTTCTGCTTATAATTGTATGGTGTGGCTCTTGTTACCAGTAATTGATCTGCTTATTGAAAGTAAAACGATAATTGTATATTCTGAGAAATGGATAATGTGTAGCTATTTTACACACACACACACACACACACACACTCACACAACTCCCGCCATCAACTGTAAACTATAATTTGTATGTTCAATTCATGTTCCTTGTCCTTTTAGTAATGAAAGCTTTTGTTAAACGATCCATCCATCCCATATCTTTGTATGTTATAAGTCAACTCTGTACAATGGATATTTTCAGCTTTTTGACTGCTCAACTCTTTCAATAAACCGTTAATTATTATATTATTATTATTATTATTATTATTATTTTTATTATTATTACACACATACACGCTACTACTACTACTACTACTTTGCTGTCACTCGGAATCGAGTATGACGATCACCCAGCTATGATATAATGATATGAGTTATTAGAGATGTCACCTAGGTTGGTGAGTTTTAAGGTGACTAAAGAGGCTGATACGGGACCCGCAGGGTCGTCCACATTCGTTGTACATGTGCAGGGATACATCTAGTGCAGGAGGAGCGGTGGCAGCGTCTTTCCGGCGTTGGCGCTTGCCTGCCTCGGTTTGCAGTTGGGCTAACTCGAAAGTATTGACAGCTTCTTGTGTGGTGCTCCTTCAAGCGTTACGATGTGGAGAAATCGACTCCAGGTGAGGGGGTCGATTTGGCACTTTTTCAGGTTTGTCTTAAAATAACCTTATACCTTTTCAATTGCCCGCCGGCGTTACCTTTACTATTCTTTAAGTGAAAGTTGCTGTTTTGGCAGTCTACTGTCGTCCATGCGGGTAATATGGCCAGTCCAGCATAGCTGTTCATGGATAATTGTAGCCTCGATGCTCCTACAGTTTGTATCAGCAAGAATACTGGCATTTGTTCTCTTGTCTTCCCAGCAAACTAGGAGGATGGAACGTAGACTACGTTGGTGAAAGTTTTAAGTGCTTTGAGGTGCTTGCTGTATGTGATCCACATCTCACTGCCCTATAGCAGGGTGGGGAGGACCACTGCAGGTTGTAGATAATTTCAGCTCCCTACAGCACAAGACACGGTTTCGGAGTCTACCAAAGGCTTGAGATACACATCTGATTCGGTGCTGAATCTCTTCATCGATGTCTGCGATGGTAGACAGGAGGGAGCCGAGATACCGAAAGTGGGTAAAATTAAAGAGGGTAGTTCCGTTAAGCTTGGTGGATGGTGGAGGTGTGTCTGAACCTTGGGCAGGTTGAAAGAGAATCTGACTCTTACGTACATTCACCTTAAGGCCGAAGTGCGAATACGCATCTGCGTAGGTGTTTAGGATCGCCTGTAGGTCGTGTTAAGTGTGAGCAACAAGGGTGAGGTCGTCTGCATACTGAAGTTCAGTAATGGAAGCTACCGACACCTTTGTTTTTGCCTGGAGTCGTCTTATGTGGAAAAGACTCCCCTTCACCCGGTACTCGATGTCCACCCCGCCGGCTAAATTGACACTGGCACGAGTAAGGAAGGCAACCAAGAAAATGGAAAAAGAGAGTTGGTGCCAGTACACACCCTTGTTTAACCCCTGTTTGGATGGGGAAAAACTCAGACTGGGTGCCGTTGTGCAGGACACTGCCATTCATGCCATCGTGGAGTTGCCTCACATTGGCGATGAATTTTCGTGAGCAGCCAAAGCGGCTGAGGGTCCAACAGAGGGCTTCCCTGTTGACCGAGTCGAAGGCCTTGGTTAAGCCGATGAAAGCCATGTACAGGTCACGATGCTGTTCTCTGCACTTTTCCTGTATCTGGCTGGCAGCAAAGATCATGTCAGTGGTGCCACATGATGGTCTAAAACCACATTGAGATTCTGGGAGGAACTTTTCCGCTTCAGGAAGGAGTCTGTTTAGGAGGACTTTAGCGATAATCTTGCCAGCTACAGAGAGCAGCAAGATCCAACGGTAATTGCCACAGTCTAACCGGTCTCCCTTGTTCTTAAAAATATTGACAATGGAGGTGTCTTTAAGAGCCTGGGGGATTTCCTCCTTTTCCTATATATTCTCCAGGAGAGAGTGAAGACGGCTGGTAAGCAGAGGTCCTCCTGGTTTATACACCTCGACAAGGATTCCATCAGGCCCCGAGGTTTTGTTATTTCTCATCTGTTTGATGGCAGCAACTAACTCATTCGGTGATGGAGGATAGCTGAGGGGGGTCAGCTCTGGATGATGAGGGACCTGCTGGGTTATCAGGACATTCACAACGTAGTTTCGGTTGTGCAATGAATGGTACTGCTCTTTCCAGCGCTGAATGAGGCCTTCATCATTTTTAATTATGAAGTTACGTGCAGATGACAGGAGGGGTGGCTGCATCACGAGTGGTTGGCCCAGAACAGGGTTGGAAAAAATCATGATTTTTTTTTTAAATAAAAAAAATCGATTTATTTGATTTAAATCGGATTTTTTTTATTGAAATCGATTTTTTTTATTTGTTTACTAATTGCAATAAAATAGTATTTTTAAACCATAAAAACAGTATATTTCAACCAAAGCTTATTCAGGATAATAAACAGAAAATTGGCATTAAGATGTACCAATGGAATTTAACACAATAATATTCTTTTTGTAAAATAAAAGAAAACTGGTAACATATCTTACATTTGAGTGCACAAATCCAAACGAAATAATGAAATTTAACATAAATGCTCTTATAGGATTACAGTGTTTCAAAAATGAATAACTTAACTTCTTCAAGTTGGAGATGTTCGGGGTACTTGGTTCAAACTACAGGGGCGAACATAAACACCTGTAGAGTTCTGTAGGTTCTTATTAACGGAAATATACAGGAGTGCGCTTACAAGGGCGGGTAGTCCTTACACTCCTATAAGAGTCAACTGACCTCACTCTGACCTCTCAGGCGACATGTGGTAAGTGGTATATTAGCAGCTTCCAGATGTCGCCAGGCACATTTATCTAAGCGTGTGGTGACATGAAACAGGGGCATTGCCACACGCTACTGACTAGAGAAGTAATGTATATAAATGGGGTACATACATAGTATACATACAGCATACATAATATACATACACCTCCCCCCCCCCCTATACGCTCATAGTAAAGTTTTGAGCGGACCTTTTCCTGTGGATCCGTTCTGAGCGTCGAGGGGCTTAATCACTGGGGGGGGGGGGGGGGAAATGTGGGACTCAGCACTGGTGATGGGGTCAGCGGAATGCGTTACGGGGCGGAGGAAACGGCGGTTCCTCCACCACACCCGGCCGCTGGGTAACCGCACCTGGTAGTCCCGTGACCTACTGAGACTCATGACTACGCCCACTTTGTCCCAACGTAGGGAGGTCGGGTCCTGGACACGGACTTGGGTGCCGACACTCAACCTGGGGAGAGGACGGGCGTGGTCGTTGTGGCAAGCGACAACGTCTTGAATAAGTTCGGCGGCTCGGCGATCAAAATCCTCTGTCTTGGCCTGCCCCTCCTTGGAGAAGGACTGAGGGTGAGCAGGGACACGCGAACGGAGGGGGCGTCCATACAAGACCTGGGCTGGGGAGCGTCCGGTGTAATTGGGTGTGTTGCGGAGCTCAAGGAGACCCTAGTCGAAGGCCTCGTAGTCAATATTCCCAGAAGGGGCCACTTTGAGGATGAGGAGCTTCTGGGATTTGACAGCAGCCTCAGCGTGGCCGTTGGACTGCGGGTAATGAGGCGGTGACAACACATGCCGGACTCCCCATCGGTCGAGGAACGCAGCAAAGTTCCGGCTTGTGAACTGGGGCCCTCCGTTGGTTCGCAGGCGCGCAGGAACGCCCACGTAACGGAAGTAGTGGCGGAACTTGCTGATGGTGGCGGCAGATGTCGTATCCTTACCGCACTTGATGACAACCGGCCAACCAGAGAGACAGTCGAAGATAACCAGGAAGGACTCCCCTGACACACAGAAAAAGTCGGCCGACACAGACTCAAAGGGGCGGGTGGGGTTGTCGTCACTCATGAAGGGTTCCTGCTGCTGGCTGGGTTGTAGTACGTGGCGGGGCTTACACACCTGGACAGCATTGGAGATGTCGGGGTCGATGCCAGGCCGGAAAACAGACTGTCTTGCACGCCGTTTGATGGCCTCGGCTCCACGGCGAGCCAAGGCGTGGGGACGTGAAGCAGCAGGGACAACTACCGAAGGAGAGGTGTCACTGGCCAGAGGTAGGGGTAGGGCGACAGCAGGGTAGTTGCTGCTCCCTTCGTGCACCCTGTTGGCGTATTTTACCTCGAGAATCGGTGTTGGGAAGTCCTCGGAGATGATGGCCAACTCTTGGCAATGTCTGTAGGACAGTAATGGAGTCGGGACACCATTATGCACGTCAATCCACGCTTGAAACGACCTGTTGCCAAAGGTGACATGTGCATAGAGTCAACCTAGGGCTGGGGCTATCTGTGAACTATCTGCCGTGAGGCGGAGGTCCTTGGGAGGCGGTCCTAGATCGCTTGGAGAGAGCCCCAAGCATTGCAAATGCTGGGGACCGATGACCGTAGCCTCAGCGCCGGTGTCGGGCAGCATCTCGAGACAGGATGACACATTGCCGTAGGTCACGATGACGCTGACGTGCTGGGGAACTTTGGTCCTGGGACGCGAGGAGTACACCCTCCTAATATGGGTAGGGCTTTGTCCAGGGTCGTCGTGCCTCTGATTTGGCGATTGTGGGCGGCCCTCACTGGTGGAAGGGCGCTGCTGCTTCCGCCGACGCTGTCCCTTAGGTTTGTTGGTTGGACAACACTTATCGTAGTGGCCCAGACGACCACACACATTGCACTGGATGCGTTTGGCTGGGCACCGTACTGTAAGTGACCAGTGGCCCTTACGGTCACAACTGTCGCAGGTAGACTCAGCAACTGGACACACGTGTGTTCCATGCTGCCTACCACAGCTGTTGCAAAGGGAGCCGGGCGTGGGCGTGGTGGGCGTAGGCGTTGGGGCAGGCTTCTTGTCTTTCTTGTATTGGGACATAGCCCGTACGGCTGTAGGGGGAGCTCGGATGGCAGAGGTAGCACACCTGGCAGCCTCGTAGGAACGACATACTGTCAATACATCCTTAAGAGAGGAGGAAGAGTCGAGGGAGGTGAGGCGTTGGAAAAGCTCCTCGTCCTCAACACCCATCAGGATCACCTGCTTCAACTGGGTCTCCTCGCACTGCTGGTGATTACAGGGACATATGTCTATCTCTTCCGAGGCTCTCTTGAGTCGCACATAGAAATCATCAAAAGTCTCCGCCCTCCATCTGTCTACAGCTAAACACTTCTCTCCTGCGGAGAGCTTCATTACGATGACCATTGATGTGCCGTTCTAGAACATCCAGTACCTCCTCTACAGACAACAAAGACGTTGGGGGCACTTGCAACGTATGTTCCAACAAATGCTGCATTCCCAAAGACAGGCACATACGCAGCTGAATGAGTTGTTTAGGCTGTGGCAAGCTCTGGAGATCCACCATTGTAGCATAATCAGTCCACCGTCGCCGCCACTCACGAAAAGTCTGGAAAGTCTCATCAGGCTTCAAGGTGGGTGGGGGTTGGACAACCACTTTGGTAGAGGGCATTGACGAGGTATCTGAGCCAGTCAGTACCTGTATAGTGGAAGGACCAAGGGCTTGATTAGCAGTGAGGCTAGATATCAAAGCTGCAAATCGTTCGTTATCTTCCAATCTCCTTTGCTGGTCCTCAGCATGTCTTTTCGCTTCGTCCTGACGCCTCTCCTCCCTCATAAGCTTCATCAGAGCAATTATCTCTGAGGACGAGGCTGAGGGTTGAGGGGTGTGGCTGGGAGAGGGTGGGGCGTCGCGCACTGACTGGTCATCCATCTCTGTAGAGCTGTCATCCGTCTGATATATCCGGGCGCTAGGGACACCGCTGCGTGAGGTCCGGAGCATAATTACTTTATCTGTATATTGTATCTCAAATCAGTGTTGACCGGTCAGCCCGTCGTATCAACCAGATCTGAGACAACAAAATTAATTGAATACACAGATAAGTAACTTATATATATATATATAAAATGTATATGAAGAAATGACCGCGGTCAGTGTGTTCGTGCGTGGGTTGGTGTGTGTAGGCGTGGTGGAGCGCGGAGGGAGGCGAGGCGGTGGGGGGTGAGCAGTGGGGGATGAGTTACCCTCGAGGCGGCCGGGGAAGGACGCGCTGATGCACCACTCCTCACAAATGCCCTATATCAGCCTTCCACCTTAGGGAATCCTTTAAAACAAGTACACACACTTTAACACTACACACACACGAGGGGCACTTAAAGACACTTCACAGGAAATTGCAGTCACTGCACACTGCTCAAAACTCGTTGGTAATTCAAACGAATTTTTGTGGGAGACAATGGCGATGGATGACGTAGTTGACAGATGAGGTCTACCGGCCTTGATTTTACACGAACGCACTTATTTCCACTTAATCGATCACTTGATACTCACTGCGGCAGGGAGATGTTCGGGGTACTTGTTTCTAACTACAGGAGCGAACATAAACACCTGTAGAGTTCTGAAGGTTCTTATTAACGGAAATATACAGGAGTGCGCTTACAAGCGTGGGTAGTCCTTACACTCCTATATGGGTCAACTGACCTCACTCTGACCTTTCAGATGACATGTGGCAAGTGGTATACTAGCAGCTTCCAGATGTCGCCAGGCACATTTATCTAAGCGTGTGGTGACATGAAACAGGGGCATTGCCACAGGCTGCTGACTAGAGAAGTAATGTATATAAATGGGGTACATACATAGTATACATACAGCATACATAATATACATACACAAGTCAACAGAATAATATACTCATTTTGAAATAAAAATAATACTGGTAACAAGTTTATTTTCTTACATTTGTAGGATTATAGTGTATTAAGAATTACCCGTTATAACTTCAAGTCAACACAATATTCTCATTCTGTAAACAACAAAAATAGTTCAAAACAATTTAATTAGCTTAGTTGAACATTGAAATACTTATGTACTGTGACAAGCTTTGATGCCTTTTTCTGTCCTGGGCGATTTCTTCCCTTTGAGTGTACAAATCCATATGTGGAAAAAATTCTCTCAACCCCGGCTGATGATGCAACAGCTGTAAATAATTGCCTAGGACCATCCATTACATTTTCTGTCATATCATTGGCAAAATACTGCCACCAAGCAAGGGGTGAGAGAGATTTTACAACATCTTTACCAAAATAGACCTCTTTAAATGGTGCACTTCTTCCATGGAAGGACATTAATGTTGAAAGGAATGTAGAAGAGACGCGCACACATACTGTTCTGCAATGTCTCGCTGCTCAGGAGTCAGATGTCTGCCCTGATACCTTGGATCTATCACATTAGCTAGAAAATGGGTAGGTGTCAATGCTACTTTGATTCTTTTTTCAAAATTATCCATATCCTTCTTATCTGTTAAATACTCCCTAATATCAGTTTTCAGTTTTACCCAGATTTCTACAGCATCACTTAAAAGGGTATGTTCTCTCTGGACACAGTCCAATGCCACAGCAATAGGCTTAAGTCTCTCTAAATAGTCTTCTGCAGTTCTTTTTAATGCCTTATCTTTAACTTTCCTTTCAATTTTCTTATCAATGTCTTCAATATTTTCATTGCACACTTTGACAAGGGCCTCCCAGTTCTTTAAATAAGATTCAATAGAATCTGTCACTGTGTTCCATCATGTGTCTGATGGCATTACTAGCATTGTTCCTCCTGCTCTTCTATACAAAGATCCTGGGATGTGATGATTTCTGAAGTACTTAATGATTTCAGTAATGTGCTCCTTGATGTTCTTGATTTGCAGATCTTGTGAAAGCAAATTTAACAGGTGTGCAGAGCAACCACATGTTATAATGGATTTATCTTGTCCGAATTCACTTCTCATTTTTGCCATATTAGCAGCATTATCTGCTACACAGCTTCTTACTGTGCATCCAAATTTGTCTTCACACTTTTTTGTAGCACATTCAGCTAATTTCAACAGATATTCAGCTGTGTGTCTTGATTCTGTGTTTACAGAGTCAACAAGATAAATACGGTTGTCCGCTGTTAAAGTTATACATACTATAGGCTCATTATGAACATTACTCCTTCCATCCATGGCCATGCAAACTGTTTTCCCACTAAGTTCTTCTGAATAATTCTTAATCACTGAATCGTAGGCTTCATCCAAAAGAGACCCTCCAATTTGATGTTTATTAGGTGGAACATATCCTGGTCTTAGCATTCTAATCATCGTGATAAACTCTTCGTGCTCCACTGTTCGGAAGGGTGAATTTGTTGCCTATATATAATTAGCAACTTGCTGATCCAAAGTGACTTTTTCAGACTTAGTAGTTTTTATCACAAAACCAGTTATGCTTCTTTGATCAGAAATAATACTTATGTTGTTTAAAAAGAACATACTAAGTGATAAAAATAGAATATCTGCATATGTATAGCCTAGTGCCTACAGCCTGTTCACTCTAGCTTTCCAAAAATTTACAGCCCCTTGCTCCTTATTGACTGATATATAATGCCGGGAGAAGAGAATACTACAGTTCTTCTGAATTTCAATAGTATTTATTATCTTAGTTAACAATATATTTCATGTAAATACATTAATAATGAGACCTTATGATATGATCAAAGTTTCGCAAAACTGGAGAGAACAGACTATAGAACAGTACATAATTCTGTAAATCCAAATAATGTTATTAGCCTGCTGTATTGCATATACTTTTCAATCATGTAGAATTAAAAGAGAAAACAGTTATTTGTAAAAAAATCATTTTGATTTAAATCATGATTTTTTTACTTTGATTTAAATCGATTTAAATCATATGATTTAAATCATTTGGTTTAAATCATAACAACCCTGGCCCAGAAAATGTTTTAATGGATTTGAAAAATTTGCGCATCTTGTGCTGATCTGCATGTTTTTGTATTTTACATGCTTTATTTTTAAGCCAGTCATTCTTTAGAATGTGAAGTTCCCGCAGGGCTGCCGCCTTCTTCTTGCAGAAGGTATCAGCTATGGTCCGAGACTAAGGGTTGTTCTGCCAGTCAGTAAAAGCAGCACGCTTATCATCGATGAGTACTTTGATTGCCGGATCATTTTCATCAAACCAGTCCTGGTGTGTTCTTTTGAACTGGCCGAGGGTCTCTCTGCAGGTTTTTGTCATAAAAGTATTAAGAGTATCTCATTCGGCACTGGGATTCACATTGTTTGCTGTTGGGTTGCTTATAAGCCCATGTTTGAGCTGTTTTCTGAAAGTATGTGCTACCGCTGGATCTTCCAGATGTTTAGTATTCAAACCTTTTCTGGGGGCTTGCTGCCTTCGCCGTTTTGGGGCGACGAGAAGTGAGAGCTTGGATCTGACCAATCGATGATCAGTGTCACAGTGGTCTGAGCCACGCATGGCACGAGTGATGAGGACATTTCAACGATCTCTTTCTCTGACAATGATGTAGTCAATGAGATGCCAGTGTTTGGATCGTGGGTGTTGCCATGAACCCTTGAACTTGTCGACCTGCCTAAACAAGGTATTAGTGATAGTGAGGTTGTATGCAGCACACTTGCTGAGGAGGAGTAGGCCGTTGGGTTTACACTTGCCTAGTTTATTTCTCCCTTTGGTTCCCTGCCAATTGTTAGCATCTCTGCCAACTCTGAGTCGCCATGGAGCACAACCTTGTCTTCTCTGGGGATAGAGGTTATCACTCTGTGAGTTGGCCCTCGTCTGGGAGCCGGGATGCACTGATGGCTGCTATGTCGATGCTATACCTAGCCAGCTCTTTTGCCACAAGGGCAGTTCTTCTTTCAGGACGTGCATATGGGCATCCAGAAGGGTCCTGACATTCCATGCAGCGACCGTAAGAGGCTGTATGGTTTGTTTTTGTTGGATCTGTGATTTTGGTTGTGTTTCTTACAGCATGAGGATGACCTTACTGGGTACGGTTGCCCAGTCAGGTTTGGTTTTTAGGCAGGCTATGTTTAGGGTACCTTTTCTAGACCCCCCCCTCCCCATGTGGGGTGAGCAGAGTGGTTCCCCGAAAGGGCTGCTCAGTCGCACAGACAGTACCGGATGGCACTGCTGCCTAGACCCCAATGCATAAACGACCATCTTATCTGTGCCGCCCATGTGCAAAGTTGTGACTAGGGACTGCCGGCAGTCATCTCTGGCTGTCCCCATCGCCACTCTTCCGTCGCCAAAGAACTTTGGGAGTATAGGTGTTTTGATGATGATGACAGGTATTATATACGCCTTGGGACGTTCATGTGACGGGCAAGTCAAAGGGAATGATTGAAACACTCCTGTTGACGCATTCAATATTTATTGATGTGGTCAAAACCTGCAGAGAACAAGGCGATCATTAGTATTACATGGTGATCTATCTGATATATAATTAGTTAGTATCACGTAATTTATCTTAATTATAATTCATTATTGAGCATAGTGACACGATACAAAGTTCATAGCTCTGTTAATCTTAGCTTTGCTTCATTTTGCATTGTTTTATTACTCCAGGTTAGGCAGTAACGAGTAGACGTAATTAGTCAACAAATATTTCAGTACCGAGTGGTATGTCTTCACTGTTTGTACATACAAGTGCGGGTCAAGGCAGATCAGTATGGTGTTCCAGGAGACAACAGTACTGCATAAATTGTCTCAGCACAAATTCTTGGACAGGATTGTGTGGTGTTTATCAGTGCGAGCAGAAGGCTGCTTCTTAGAGCATCACTCGAGGGAGCGATCTCCTCCAGTCCAGGTGGCCACGCCACCCTTTAAACCATTCATTTAGCAGAATCAGGACCTCTTCTCCGTAAAAACCGCCCACCCACCAATCTTTGTTCGGGTAAGGCAGTAAACGCCAGCACTCACGCGCCAATACTCACTCGCCAGTACTGACGCCAGCGGTGATAACACTCCTGGAGTGCCAGCACTGACGCCGGCGGTAAACACCGCCCCCCCCCCCCCCTGCCGCATCTGGCGAGGTCACAGGTCGCGTGGGGGAGGGGGGGGGGGCATACCTCGATAGTGCGATCTGTGTCATGAGAGCCGCGTCATCCTTTAAACCTTACATTCAGCAGAATCAGGACCTCTTTATCCGTAAACGCCGCCCCCCCCCCCCCATCCCCTAGCCGCCACATCTCACGAGGCAACAGGCCGCGTGGGAGGGGGGGGGGGGCTGAGAGATCCAATGTTTGTTCGGGGAAGGCAGCGATCGTCAGCAACTGACACCAGCATTTATAAGCCAGCTGCGATGACAGGTATGATGATCTGGATGATGGCTACGCATGAGTTGATTTATATGGTGAGTCAGGAGCGCAGGCTGCAATCACACATCTTGGCTCTCCCTTTTCCTGATCCAGTGATGCAAGTGTTGAGACGACTAGGGAGAGGGAGACTCGCAATGGAATGTCGATAGCCTTAGTTGCCTGTCCAGGCATTTCCTTCGTCCGCTGTTTAGTCGTTGGTTTTCCATGGTGGTCACCTCTTCCAACTACACCACCGTTGTGGTCTTGTTGGAGCTCTTTAAGCATGTCTACCTGAAGTGGGGCTCCACCACAGATTTTTTGTTGAGGGTTTACTCCCATAGCCTTATACCTGCCAAGGTTAATCCGCAAGGCAGCGGGGCGGTGGTTGGTAGGTACAAGGACGTGTCCTCATTCTAGTGGGCCTGGTCGCCGTCCCTCTGGGGCCCACTGCTACTCCGAGATCCCCTGCTGATATACCCTGGGCCCACAAGGCACCCAGTTACCGTGTGATGACACGAGGAGGCACAGCAGGGGTATTGATGGTGAGGGAGGCTGTGTACTGGCAAGTTGCTTCCCTGTTCGCCACGAAAGCTAGCCAGCGGCGGCAGCTGAAAGCGAGAGGGAGCATGCAGTGTTTGCACCATAACACTAACATAATGTTGCTACTCTAGACGCATTTCACCACCCTGTGTGTGGCTATACACACACACACACACACACACACACACACACATACACACACACACACACTCATTAATGTTCGTATAAATGATTATAATGAACAAATTAGCGACTTTACCTTCAATAAGTTCCGTCTGACACTTGAAGAGAGAATAAAAACGTCACTCCTCACGTTCCAGTTATCACGAATCAATTATTTCAAGATATTAACAATTAAACACTTCTGGTACTCAAACAGATTAAGACGATTTTTGTTGAGCGGCGAATGTGTTGGTGCAGTGTGAGTTGGACAGACGACTTGTATGGTGTGGCAGAACTGAAGTGTTTGAAATCACTGACTGAAGTAGAAATAGCCAGTCGTGATGTACTGATAGATTCAAGACACGTTCTGCTGTTGATCTTAGAGGAGGTACACAACTGGATTCTTCTACGTGCTTATACACCATAAGACACCACACACCAAACGCCCACACACCATCACACACCACACATCATAACATATCACTACACTCCACACACCCCATACCACCATACATCCCATACCTCCACATATCATCCCACACACATTAACACACTACCACACAACCACACAGTACCACACACTACACACCACATACTACCATACAGTACACACCGCATACTACCATACACCACACACCCACGCACCAAAATCTCAGTTACGCACCAAACTGCGACACACCCTGAGGCCACAAAACACAGCCATAAACCACACACTCACGCATGCGTAAAACAAAGCCACACAATATATCTTTACAATCAACACAGACATATAAAAAACAAACAAACAATCACATGCGGATAATTACAAACCTCACAGCCACTTCTCACTGTTCTCTATCTCTCCTCTATCCACTGTTCTCAACCACGCTCCAACCTAACCTAACCACGTTATAAAAAAAAATACACTGCTAGATTATCACGGTACCACCCATATGTTTTTAATAAGTAGACGAGGTTAGAGGTTAGATTAGGTTGTTAGGATGGGTTAGGTTGAGATAGGATAGGTCAAGGTGGGATGGTTTGGGTTAAGATAATTTAGGTTAGGTTAAGGTGGGATGGGTTAGGATGGGATGGGTTAGGATGAGATAGGTTAGGTGGGACATGTTATGGTGGGATGGTTTAGGTTAGAAATATAATAAGTTTACTAAACAAGTGAGAGGCCAACGCTCCATTGCATGAAACTTACTTTTACTTCTCTTTTTTTTTACATAGGAGCGGATACTCAAAGATATTGTATCTCCCAGCTGACTCTGTAAGTCGACCCTCGAGGGTGTAAGTTTCTCTCTGTAGCGATACTCAAAACATAATATCCGCCATCTTGTGACGTCATATATTGTATCTGGAGGGCATAACTTACAGGACCTTCGGAGCTCCTGTCATGGAATAAACCCGGACTTAGCGTGTACAGTATATTTCCTGATTGCATAAACAATATATGCTTTTCATGCTATGATAAATCTCATTAAAGGTATTTTATCAGGGAATACTACAGAAAATAGGTTTCATGTGTTATTTCAGTGGAAAATAATATTAAAATATAAAATCTAATCAGTTAAAATTATCTTACAAACAGCAGTTGTGTTTGTTTATGTTTAACAGGCAAGATGAAGTTGATCGATCGTGCTTTGCAATGTGAAACGAGATAACGAGACGCTTTGAACCCTCTTCACATAAGCAGGGCCCCCTAGAGCTTAGAGGGAGCCCGGGGTAGAATTAAGATGCCCCAAGATCAAAGTTTACCGCATTTATTATCACTTTTTCACATCCCGAGAATTATAGAAGCCAAATTATCCAACGCTAATAATTTGTGTACGTCTATATATCTCTCATCGTTTGGGGACCCAAGGATGTCGGGGGCCCTGCACATAAGTGAGGAACACTTGTTGAGGCTCTACTGTACATATTTCCTCGAAGTGAAATTTTGAAGCTAAGTATGGAATTAGACACCTTTTTAAGGCGGTGCTTCTCATAGTATTTTCAATTATAAATTATCTTACTAGTTTCTTGAATCGTTAAGCTGTGTTTATGAAGTTTTTTATTATAAATGATATAGATATTAGGTAATAAGTTATGACTAACATTTGAGCTACTTCATTCTTGACGGAATTGGTGAACTTTCTCCCAACTCGAGCCGTAAAATTAACTTAAAACTAATTCTCTATGACCTCTCGTACGTCTATGGGAAAGGGTCGCGGAAAGGGGACGTGATTGCTGCCCGTATCATCATTGGGTATGAGTTTGCTTGGGAGATTGGTATCCCCGCATCCCCTGAGCAACGCTCTTGTGCATTATGCAGAAGATCCGACAGCCGCACCCTTATCCACTACCTCCTAAGATGTCCCCACACACAACGCTTCCGTGACGCCTGCTGGACCACCACTCCAAGACTCCCTGAAGGAGACACGATGATCCTCCCCATACTGGCCAGATATTTTGTAAATAACATTGATTATGTGTTAAAGGAATATCCTTCCTTCCTTCGGGTTTAGTAAGCCCCTTTATAATATTTATACTGTATATACTTGTCACACTTGCCAGATGCTTCTGATGTCATTGTACAGGGGTACCGAGTGACAGCACTAGGATCCCACTTCCTCTATCAAGGAATAAACAATTGAAATTGAAATTGAATTAAACTAATTCTCGGGCGTCATTTTTCACTTTGGCGGTGTTTTGTTGTCCAGTTTCCCCAATAAAACATTCTTCCTTTTTGTTACCTTTTCCAGCATAGCTAAAACCTCTTCACTTAAAAAAAATCGGGTGTCTTTTGAGAGCTGGGACTTCCATCTTCTGCTTCACTAGGTCCCGACGAGATATTTGTCCGAGTATTAAAGGAATGTGAGGAAGAGCTTAGTATGTCCTTAGCAAACTTATTTAACATGTCATTAAAAACCGGTGTAGTAACAGAATCCTGGAGGATAGAGAATGTGATGCCGATTTTCAAGAAGGGAGATATATCACTATCCTCAAACTATACCATCCAATTAGTTTGACATCAATTGTAGGCAAATTTCTGGAAGCAATAATTTCAAACTCAATTCGAAATCGCTGCGAGAAACACAAATTGATCAATGATTCCCAGCATAGCTTCACAAGTGGGCGTTTGTATCTGACAAATCTAATAGAATTTGTTTCAACTGTTTTCGAATCAGTGGATGACGGAAACGATTATGATGTGGTTTATCTTCACTTTAGCAAAGGCTTCGACAGGGTCCCCGCGAAAGACTAATATGAAAGGTGGAGGCTCGTGAAATTGGAGACGTTGTAAATTGATTAGGGCGTGATTACAGGGCAGGAGACAAGAGTCAGCATTAGTGGCACTAAATCCGATTGGGGTGACGTCACTAGTGGAGTACCCCATGGCTTAGCACTTGGATCGTTTCTATTTATTACATACATAAACAACATAGATATAGGCGTGAAGGAAGCAACAAAAGTAAACTTGCTGACGACACTATACTAGTGCGTGCAATTAAATCTGACGAGGACTCGGCAAAACTACGGGAAGTTCTAAACAAATTTTTCGCATGGTCTGAAAAATGGCAGATGAAATTTAATGTGGACAAATGTAAAGTATTTAGCCAAAGAGATGTAAACAAAGAAACCAGATACCAGATGAACAACGTTGTTATAGAGAAATCCGACTGTGAGAAAGACTTAGGAGTAATGATAAGTAGGAATCTTAAACCAAGGCAATAATGTGTATTTGCTCGAAACAAAGCTAAAGAGTGTTATTTACAAGACTAGCGAGATTATATCTTGCGCTTGTGAGACCTCACTTTGATAATGGAGTTCAGTTTTGGTCACCGTACTACGCAATGGATATCAAATCCCTAGAAAGCAGACAAGCATGCAGGAGAACGTGACAAGACTAATCCTGGTCATCAGGAACGTTGATTATAGAGACAAATTAAAGCATCTGAATTTGCACTCCCTCGAGCGACGTAGAGTGAGGGGCAATATGATTGAGGTGTATAAATGGAAGTCGGGGTTAAACAAAGGTGATATAACAAAGGTACTTAAATTATCCAACCAGGAACGAAGTGTAGTAATGGTTTTAAATTAGACAAATTTAGATTTAGGCGAGAGACAGGTAAACACTGGTTTGGAAATAGAGTAGTGGGTGAATGGAATAGGTTACCAAAGATCATCATTAACTCAAACACTCTTGGTAGCTTCAAATATAGTTTGGTTGAATATATGAGCAAAAGGGGTTGGGTGTAAACGGGACTGCCCAGTGTAATAATAATAATAATAATAATTAACGGTTTATTGAAAGAGCTTGGCAGCCAGAAGGCTGAAAATATACAGTTACATATTTGGGGAATGGGTTGCGAATTACAAATAATATACAAGTAACATAAGTGACACAAATAAGACATATAATAACTTAGATGGGGAAAAGCTCAAACTACAGTTCAATTCAACATAGTGACAGTGTTACAGTATTACAAGTTATTGATAATTTTTACAATGGTTGGGACTGGGCTGTTCTTATAGCGATCAGTTCGTGCACGTATGGGCTGGATGCGGTTGTGGTGTCGAACAGCAATTCTCGGACAAGGGACCTCGGGTGGTAGTAGGAGCCGGTGTCGGGGATGGTGTAGAAGCTTCTTACCAAATTTGCAGATGAGGTCGTGGTGGGCCAATAGGCCTGCTGCAGTTTCCTCTATTCTTCTGTTCTTTTGTTTATAAACCTCGCGCCCTCAAAATAGCTGATATCCTTAGCTTGTGATTGGTCGGTATGTTTTGAAAGCACAATTGTGATTGTCTAAATAGCCCTCACGAAGGCTTACTCTACAATATTTACATTCGAGTTACAATACCTTTACAGCATCACAAAATAGTTATGAGTTTGGGAGATTTACAATATTATTAACAGTTTGTAAGTTTGATTACTGTGAAGCCCGGTACAAGATAGCCGAGTGTGTAACTTATGAGATGTGCTGAGACTCCGCCCCCTGGTACTGTACAAATCTGTCAGATGATTGCGTCTCCTATTAACTGTATGAAGGTGGTGTCAAAAACCTGTCACTTCTGTTTAAGTTAAGATTCATCACAAGTTTTTAGTTGTGTTCATTAATGGACAAACAGTATTACTTTACATTTACCTGTAATAATGTTACGTCGATCATGCGCCAGGTTGTGTGTGATATTTTCCGGAGCATTTGTTGAGTACAAGTCGCCTTTATGTGTCGTTAACTTAAATACAAACAAGCAACACCTGTTATCTAAATTAAGTAGGCAATACATGCACCTGCATAAATAACTTCAATAAACTATAACTTTCCAATTATTATAAGGATTAAACACAAGCTGGTTAATTTGGGTAGTTTTAAGGCTTTACCTTCACTAACACGTCAGATAATTAAGGAATCCTGCCCTTGTGGTGACCGCGGCGCCGTACACAGCGACACCGTCTCCACTCCGACTGCACTAACGGATCTCTGACTTGCTTTAATAAATTTTCATATTTATAACCTAACCTAACCTAACCTAATCTAACCTATATTAGCCTAACCTAATCTATCCTAATTGCACGTAACGTAAGCCAACCTAACCTGATCAAACATAATTTAACTTAACCTAAGTGTTACGAGCCCCGCCACCAATTGTCATGATCTACCTACCCAGCACTACGAACCACGCCATCTATTGTCTTGATCTACCTAACCAGCACCACGAGCAACGCCATCTAGGGACGAAACACGAGTATGACTCGTCTTAGTTACCACTCCGGGGTTTCCCTTCTCCATATCCTGGTTGTTGCGTCACCTCCTCAAAGTCTTCTTCGTCAGCTCCAATTCGAGGAGAGAGCAGTTCACTCTGGGAAGTGACCACAGGATCACCTATCCTGGAAACCTACGGCACAGCGACTACCTACCGTCTTCTACAATACTCATCCTTACTCGTCAGCCATCTCGGCTCCTCACTTAAGTATTTGTAATCTTATATTGCCTCCCCCACGTCCACTTGCTTCAAAATTGTTTATGTTGTGTAAATATGTATATACTGTAAATGTTTAGGTTAAGTATGGTTAAGGGTAAATTATAGATAGCTGAATATTTTGTTAAGGAATTTATGGTACTTTATTAAACACAACAAAAACTCGCATCCTTTGTCTACCCTTTTATAGTCCGATTGTCTTTGTTTTTTTTATTGTTGTTGCTTGTTGGGATCTGGGTAGACTTTTAACTATATTCTAAATCCCCAACTCGTAACATAGACAAGAAAACACCAAGACAAACCCAAGTCAGCCTTCATCGACTACGACTAGGGTACAAGTGCTCCTGGCAGATGATCGGAAATGACGTCATGGAATGCACCTACTGTCAGGAGCCAGCAGCCAACCCACTTGAACACTATCTCCTCGACTGCGAAGTCACACAAAGCCTCCGAAACAGAACTCAAAACTCCCAAGAAGCACACACAACACCAGCGGCCACTCTAACCCGAAAGGCCCAAACAAACCACATTCACCACTTTCTCCGGGTCATTACACGATACCCACCACCCAGATAGCTTAGAAAGTATCCTATCCCAGCAAGTGCGGACCCCAGTTCTGGGGGCGCGCCACTCGGAAACTGACCACGTCCAAGAGTGGGGGTTGGTGGTAAGCGTCCACTGATCGGGGGTCCGCTCACACTTGCAACCTGCAGTATCCTTCCAAATCTGCAGGTAGGACCACCTCCAATCCCAATCCGGTCTGGCTCCTCCAGGAGCTCCAGCCGGAACCACCAAACGGGCCGCCTATAGGCAAAGGCCCGTGTCGGACAACGGTCCGACAATCTCAACAACAACAACAACCCCCTCCCCCCCCCCCCCCACCACGCGACCTGTTACCTCGACAGATGTGGCAGCTGTGGGGGGGGGGGGCGGTGTTTACCACCGGGAGTGTTATCACCGCTGGCGTAAGTGCTGGCATCGCCGGGAGTGTTATCACCGCTGGCGTCAGCACTAGTGTCAGTGCTGATGTTTTTTGATGCCTTACCCAAACAAAGATTAGGGAGTGGGCGGTATTTACGGAGAAGATGTCCTGACTTTGCTAATGTATGGCTTAAAAGGCTGCGTGGCCACCTGGACTCTAGGAGACTGCCTCCTCAACTGATGCTGTGAGGATCAACACTCTGCTAGCAGTGGAGAACAACAGCTCCTAATCCTGGCCGAGTTTTTTGTACTGAAACAATTTACACAGTACTATCTTCCCTTGGAACACCATACTGGTTCGCATTGACCCGCACTTGTAAGTACAGCCAAAGTGATGACATACCCCTCAGTACAGAAATATTGTGGACTAATTATGCCCATTCGTTTCTGCCTTATCTGGAACAATAAGACAACGCGGAATGAAGTGTAGCTAAGATTAAAAGAGTTATGAACTTTGTATCATGTCATTATGCTCAATAATCAATTATAATTAAGATAAATTATGTGAGACTAACTAATTATGTATCAGAAAGATCACCATGTAATACTAATGAACGCCCTGTTGTCTGCAGGTTTTGACCACATCAATAAATATTGAATGCGTCAAAAGGCGGGTTTCAATCATTCCCTTCGACTTGCCCGTCACCTAAACGTCCTTAACGAAAGCGTTTACAGTCAAAACAATTGCGGGAGGGCATCGAAGGGAATACTCAACTACCAGGAGAAAAAGGGACCACAGGACACGTCACCAACGCCAGGAGTTCAGCGTGGAACAACGTAGATCGTCAATCAGCCGACATCGGCGCGGGAGACAGTGTCGTGTGTTTAAATGAAGTGTTTAAATATCTGAGTGGTTGTCATAAGTGTAGATATATGAGACGAATATGCTGTAATATGTAACTGTACTATTTACCATTATTGATTCAGGTCTCTGTATTATATGTTATAATCATACTCCCTTTTGTCACTTGAATGTTAGTTCAGACTTTGGGCACATGCGCGCTGTACGCGCATGCGCAGATAGAGATACCCAGAGAGATTCCAAGACAGGACGCTGTTTCCCCTGTCTTAACTCCTTTTGTGTGTTTGTCCCAGAAATAGAACTTACGAACTTGACATCAGTGTGTTTCCTTCACCCCTGATTATAAGGATCGCCTGAGTCTCCCACAATAAGGTTTTCGGTTCAAGCGTAAGGTGCTGTGAGCGTTTGTGTGTAACGAGCCGGCCCGCGCACCCAGTGAGGCAAACCCACCCTCCCAGTGATTATACGTATATGTGTGTGTGCACCAGTGATCATGACGGGCAGCTGACCGGGTTTGAGGAAACAAATAACCAACTTAACGAATTACAAGGTAAGTGTGATTAAATTGACTTAATATCACCCCAATTTGTGACACCGTAAACAACCTGCAGTGATCCACTTGTAACCATAAGCAACCGGCAGTGATTCACTTGTAAACACCGTAAGTAACCGACAGTGAAGTGTCCATAAATTGACTTAATAAATCCCCAATTTGTGACACCGTAAACAACCTGCAGTGATCCACTTGTAACCATAAGCAACCAGCAGTGATTCACTTGTGACACCGTAAGTAACCGACAGTGAAGTGTCCCTTGTAACACCATAAGCAACCAACATTGACCTACTATTATCAAACATACATACAAGCAGCGAGCCACACCACAGAACGCAAATACAGTCAGTGAGCAGTGGTTCATCGAACAAACTTTGAGACCTAACCGGAGCCGAAAATAATTCTCAATAAGAGGACCAGGGGTAGTGGGAATGGATCCAGAGCAACGAAAGGGAAAAGTGAACATGGATAAAGGTGACCGAGACCCAGAGGCAGAAGTTGTCCCTCCGGAGCTGAGCGACCACCATGTTACGGCCACAGAAGCTGAAAGGGGCCACCCTCTCCCTGAGTCTGAATGCTCAGCACCTGACCAAAATCCCTGATCTAACATAATGACAGAAGTGCGACGACCTGTGACTGAAATGCTGGAAGTATATTTTGCAAAAAGGAACACAGCACGACGTTTGGACGAAGGGAGCACCCAACCCAGGCTGAAGACAACATCAGGGGGGACTCTTGGCAAGTCTCCCACTGTAATGACTGGACGCCCCAAATGCCATAAGGAATCGACCGACAAAGACGAAGACGTGCAACGAGTTGAAATGGAGCAGCCTGAAAGGAGAGAGAAGTACGGTGGAAAGGAAGAATCCGGCAGCACCTCAACTTCACTAAAGGATATGTTGCCATCCTACCACATGCAAAATGCACGCATCCCTACTTTCAAGGGGGGGAGCCGTGGAGAATATTGGGACTACATGAATAGCTTCAAGAGATATGTGGGAACCTCCACTGCCCCAGATTCGGAGAAACTTCAAATGTTAATCCACTCGTGTTCAAGTAATATTCGGAATGTTCTGAACCCATTAACCAGGATGAAGTCCTCTGGGGGCTATAGAAAGGCCCTGAGTACCCTGAAGGACCAGTATGGCGATGAGGACGCCCATATCGAAGAGTTATTGATGAACCTGATCAACAGACCACCTGTTAAAATAACCAACGGCGAGGGTCTGCAGGACTTGGCCGACGAACTTCAGGCGTGCATTTGCAGCTTCGAGTCCATGGACTCACAAGAAACCCTCGAGCATCTGCTCGTAAAGAAAGGCATAATTGAAAGGCTTCCTGGTCGTTTACAAGAAAGGTGTGAGATTGCAGTCCTCGATCACCCTCCAAAGAGATATGACCACATGAAAATAAGGGACATCTGGCAGTTCATACAAAGCAGAGCGAAGGAGGCAAAAAGGGTGCATACTCGATACACTAGCCTGAGGTCCGAGGGAAAAGACCGATCTAGCAAACAAGCCATGACTCTTGTGACCAACGACGTGGGAGAACGAGATTATCCACTTTGTCATGGCCCTCATCGGCTGCCACAATGCTCAAACTTCCGGAAGTTAACAAAGATGGAAAAAAAGGGACACAATCAAAGAGTTGGGCTATTGCTTCTTGTGCCAAAGGGGCCGGCACCAAGCTAGCAACTGTATGTCTGGCTCCGCCCATGCGACATCGACGGGTGTGGTAAGGCACATTCAAGATGGCTCCAGGTGCCAAAGGAAGGGACAGGCGTGCCGCCAAGGAAGGCAAGTGGGAGCAGCCGCCAGATCATAAAATCCAATAGGGTAGATGCTGTCGTTAAGGAAGGCCGAGGATTCAAGAGAGAGCGCCAGGACTGTGACTTCGAAGATAGAGAACAGAGTGGTGGAGCCGGAGGAAGAAAGACTAGAAAGAGAGAGCCCCCAGAAGATGACCAAGGCAATCAGCTGAGGCGGTTCGATCACGCCGACAACAGGCAAGGAGAGAGGACATATGTGAATTACGTGGATACTACTATAAGAGGCCGAGATCAATGACTAAGCTAAGACAAGGTCGCGCTCCCACTACTAGAAGTACAAGTAATGGGGAAGGGGTTTACAGGATCAGAGAGAACCACGCCGCTACTGGACGCAGGCAACGACAGGTCTCACTGTGCCAAAGGACTGGTCGAAAGACTAAGAATACGAATTTTTTGGCGACTTCCTCGAGGACTTGCTCCACTTCCACCAAGCAGACGAGTCGCAGAGTTACTGATTGGACAAGATTGCCCAGATGCCCTGACTTCCCTCGAGTGTCGGACGGGGCTGGATGGAGCACCTTTTGCAATAAGGACAAGATTGGGTTGGACGATTAATGGGCACCTGATGGGCAATTTAACTCACAGGTTTACAACGGAATGTTCCATGCTGACTGCCTCTACAGAAAAAAACTCGTTTGGAAGAGCAGGTGAGGTGCTTCTGGGAAATTGAAGAATTACACCAGACCCCAGGAAATGGCTCCCCATCATCAGTAGAGGATAAACGGGTCATCAAGCTTTGGTCGTCGACTGGACAGAGAGTACAGGGACACTACCAATTCCCAATTCCATTCCGGCGTCAACCGCCCTGTCTACCTGACAACAGAGCGCTCGCCGAGCGTCGCTTACTGGGACTAAAGAAACGCCTATCGAGGGACACAAGGTTGAGACAACGGTACAAGGAGGAGTTGGAAAAGTTATTCGATGAAGGCTTCGCCGAAAGGGTGCCACTAAGGCAATTATCGAAGTCCGGTGGAAGTAGCTGGTACCTGCCTCATCACCCAGAACTAAACCCCAACAAACCAGACAAGGTACGGATCGTCTTCGATTGTGCAGCAGCCTTCACGAAGACTTCACTCAACAACCAAGTGCTCCAAGGACCAGACCTCAACAACAAATTGATTGGAGTACTCATGCGGTTTAGACAAGAGCCGATCGAACTGATGGCCGACATCGAAGCAATGTTCCATCAAGTGAAGGTAAACCCCGAGCACAGAAACACTTTATGATTCCTCTGGTGGGAAGGTACACTGTTAGAAAATTCAGTATTCTTTACATGTTTCATTCTGTATTTCCGACCAGGAAAACGTAGTAATTTGAATTACTTTTTTGTTCTGTAAAATATTTCAGACACTTTCTTTCTCTTTTTCTATTTGTTTAATTATCAATATAAACTGACATTTTATCATACTAAGTACACTTTATGATGCATAGAACATTTAAAATTGCATTTAATTGCTGAATATGCGGTTAGCGGTTGTTTGCGGTTCACGTTCGTCGTATGTCCGTGTTTGTTTACATTATTTCAAAGAGGCGCATCACTCGTTGAAACGGAAGGCAGCTTAGAGGGTCAGTGTTTTCCCTCTTAAGTATATTCTAAGGAGATATGCCTTAGCTATTAATGTGCCAACAAGTATGTGAAGGATTGCAAGCATTATTGAAACATTTAAGACAACATATGAATGAAGGAACTAGTATCAAATGTCCATTTAGTCAATGTCAAAATTTGCAAAAATAATTTATCAAAAAGACTATATTTTCAGCTCACCTAAGTAGATATCATCAACATCACACAATTAAAGATTTGCCGTCAAAAATTATTGTACAAACTAATTCTTGTCTGTTTAATGACTCTGTACAATACATGGAGCTGGAGCATTGTGATGCAGACTATGAGGATAATTATGAAGATACTGCTGAACAGAAATTAGATGCTTCAGAGCATGAATTACACATAAGGAATATAACTTTATTTTTTTCTAAAATTGCAGTCAAAGCATTTGGTGCCAGCAACAGTTATTCAGAATATATTTGAAGAAATTCAATGAATGAATTCCTTTCGCTCATTAAAGTTAACTGATAAGCTTAAACAGCTTTCTATCCCTGAAGAAAGTATCAAACATATTACAAATGATATTCAGGCTTCTGATGCAATTTTTGACCAGCCTAGTAGCCCACTAAGATCAGATTACTGTCGTAAATTATTATTCAAGAAAAAGTTTGATTATGTTGAGCCACAGTCCCATCATTTAGAGAGGGATTATCAAAATAATGAGTGCACATATTAGTATGTTCCACTTATTGAAACATTAAAAAGTCTTTTTACTGATGAATCTGTTCAGAGTGAATACAGTAAGACAATGGTGGCCCAGATTAATGAATCAAGCAGTTATGGCATATGTTATCAAGATATTACTGATGGACAAGCTTTCAGTAGTAACATGCTATTCAAATACAGTATAATCCAAATTCACTAAGGATTATTCTTTATCAAGATGCCTTTGAGGTTTGCAATCCAATTGGCTCTAGTAGAAAAAACTAAGATTCTTGCTGTATATATGACTCTTGGCAATTTTAGAACCCATTTGCGTTCTGTTGTTGATAACACCCTATTGGTTCTACTTTGTAAAGAAAATGATTTAAAGTATTTTGATCATGAAAAAATATTTTCTAAGGTGATTGAAGATTTAAAAGATCTAGAAATAAATGGTATTAAAATTGGTAATGAAACCGTAAAGGGTACAATTTACTGTATCACCGGAGACAACTTAGGTTCTCATGGGATTGGTGGCTTCTCTGAAAATTTCAGTACAGTTCAACACTTTTGCCGATACTGTACAATCACTTTAAGAGATTTTCGACGTAACCCTATTAGTGTAGGTCCCAAGAGAACAATTCAAAATTATAACTTGGCTGTAAAACATGTCTTAAATGATGATTGTGCTGTAAATAGTGTTGGTGTGAAATTTGATTCTGCTTTCAATGCTCTAAAATATTATCATGTTTGTCAGTGTGGTCTACCACCTTCTCTTGGCCATGATATTTTTGAGGGAATGGGGACTTATGATGTGGCCATGTTGTTGAAGAATCTAATTAAAGAAAAGAAATGGTTGACATATCAAGAACTCAACCAGAGACTAACAAATTTCCCTTATAGTGGTACAGATGCTAGCTCTAAACCATGTTAAGTAAAAGCAGCATGTGATAAATTAGGTAGGCAAGCTGCACAAAACTGGTCTATATTACGGGTATTGCCTCTCATTATAAATGACAAAATTAAGAATCCAGTATGGCAAATGTTCATTTTATTGCATAATATTGTGGAATTCATTTGTGGACCTAAGATCAAAGAGTCAGATATTGCCTATCTTGCCATCCTTATTGATGAATATCTAGTATATAGACAATCCAATTTTCCCAATGAGAAGATGAAACCAAAGCATCATTTTTTGAAACACTACCCAGGACTTATATTAGAATTTGGTCCTTTGATACATGTATGGACTTTTCGCTTTGAAAATAAACATTCCTATTTCAAAAGATGTATCAGAAGTGCACAAAATTTCAGGAATGTTTGTCAGACTTTAAGTGAAAAATACTAGTTAATGCAAGCTTATAAACAGGCTAGTTCCTTCTTCCAAAACACAGTAGAATTTAAGAAAAGTTTTCCTTTAATCCCAAATACATATAATGAGGCGATTCAATTATCCCTGATGAATAGCCAAAGTGATAAAAATGCTGAACTTAGCCTAGAGGTAACAATTAAGGGCACAAATTACAAGAAAGGAAGCTATGTAGTTTTAGGTAAAAATGAAGATGGTCTGTTGTTCGGGGAGATACAGTTCATTGTAGTAAATTCAAGTACCCAGGTACATTTTCTAGTGCAGGAATACATTTCCACATTCTCAGAGGAGTTACATGTATACTCACTTTGTTATGAGTCAGCAGTCAATAATTCATACAGGTGTATAAAAGCAGAAGAATTGGTTGATTACTATCCATTATATGCTTATAAAAGAGGGAAATCACTAATGATAGCAGTTAAGCATGCCATATCATTTACTGTAGGTAAATTTTAAGTTATTTAACCAAGAAATAATATATACAGTTTTGGGGGTATTTTATAGTCCTGTGCTAAATTTGCTCCTCACTTGCCATTATGTTTCTGTTTTGTTCTAAGATGCTTATGACATCAAACTGTTTTTTAGTCAACAGAGAAAAATAATTATGGCTGATCAGGAAATACGACTAGATATTATAAGCAAACATCGTATGGCACGACAATTACTTAATTAAAGGGGTTGCCAGAAAGTTAAATGTTAATACTGATATTGCTAACAAGCTGATTTATGTATGCTTTTATGTTGTCAGGTTTAGGGCACCATGGAAGATTTAAGGTAATCAATTCAGGCTATTCTTCCAACACTTATTCCGTTAACATTAGAACAAGTTGTGGATCACCTTGCCAATAGCATAGGTGTTGAAACAGTTGATGACTTGAAATATGTACAACTAGAGGACCTTTCAATGTTGAAGGCCATTCAAGCCCGTAAACTTATTGGCAGCTGGACGCAAGGTATGATAGTTGTTTGAGATTCATATTATCTTGAATGTTTTTTAAAAGACTGAAGCAATTGCATGATAAATAGTTGTATAGTTAGAGTGTTCCTTATCAAGTAAACATTTGTATAATTATATAGTTACATTATCCCCTTATCAACTATATATTTAATTTATGATTAGAGAGCCTTTCAATAGCATTAGGAACTTATTCAGAAATTCCTAATTTTCTTCGTAGAATGTGGGCTTGAGGAATTCTCATTGCATGGCACTTGCCTCATAATACTCTACCTACTATCATGGGTGGTAAGGATATGTATATTCTGTACATTATTTATGTAACTTCTACTGTTATGAGAAATTATGATTTTATAGGCAACAATAATGCATGCTGTTTTTAGCCAATAGCTTTGTGATTGGTCCCTGTTCAGTAAAACTGTTACCAGTCTAAGGCTGTAAGTGTATTGTTGCATTATGTTCCTTTTACATGACCTTATTGTGGGCTTGGTTTAAGGATAATAGGTTGCCTGTGATTACCTTCAACTTCATAATCTCTTATTCCATGTGCCATATTATCGTGCTGCTTTTTTGGCTTAAGGTGCTGCATGACTTACCATCTGATCAATTGACTGACTGCTTACTTGCACTAGTATGTTTTGTGGCAGTGCTGTGAAGGTTTAAATTTTTATTTAGGTTATACATTTCAGGACCTTCAAAATCTCTAACATCAACAAAGTCAGAGAATGTTTCAACAGCTATGATTACACAAGCCACAAACATTGTGTGTGCATCAAGTTTATCGCATGAGTTGCAAGTCAATGTGAATGCAATGTAGGCAGATGATTTTGAATTACCATGGGCAAAATTTTGAAAAAGAGATTTACTAATTTTTTTAGAGAAAGGCATGAGGCCTAATCCCCCAGCAAGAAGAGAAATGGTGAGAATATAAGTTGATGAAGTATCAAAAGACTGTAAAAAACCAGGTAAGAGGGCATTGACAACCATTGCCCATAAAATTGTAAAACAATATCCAAAATCTTTCCAAGATGAAATAAATGGAATAATAGTTGGAACAGGTTTTGACTCGCTCTTAAAGCAGCTGCAGCTTAGGAGTGATAATATCAACAGAAAGAGTAATGATCAATCATTGAAAAGAAAAAAAGGATGATGTCAGGACTGATGATGAGGATCTGTCTGCAGCTAAAACTTCCCAAAAGGATGACAAGCATGATACATATGGTTGCATTAATTATATGCCTACAGATTATCCTGATGGAGAAACAGAGGAATCACAACAAACCAAAAAATCTATACTGAAGCAAAAACATTTATTTGGAGTCAGTGTTAAAGTATGTGAGTTAATGCAGACTACCTACTTCACTCAGAGGATTGATATTATAGAGTATACTGCCAGACTGGGGTCACTAATTCTAAGGGGAAATACTTAACTCTTAATCTTAATTTCTAAGGGTCGCTGCCACCAGACCCCCTCTGGACAGTATGTAACTCGCTAGGTAGCGTGCAGAGTGGACTAGGCATTGGGTTAGGTTTTTCATTGACCAGATCGATAAGGGGAAAGAAGGGTGAAACCATAACATGTCTTAACTAATTTATTCTTTATAAACTATATGGTAACAAAAAAATACAATTGACCTGGCCTTCCTCAGAAGAACAACGATGAGTTTGGTTACCCTGCTTACAATATCATTTAACACTTCGGACTGCTCCACCTGTATGGAATATAGCACCTTAGGGCATCATACATAGTAACACCATCTCACCACACCTGTTATACTCCACACCTGCAAGTGTGGGACTCCTTGTGATGTCTAGGTGCACACATCAGGCACCTCGTTCGTATACCGTCTTCGGTGGGTAGAGACGAGGGCTACACCCAGAGACATACCAGTACTGTTTCTGCGCCTGGCATTATAGGTCGCTCCAAGTGACGACCGCGGAGTTTCTCAAGCATTTCCTTATTTATTCCTACTCATTTGGGATGGTCTGCTGGGGATCCACAGGTTCACAGTGGAATAGTATAGCTGGTAGTCACCTCACATGGTGGGACGCTCACAGGGAGAATAGCCGACGCCCAGCAAGGTGCTCCGACCGCGTGAGACCTGAGGTGAGGGTAGACCGGAGGACACTGAGAAATAATGCCTGCTGGGCGGTTATCCCACACCCTAACATATTACTATTTCACTTTTACATCAGGCAAAGCTTTAAACTGTAATAACTGCTATATAAGCCTTTTTTACAGGGCGGGATGTAGCCCGATAGAGGACACTGGCCTGAGGTGATGGTAGGACGGAGGACACTGAGGGCAGTGCCCCGTCGCTCATCACCCCGTAGGCCTACAGTTTCCAATCTTTAACTTTTACTTTCATTTCTTACGGTTCTCACCTGAACACTGTCCTGTATATTGTAACTCATGCCTTATAAACACATATCTTAATCTTAGATTACACACTAAGGTAAGGTTCTGGTTTGCTAGTTCGTGGGTAAATTCATTGGGTTATATAATATCAATGCGGCACACTCGAGGGGGGTACAAAGGACGCTCCCCTTAAAACAAAAGCCGAATGTTCATGGCGTGGGTATATCCACTTCACTTAAAACTGTAATTAGGGATCCTCCTCTCACACCTTGCACTATTTGAACACAGACACAAGATTCTCTGATCACTGTACATGTCGTGGATATACAGTACATCACCCAAGGATACGAGGTGTATTAAGTTCACACCGATGTATACAAGATATTTCCGTTCAAGTATAGTTTCTGGGTCACTTCCAACACCTCACATAGTTCTGATACATTTATCCCTTTTCCAGATCATTGTTCTCATGTATTTTCATATGATATCTGTGGAAATTATGTTCGCTACACGTTCACAGACGTAAATAGTATGACCGTCAAACCATGATCCACACTTAGTCCTACAGTACACTAGTCCGGCTCAACTGGACTTTCCCGATCATCTTATGGATACCCTGAGTTCTCCTTAATGCTATGAATACATACAATTAACATAATATAACCGTACCTGGGTACAATACAACACATGATTCAGTAACATTGAGTAGGTGAGTTACCCTTTATCAACGTTTCCCGTTCTCTGAGAATCTACAAGCGCGGTGGATTTGAATGTTATGTAGCGTAATATGAATTAAAGGTTTTTCTTTAGGAATGACAATGATGTGCGTAGTACAAGAGAAAATGTATCGATTTCCAACTTACAAGTTGAATGCCCCTTCCTGTTTGAACGACATGGCATGTTTGTGCATTTTAAGGAACTCACTGGCATGCATAGACATCCAGGAAAAGCTAAATAATGCTTATGAAACTAAAGGGAAAAACATTCTTCAACGGATGGGAGAACAGCAAAACAAGCACATGAAAATAATATTGAAAGAACTTCTCGAAGTCAAATCCACAATGGACAATAATAGTCCTGAAGTGGTTGCAATGATTTGTGCTGTTTTGTCACACCTGAATGAAAAAGAGGCATCCATGTATCGTTTGGTAGAGGTATGTGGTTGAGTTTAGTAAATCTTGAACTTATATTGACATTTTCTTCAGCTTGTTTTCCCTTCCATATGTGTCATCATGAATATATCATTTGTGTGTGTCTATATTTAAAAGAATTTCACAGCTTTACCCTTTAAGGGTTTTGCAGCTGTTACCATAAATCTGTCTGTTTGCGTGCCTGCTTATTTGCGTGCATGCATTTGCATGATCGCCTGTATTGGGTTTGTTTTTGTCTTTGTGTCTATGTTTGTCTTATTTCTATGTTGGTGCCTACTTAAAATTATTGATTTACTATATATATTTCCAGCCTACTGCAAAGATGACTGAGTTTGAAAAAGATTTACCTGGAACACCATGTTTAATAGGGTTTGGTAAGTAAAGTGTATGCATTAGTACATTATATATATATATATATATATATATATATATATATATATATATATATATATATATATATATATATATAATGTACTAATGCATACACTTTACTTACCAAATCCTATTAAACATGGTGTTCCAGGTAAATATATATATATATATATATATATATATATATATCTCAGTGGCGAATCCTCTGAGCATGCTAGGCATGCGGCGCTTGCTCACTGCTCAGAGCTTTTTTGTTTATTCATCTTAAATAATATATGCAGCCTAGCGCTTAGTAACAGCACTGTGTAAGGGAGAGAGGCCAGGGCTAGCTCATTTCCCAAGATCATCGGTAGGTGCCGTTTCACCTCAATGAAAGCTTGCGCGCGCAGCTCGCTGACGTCACAGTCATACCACAGTGAAATGGCAGATATGATGCGGCAGGCCGTGTAGCATCAGTGTCGCTCCACCCATGAGTCCGTGTGGGTCCTGCGTGTCGTTTACATTCTTTCGTTCGCGTGTGTTGTGGCCGGAACTGAAATTTTCTTGGAAAATAGTTCCCAAAGCCTGAATTTTCCGGAAAATTCCAACTTTGGAAACGATTTTCCTAGGGGCACATTTTCCGGAAAATTCTGAGAAATTTTTCCCGGTAGTACCCGAAACATTCTGGGAGTGGGAGATATTTTTGCAGGTTTGAGAGATGATATAATGGTCACTTTTTGGAATTTCCGAGAACATTTTTCCTTTACCCTGGAAGTTCCGGGGACGAGGGATTTTTTCCCGGCTTTGAGAAAGTCGTCTCATTACCCGTAAATCTCTCATTCCCCGAAGCACTCTGCACCAATTGTTCCGGCCAACGGAGATATCAGTGTGTGTGTGTGTGTGTGATGTGTATGATCAGTGTCGCAGTGGTCTGAGCCACACATGGCTCAGGTGATGGTGACATCTCGGCGATCTCTTTCTCTGACAATAATGTAGTCAATGAGATGCCAGAGTTTTGATCGTGGATGTTGCCACGAACCCTTGAATTTGTCGGCTTGGTGATAGTAAGGTTGTGTGCAGCACATATTCCGAGGAGGAGTAGGCATTTGAGTTTACACTTGCCTAATCCATTTCTCCCTATGATTCCCTGCCAACTCTGGCATTGGAGTCACCAAGGAGCACTCTCTCAAGGTCGGCATAAAAGGCCTCCTTGAATTCATCCTCTGCATCCAGTGTTGGGGGATATGCACTGATGAAAAAGGCATGATGTGAGTGATTCAGTGGGACTTATAGCATTACAAGGCACTCGTTGATCCCAACAGGCATTTCAGTTAACCTATGTAGGATATAGGATGCAGTTTCTTTCCGCAGCAGAATTACCCTTCCAAAAGAAGGTAAAGCAAGACCTCTGTTCTGTGAGTAGACCCTCGTCTGGGAACCGGGAATCACTGATGGCTGTTATGTCGATATTATACCTAGCCAGATCTTTTGCCACAAAGGTAGTTCTTTTTTCAGGACACTCATTTGCGCCAGGATCCAGAAGGGTCTTGACATTCCATGCATCGACCATAAGAGGTTGCATAGTTGTTTTTTTTTATCTATAATTATGATTGTGTTTTCGACCGCATAAGATTGACCTTATTGAGTACTGTTGCCCAGTCAGGTCGGTTCTTTACGCAGGCTATGTTTAGGGCACCTATTCTAGCCACCCTTACCATGTGTGGTGAGCAGAATGGGTCCTCGAGTTGGCTGCTCAGTCGCAAAAAACTGGATCGGATTGCACCGTTGTCTAGATCCCAGTGCATTAACGTCCATCTTATCTATGTCACCCATGTGCAGAGTTGTGACTAGAAACTCCCGGCAATCATCTCTGCCTGTCCCCGTCACCACTCATCCATCGCCATAGGACTTTTGGGGGTATACAGTAGGTGTTTTGATGATGGTGATGAGAAGTATGATGAGCTGGATGATGGCTGTGCTTGAGTTGATTTATGTGGTGAGTCAGGAGCGCAGGCTGCAACCACAAATCTTGGCTCTCCCTTTACTTGATCCTGTGAAGCAAGTGTTGCAATGACTGGGGAGTGGGAGGGTTGCAATGGACTGCCGATAGCCCAGTTTCTTGGGTTTCGCCTTCCTCTGCTGGTGTAGTCGTTGGGTTCCCATGTTGGTCAACTCTTCTGCCTATGCCGCTCTTTGTTTCTTGTTGAAGCTCTGTAAGCATGTCTGCCTGATGCGGGGATCCACCACAGATATTTTCGTTCGGGATTTACACCTGTAGCCTCCTACCTACTGACGTTAATCCGTAAGGCAGCGGGGCAGTGGTTGGTAGGCGCCAGGACGTGTCAACATGCCAGGGGGTCTATGCGCCGTCGTCTTGGACCTATTGCTGCTCCGAGGTCCCCTGCTGGTCCACGAGATACCCAGTTACCGTGTGTTGCCACGAGGAGGTAAGGCAGGAGTCTTGATGGTGAAGAGGCTGTGTGCTGGCAGGCGAACACTTGTGCAAGTTGCTTCCCTATTCACCTCGAGGGCTAGCCAGCGGCGGCAGCTGAAAGCAAGAGGGAGCGAGCAGTGCTTGCTCCTTACACTAACATAATGCTGCCTCACTAGACGCATCACACCACCATGTGTGCTCCACACACACACACACACACACACACACACACACACACACAAAACACACACACACACACACACACACACACTTTCTCCTTAGTAGCAACCTGACAAGTGTCCCCAAACTCGTTGCTCTCATTGATCACCTGCCAGGTTTACCACAAGCATTTTCTTCACACTGCTGTTGGCTTTATTTGCACTAAGCGAAATATATCCTTTCTGGTATCACAGTAAGTGTACCACACACACTGTCCTTACAGGTGAAGACATAAGAATGGCGTACACATTAAATTTACGCTGGTGGCGTCATAAGTAACACCCACTCATTATACCCATGCTGGTGGCGGCATAAGTACAATGCACTCATGTCGACACTGGTGGTGTCATACGTTTAACCCACACTGATAAAAGTATAAGTACAAAGCATTCAATATGACCACACTGACACAGGTAAGCAGTTTCATTTTTGTACTTACAAATTAATTCTCGAGTGAATGGTAAGAAAAGGTATTTACTGCAGTCGCGTTATGAGATATTCCTTATCAATATCAACCCAGCAACCCTATATTAACCTTCTAGCCTTGGTTACAGGGTTTAAAAATAAACATCACATGAATAACAGGGACGTGGCACATCTGAGACAACGTACACTGGCACCAAAAAGTATCGGTGTAGGGTGAGATCGACGACTTCCGAAACGATACGTATACACTGTGATATGTCGGGAAGGTTGGTAAGTGTATCCTCATACCCCCCCCCCCCCCCACTAGGTGTTGCCATATGGCTGACAATCAGTGTGTTTGTTTCCTCTTTTCGGATTGTTGCTTTGTGTCGACTGAATGATGAGCGAGGGTTCGGTGTCGGTGAACGTGGGTATAAAACAGAGGCAATATGAAGCACTAGAGATCTACACGTGTCAGACGACACGGAAACCTCAGAGGGAACACGAGGAGCTATTATTGCCCTTCATAACGAAGGGTTCGGCGTCACAAATATTAGCCGACGGGTTGGTGTCCACAGGAACACCGCTGCACGATGGATTCGGCGATATCTCGAAACTGGTGCTACAGACGACAGGTCTCGGAGCGGCCGTCCACGCTTCACCGCCCCTCAGGACGACCAGGTTGAGTGGTTTATTTGGTAGCATAAATTAATGTGGCAATATTCACAAGTATCACAAATAATTTTGTTAACGGGAGCTCCTCATATTTCATACTGTCTATTTATCACTTCCCGACCTTATTTACAACGGTTTGTTTCACTTGACCAGGCCATAGTAGCTGCTCAGCAGGGTTACAAGGCTTCCAACATACGGCTGGAACAACTCGCCTTTCCCAAAACCTATCGTCACTGGTCTCAAATTGTTCACACTACAGTATGCACCGATACTTTACCTGTAAAGTCTTCGAGCTGAGGTACCAGCCTGGGTAGTAGGAGCACACTACTACAGATTACATATTACAAGGTGTTATTATGAAACATTTTATCTTATCAGTCAAGTGCCCCAGGGTATATACGTTATGGTGATAAGAGTTATGACATCACATGAGAAGGGTTACCTTCACTGACACGTGTTTCATTAAAAGATAAAACACGTAAGCGTTCACAGTCATCCAGAGACTCACATTTTTGTTACAACAGTTGCAGAACTGCATGCAACATCCCTGGTTCCACAATTGAGCTTAGAAATCCAAATATGCAGTGTACTGACAAACGGAAAAGGAAATTTACTTTTATTAAGCAAGTAGTAATAAGATTTCGGGCTTAAGCGATATACATGATATCCTCTTCAGACCTGTATATTACAGGGATGCCACTCAAGTAAAAATTCACTTGAGATGAGGACAAAATAACTTCTCTTAATATCTTTAGTAGCAGCAATAGTCTTAATAAAAGCAGTTTTTCTGTCTGCTCATGTTAATAAGTTCTCTCCTTCCATTCTCTCTCTTTTTTGTGTTTTTAATGAGAAGAGCATCTCTGTCCTTCCTTACATCATCCAGTTAACGTTGTAGATCTTCAGTAACCAGAATTGGTCTTTCTTCCTCAGGTTCTTTCTCTGGCAGCACACCAGGGCCGGTATACACAAAAAATTTTAGTTCAAACAAACAGCTGTTAAGGTTGACATAGTACTGTTAAGTTAAAAGACCCCTTGAGCACTTTTGAGTCCCGTAATAGTCGACTCTTAGTTGATACCATAACGAACCAACAACAACATCAGCGGCGGCTACGCATTTATCGGGAAAGGGGAGATATATTTTATGAATATAGTGATTCTAAACTCATCATGCGATACCGAGTGGACCGTGC
Source organism: Homarus gammarus (assembly GCA_958450375.1). Taxonomy (NCBI): domain Eukaryota; kingdom Metazoa; phylum Arthropoda; class Malacostraca; order Decapoda; family Nephropidae; genus Homarus; species Homarus gammarus. The sequence goes on along the minus strand of CAUDMG010002446.1, from coordinate 340,286 downwards.
AGGTATCATGACAGTGACTGATTTAGTGAGGGAAACACTACAAAGTAGAACTGGTAGGAATAGGGCTCTAACCCCAGAGATGAAAGTGGCCATAACCTTGTGTTATTTAGCGACTGGAAGAATGCAACTGTGTCGCAGTGATGATTTTGGAACCACTCAGCCTACTATCAGCCGTGCTACAACTCAGACACTGAATACACTAACTGAACCAAACATTTTTTGTCAGTTTGTGAAGTTCCTACTCACCCAAACAGATCAAAGAAACCAAGCTGAATTCATTGAAATTGTTGGGTTCCCGGTGTTGTGGGTGCGATTGACGACACACATAGAAATTGTGACTCATAGTGTAAATGAACATTTATATGTTATATTGATATTACTGCCTAAGCTGCTACAAATTAGTGGCATTTTTCTCGCAAATGTCTCTATTGGGATAGTGGTTATCTCATGACATAATTACCAATATAAGAATGCCACAGAACTGATTTCACAGAAATACCATTGGCCAAGTACAAAAGATAAAAAAATAAACCTCACCTGATTGTGCGTCCTCCCTCTTTATAGCAGAGATCTTCTTTCTTGACTTGGACAATACTGAGAACCAGCGTGTCTCACACTCTGCCACTGAGCTTGCCACACCAGGAGAAGCAGCATTAACTCTCATGGTAATTTCCAGCCATGCCCTCTTTTTGTCTTTATTATTCAGGAAAGGCTTGAAGCGGCTATTCAGTATTAACTTTTTTTCTTCAATGGCCTCCACCAATGATAAAGTCTGGTCTGCTGTCCAGTTGGGCTTTCTTTTCTTTCATGGGGTTGAGGCTTCCATTTTCGTAATGTTCTTCTTGTCCGCTCCTCAATAACACGTGTGTGAGGGTTTGTTTACAAGCAGCACGGCAAGGCCAAGCCATCGATCACTATCCTTGGTTAATATATCCTCCTTCAAACGGCATAGATTAGATCATTTTATTTTAATGATCAAAATGTAATTAAATGGAAATAAATATTTAAATTAATCTTCATAATTTTATTGAGATTATTCAGACTTAATACCATTTTATATGACGAACTCCTGCTACTCTCAGTGAGGTTTAGCGGTCCTCAACAAACAACTGTCTGTGGGGTAAAATTTTGTTAGTTAAGCTTTGTGTATACACTTTTAAATTTCACTACTAGTTAGCAGAACTATTTTGTCAAAAACAGAAAAGCTTTGTGTATACCGGCCCAAGTGCCCATGTAGACTCAATTTCCTACACAACCCTCTTTTTGCCTCTTCTCAGATGACAGCCGCTAACTTGTGTAATAGGCCCCTGTCTCATCAACAGAACGTATTATATAAATGGGTCAATACATCTGATATTATATTCAGATTCACCACCCTGTAACTTTCCACTGTCTATGAGTAAGACATGAGATGGACACGTGAGCGGGCAACTTACCCAAGAGGGCGAGACCCATAGCTCAGCATATCTGTAAGCACGCACTGCGATGCCCCCAAGCTTCAGTAGCTCACTTCAACTCATATCATAAGGACGTGACCTAACGTTTATCATACATAAACGCCGTCCCTTTCTCATTCACTCCTAGACAGTAAGACTTACGGTTGATATACACTCAGGAATTATATCTACAACCTTTTATAATAAAACAAAGGAACTACCGTTTGGGTTTCGTTACTTAAAACCCAAATATAAATATGTGTGAACGGACTGGTTAATTGGACAAGCAGCCGATTCATATAGGTGGCAAGCGGTGTGTACGGATTCTTCAAACTGGTAGTCGTATCATCCGTCTGTGTCTTGTGAAAAACAAGAAACCACACAGCAGTGACGCGTTACATAATCCGAGTGTTTAAAACTATATCCCGTATTGAGACGATAGGTAGTCACTTACAAATACGTGCAGAATTCGTAATATACAAATATTACAGCCTGTTGGTACATATCCAGATTGAGCCGGTTGAGATAGACTCCACTCAGCATTCCCTAGACATTACAGTGTTGCAGTGTTGAAAAACAGTTTCGTAGCCTGGAATTCAATTGGTATTTCACTAGCAGCTGAGCAGTATTGTTGTGTCGTCAGCGCGAATTACGAATTCCGGTGTCATCATACAGATCTCCATATATACGTGGACTGTGAAGACTGGGCACACGGTAGTTTCGCCAGCGAACCAGCAACCACCAGTGTGATAACCAATCATAGTTTTCTGATCGCCGGAGGAGGAACTCACCTAAATCAAGTGGACTCGTCTCTCACCAAAGCAGAAGCGTCATCTCGTTGCCAAGGAAACCAGCAGCAGCGCACGCACCCTAGGAAGAGACACCACCCACACTCCACCCAGAACTCTTGAAGGATCACATTTTCTATACAGACGAACTACTCTGTATAAATAGGTATTTAAATTAAATAGTTCTACACACATGAACACGTTCGAGAGATATCTTCACACCCATAAGTTCGTCGGATAGGATTATTTCAATGATAAAGTGTCGAATGTAAGATTAATGTATTGAAATCCTATAATTTACAGTAGTTTGTAAGTGTCTGTCTACTTATTGATAGCTTAATAATTAACTACAAAACATATTCATTTGTCTTGTAAATGAGAGGCAAGTGATCTACTTACTGTTAAGTATTCATTGACCCAAGGGGGCTAATAGATAATTTCTAAGTTTCCCATGTCTAATGTAGATGAAATCGAACGCCTAGCGCAAGTGTTTGCTGATAACCAACTCATCAATGATCAAGCCCAGACTGACATAGATTTTGAGTATGGAACACAGTTAAATGATTCGGTAGGAAGTAGTGAGAAAGTTATAGACGAATCATTTGACGACTTAAACCGTCGTACCCTACGGTCTGGTAATCACTATAGTACCTCACCTAAGTATACTAAAGCAGTCACCCCTGTTACAGGTGATAGTGTGTCTGTTGCTAAATCGGTAACAACATTATTAACCCAGCCTTCTGCTAAGAGTAAGAATACTAACTTGCTTAATAACACTAAAATGGCTTCGTCTAACCCTCACACCAGTACAACGACCACACCTAAAGCTGATAATGTTATTAATATCATGCAGCGCGGTGATTATGTTCGAAATTTCACGGGACAAGACGATTATAGGGTCGCACATTTCATTCGTGCATGTGAAGATAGCATGCGCAATAATCACATAACGACTGACGAAGAAAAGAAAGCATATGTACGTTCCCATATAATGCAGGGTTCCTATGCAGGCAGTCGTTTAAATGCGTTTGGTTTACAAAGCCCTGACTATGAAAAGTTCAAGCGAACGCTAATTGGGATTTTTGGGGGTAGGTCACAGCTGGGCCAACTTCAGATGCCACAGATGCCTCACCTCCAGACTCCTTATGCGACACACTTAGCTTCGATTACTCCTCCCCGCCTAACATATAAACAGAAAACATCGTTACGATGCGCACATTGTAATAAACGTGGCCACGTAATGGAAGATTGTTTTCAGCTCCGAGGTAATAGTGCTAATTTTAAGGCCACACCCGGTGCAAAGCCATTCTCAAGGTCAAACAGAGAGGTAGCCAAAGCAGCACCTCCTCCTCCTACCCAGACAGCGCGCAAATGGTGCGCTCTTCACAAATCGACATCTCATAGTTCACATAAGTGCGATATATTAAAAAAGGCTAGGGGAGTGGACCTAAGTGAAACGGAGGTGTCGTATAGGTGCAAGCAGAAACGTCCCCAGGACAAGTCATCGGGGGAAGACCAGCGCACACCACAGCAAGGAGAGGGATAGATAGGGTAATTCCCACCCCTCCTCACAGCACTTCTATAGCGGCCTCATTAATAGCGGCGCTTAGAAAAGTGGAAGTGTTGTCAGTGCCGGTGAGAGTGGATAATACCAGATTGGCTCTTGATATAGACACAGGTGCTTGCGCTAATGTATTGGCCTTGACATCATATCACGAGTTACAACGTAAATTCCCTCACCGCAAATTCAAATGGAGGCCTAGTAACGCTGAGCTCGAAGGAGTTTCAGGTACTCAGCTGAGCATCAAAGGAATGGTGACGCTACCACTCAGATTCTCAAGACGTGGTACGCCCTTCTACGCGGACTTTTATATAGTTCAGCAGTTCAATTTGCCAGCTGACGGGTTACTTGGTCTACCAACTCTTCGAAAGAACATGATAGATGTTCATCCACGTAATAATAGTGTTACGTTTAAAGGTGTTTCCAACACAGCAATGAGTCATTCTGAACCTATGCTCACCGCTAGGACGAAAGTGTTGTCTACCAATCCTATTAAGAGGAAGGCGGATCATGCGTCAGAGATATATCTCGACCTCAACCACACACCTTCCCAGCGTGATTACAGCAGCAAGAGTTGGAAGATAGTACCTGAAATTTTGAAGAGTACTCTCCATTACCAGAATGAGGAATTCACCAACGCAACAATCCTGTGAGCTGAAGTGAACATTAGTTTCTGCAAATGATTCGTTCACTGCCCAGGGTGTGACAGGACGTGACTGCAGTTGTTGTGACTACTCATCAATCAACATCCTGTCAACAAAATTCTTTTGTATGGCGTGAACAACCTCCAGTTACCAGCACCCAGCACCCACCCTAGTGATGATGACACATCCGGTCTGAGAGATGGTCTCTGCATTCTGAGGTATGGTGTTGTGGATGACGTTGTGTGACCATTAGCGGCGGTTTGCTGTACTCAGGATTTTGTGAACATTGACCCAGTCACCGGACCTTGGAATCGGCTGTGTCTGCTGTGAGACACACTCACACAAGTCTACGGGATTGCGGCAGCAATTTCACATTATCACGAATCTTAAAGAAAGGATGTTATTTGTGTGATTTTCTAGTATATCACAACAATGTCGAAGTGCAACCAAATAAATTCCAAATTCGAGGTATTGTTGCGAATTGCCAACAGACTCGACTGGCCAGGATAGAACAAATAGCACCACATGTTAAAGTGATCGATCATCCACAGGGCAAGACACGCCTGTTAGAGCTGCTTGCCAACTACAGAAATATAGTAGCCTTGCCAGGGGAAACGCTAGGTCAGACAGATTTAACATCCCATCATATAGCGTTAAAGGAAGGAACCAACCCTATTTACGTACCAGCTTATAGACTACCTCATAGCCAGCGCGCTGTAGTGCAAGATATGGTACAGGGTATGTTAGATGAGAATGTCATTAGACACTCAAAATCCCCCTTTAATAGCCCATTATTCCTCGTCCCGAAAAAGGATGGTGGATGGCGCCCTGTCATAGATTTCAGGCGCGTAAATAATCAAACAATCCCTGATAGGTACCCAATGCCTATCTTGAGTGACATATTGCAATCCTTAGGCAAGGATAATGCGGTATTTAGCAACTTAGATTTGCTTAGTGGGTATTGGCAAATACCACTCGATGAAAAATCACGAGAAATCACGGCATTTAGCACGCCTCTAGGCCACTTTGAGTTTCTACGAATGCCATTTGGTCTCAGAAATGCCCCACTAACATTTCAAAGAATGATCAACACCCCTTTTGCCGGACTAATTGGTAACACAGTCTGCGCTTAATTGGATGATCTAATAGTAGTCAGTAAGGATGTCGATTCCCATCTGATAAAACTGCGTGAAGTTTTGGCCAAACTTTCCACAGCAGGACTCAAAATAAAACTCTCAAAGTGCGAGTTTTTAAAATCCAGAATCCATTTCCTTGGTCATGTAGTCGACGGTGAGGGCATACACACAGTTAATGATAAAGTCAAAGCTGTATCTCAGTTCCCGCGTCCTACCTCAAATGATCATGTGCGTAGCCTTCTCGGATTATCTGGTTATAATCGTTCCTTTATCAAGGACTATGCAACATTAGCATCGCCCCGAACGAGGTTGCTCAAAAAAGATGCAGTGTTTATATAGGATGCTGAACACGAGGAAAGTTTTACGGCATTGAAGACAGCGCTAACCAATGCCCCGGTTCTAGCATTCCCAGACTACACTCAACCTTTCACTCTCTGTACTGACGCTCCCGGAATTGGAGTCGGAGCAGTGCTCATGCAAGAGGACACGCGTGGGAAGTATAGAGTGATAGCATTTGCAAATCGCAAACTAATCGATGCTGAAACACGCTATTCGGCGACGCATTTAGAAACGTTAGCCGTTGTGTGGGCACGTAAGAAGTTCAAGGACATTATCTTTGGCTACAAGATAACTGTTTTTACTGATCATGCGGCAGTCACCGAACTGTTCCATGGCAGAAACTTATCAGGCAGATTAGCACGCTGGTAACTGACAATTCAAGAGTTTGACCCCGAATTTAGGTATTTACCTGGGAGGGCGAATGTTGTCGCCGACGCTCTGTCAAGAAATATAGCACCAGTAATGCCTGTATCAGCATTCACTCTTTCGCAGCTGGAAGATGAGCAACGACGCGACCCATATTGGTCAGCTGTTATTTTTGCTCTCGAATCGGGCGAGGATGTTAAACTCCCCAAGTTATTTCTTCCCTTAAGTCAGTTTGAATTACGACATAGCATACTCAATAGGACGAGAAAATCTCCTGAGGGTAATGTGTCTCAAATAGTCGTACCTGACACGTTGCGCAAAGCAGTAATGACATTGTTCCACGATGTCCCACAAGCAGGTCACCAAGGTCGTGATAAATGCTTAGCGGATTTACGAAAGAAGTATTTCTGGAACACTATGAAGAAAGACATAGAATTACACATAGCTAATTGTTTGGCATGTGCTCAACATAAAGGATCAACAGGATCACCTGCCCCGATTCTACAATATCCTACACCAGACCGTCCGTTTGACACAGTCGCTGTTGACTTGTTACAACTCCCAATGAGTCATCAGGGATCAGGATACGTCTTAGTGTGTGTGGATCATTTTTCCAGGTTCGTGGTCTTGGTCCCACTAAAAAGCAAAACGGCCGAAGCAGTAGCCTATGCATTAGTGATGAATCTCATATGTCCATATACTACGCCTAAAGTTCTACTCTCTGATAATGGAACAGAGTTCAAGAATGAGCTAATAGAGCATATATGTGCACAATATGGAATTAAACAAACTTTTGTGACAGCTTATCATCCACAGGCTAATGGCCTTGTTGAAAGAACCAATCGTAAAATCCTAGAAATACTGCGTCCAATTGTTAGTGGTTTTCAATACGCATGGGAGGATTGGTTACCGCAGGTTGCAGCGTCGATTAATGGGTCAGTTAATAGCTCTACGGGCAAAACACCCTACTATATTGTCTATGGTACAGATAAACGTCTGCCTTATGACATCCTTACAGAGGCGCCATACCCGGTATATAATACGGATGATTTTGCGGCAAAACAAATTATGTCTTTACAGAAATTCATAACCAAGTACGATCACAGCTAGCGGCGTCACGCGCCGAAATGATCATCAAACAGCATAAACATGCTAAACCTATCGCACTGAACGTTGGGGACGCTGTTATGTTACAGGTACCTGAAAGGAACTCCAAACTTTCGGCGAAATTTTCTGGTCCATTCCGCATAATCTCAAAAGAAGCAGGCAACAAATTCAAAATATGGAAGCCTAATGCACAGATCGCAGATGTCGTGCACGCGGATCGTCTGAAGAAGACCCAGATAAATGTCTTACCTGAAGTTGATGATAATGTGATTGATACATCCTTACAGACTGTTCAGAAGCAAAATGTCCCAAATGACTATTGCATGAAACTACGTTCTGCGAGTAGAAGTTAACTCGTACTTTCGCGTCAGATGGAAAACGTCGACGGCCAACTACAATCAGCATTGGACATTAGGGTGTGTCAATTTAGGGGGTGAACTGGCTAAATTGAAAATCGAGTAATTTGGTAGCAATTTATTGTAGTCTTTAAGCATGCAAAACAATATTCTGGCATAAATTTTTTTTTATAATAAGTCCTACCTACATCAAATGGATTTTTAAATGTACATATTTGTGAATTTATAACATAACCAGCGTTTGCACACATGTTACTGTTTCAAGTTTCAAATTATTATATTTTATTATCCGTAGTCTATTTGAAAGTAACCAATGCCTTCATACTCTCTTTGCTTTGGTTTCTTGTCATCAGTAGTCTGCTTGCTATTTGTGCTTTGATGTAACCTTCTCGCCTCTCGTGGCTGTAAACATGGCCCGCTGCTTCTGTGACCATTTTCACACATCTCTCCGCACTTTGAGTGTGGGAAGGCCACTTCGGCACCTGCATTGGAGTCTCTTTAAGGTTTCTCAATTCTTGGCTAGTTAGACTTGTTGTCAATGGTGGCTCTAAGACTTCCAAACTCAAGTCAACCAATTCTGACAATTTGGTGGCATTGACGTTTATTGGGGGAACTTTTCTTGAATGAAACGAACAGTCTCCCAACTGGTCGTCATCTATTAGCGTTCCTCTAATCTTTAGAATGACTTCTACAGCCTCGGTTCGGAGATTGGTACATTGACTGCAAAGCATTGCTTGCAAAACTGCTTCTGATCGAGCATACCAAGCGGACCGTCTTGCCACAGGTAACACGATGTCCCTCACTACCTTCCTCTGTGTTCTTACTAGCTGCAATTGAAACAAAAGGTGATTGGGCCCATCCACCCACATAGGATTAAGTTTCACACTAAACCACTGGGGAAGATAAACTCCAATAATAAATTCAACAATTAACCTCAAATTCTTCAGCACTTTGCCCTTCAATTCGTGTTTGGAAATCCAAATCCTGCAGAAACGAAGAGCTGTAGTTAACCAACGGCTGTGACTGACAGGTCCAATCTCCAAGAGAGCCAATGACTGAGGCACTTCTCCTGATCTTATTGCTTGGGCAATACGATAAGCATAGGATTGATCTGTGCTGAGATCTTTGATGACTCCTTCAGACAACGCCGGAAGGGGAGGGCCAACTTCGACCTTTGGAAAGGTTGTATTTATTTCTAGTTGTGTTGCTTCATCCAGCATGATGCCAAGGGGACCTGACCACTTGTTGTTGCTCTTTGTAGGACCATCAAGTTCCTGGATGAGATGACGAAGAGGTAGCTCGCCTGTATGTAAATCACATACAATCCAAACAAGTCTTCTTCCTAGTTTTTTCTGTAAATGCGTCATTACACCCCCCTGCCATCCGGTGTTCACTGCAGTTGAATCTCCACCAACAGCCTGCAGTGAACTGCCAAGTCCTCTCTCCTGAACCCAACATAAAATGTGATCAGCAATGACCTCTGCATGTTTCTTCCCTTCTACTTCAGTTTCGGGAGCAAAGTGAAACAAAAACCGACCACCAGGCTCAGAACAGACAGAGTAGTGTTCTTCTTTGATGAGACCTGGAAACTTTCTGTTCACTCCCTCTACTTCTAGCAAAACTTTTGTGTCATCTATTCTTCCATCAAACAAAAGACAGGAGAGCCCTCCCTCGCTTAAATCTTTTTCATGCTGATCAGATATTTCCTTCATTATTTTTTCTTGTGCTCTTCTAATTTTATTATGATCTATCACCAAAGATACATCCTCTCGGCTGATGAGGCCTGCATCTATCCAAGCGGCAGTTGCAATTTCTGCAGCCTCACGAAGTCCAGCATGGTGGCGAATACTAGCTAAAGCAATGTTTGAAATATTTCTTGTGTTGTATTTCATTTTCTTTGGTAAAGGTTCAGATGGCTCTTTGGAACTATCATCTGATGTTGCTTCCTGTTCATCAGAAGAACTATCAAAGAAGTGATAAACATCTTGACACAGCTCTTCCTCTCTTTGGATGGCTTCTTCACTCTTCATTTTCTTCTTTTGTTCCCTCTCTCGGATTTGTTCTCTCTTCTTGGCATTAGCAATCTGCTTCTTTGTTTCTGAATAATCTATTGAACCCATTTGCATACTTCCTTGGCCTTCTGCCTTTGTCCTCTGTGCCTTTATAAATTCAAGCTCTAAAACAGGGATCTTCTTTTCACGAGGACAACCACAATCAATGTGGGAATTATTTTCTCTCTTACCTGAGTGAGAACAGTTGGATTCAGAACATAATTGTATGGAGCACTTGCAGGTCAAAATGTCAAACAGAGTATCAAGTGTGTGCAGAAATTCATTTTTCCTGGCCAAGTTTCCTTTACCAAGTGATGTTTCGTTAGTTTTAGCTCAATAGTTCGACACTGATTAATCACAGGTGGTTTGAATAGTGCATTAGCTTTTGTCCATTGATGCAGAAGAGGGACTATCATGTCATTTATGAGTTCTTTATCTGTATAGTTCCTTCTGTCCTTTGCATTTTTTTCTCGAAGGAGTAACCCTAATCTTAGCATGTCTCTCACTGTTGGAAGTTCTGATACAGGAAGCTCCTTCCCTTTACCAACTAGCAGGCTCAAGTGGGTTGACAACTGACTTCTTGTCTTCAATTTTGACATCTTCACACTATCTGACAAATAGAAAGATATTTCAATGTTTCATAATTCAATTGTTGTTTCCAAAAATATCAATTTGTTTATCAAAAATGCTGTAACAGAAATAACATAATAATTTCTTAGAACATAATGTTTTATACAATGATATAAGTAACTGCGACAATCAATATGCCCTACTTACAATAATTAAAAAGTAGAATTCGTCTGGTAGAGTAGGTACAAGTGCAATGAGAGCAAACCACCGTCTATGATATCTAGAAGGAGGAGAGAGCCGGGCGCCTTATCCTCACGCTTGGTACAAGTCAAAACAAGAATTAAACTGTCCCACACGGAGAGCCTGTTCATGTTCATGTTCTGACATGCATATTGTACACAAGCTATAGAACCATAAAATACTCCATAATCCATATGCTTACATGAGATTAGTTAATATCAAGTGAATAATTCTAATCAAGTCTCATTAATTTGTTGAAATACTGATATTTGAAACTTTAAGGTATAATTGATGTAGGTGAGGGTTATTTCAATTCATTTTTGTTTGCTAATCTCAAGTTTAGACATAAAGAGGCACAATATTTTGACTACCAAATTTGATTTTTAACATGTTGACAAAATTGACACACCCTATTGGACATTCTTCATGGTCTCAGCACAGCTTCGATGAATTCGACAATAGTTTCATGAACGTTGTCGTTCAAGCTGTGTCTCAACAGAATCGTGTTGTTTCTCAAACCTTTCACGCGATTACTGCTCTAGAATCAAAGGTTAATGCAATCATATTGGAGTCTAACCAAGTTTCGAGGATTGTTACTAGGTTACAGAAAGCAATTCCGACGTTAGAATGGCTCCTTTACTTCACAGAATATTTGCATGCTGCTGAAATTTCAGTTCATAAAATTGTAACCTCTAAAAATGAACTAATAGACAGCATTGTAGATGCCGGGATAGGACGTGTGGACGCGAAGCTTGTGCCTGTGCAGACGCTTCTTGAAGCTTTAAAAATAGCCAAGTTGCAGTATCATTTAACTCCGATTTTCAACGACAATGAGGTTCAATATCATTACCCACTGTTGGAGTCAACCCTCACGCACAATGCAATTCTGATCCACATTCCTATGCGAGGGCAACATGAGTTTAATGCATGGCATTTAGAACCCTTCCCCTGGTTTGTGAACGACACACTGTATACCCTAGATAGGCCTAAAGAACTTTTCTTAGTAGATGAAGAATATTCATTGTTATCAATAGAGGATTCAGAGGTACTGTCACCGTGTAAGTCGTCTTATCTACACCTACACGTATGTCCGGCCTACATTGTTTGCATTTATTCCTGCTGCAGAGGGAATATGTGAATTGGCAGTCATACAACCAAATGTGCGCACAGCGTTAGCGCAATGCAGTTATAGGCCAGTTAGTCTAAAGACTGTGTTCCACGCTCACCTTCACAATGTGCAGTATTTGTTCTTTCCAAATCTCACTACTGTAATTTTAAAATGCCAAAATGGTGTTGAGCAGCTAGTTGTGAAAGAGCATTACAAGGCTCCTAATTACTGTGAAATCACTTGTAGTACATTACGGACCTTGCCTACTCATCAGCATTTTGCCTTAAATCGAAAACTCAAGTCTGCTTTAATTCCACTTCCTACAATGAATTTCACTATCAAGGATATTCAAGTAGTATCAGAGAAATTAAAAGTGTTAGCTTTCTTGAACGAGACACATTTTGCTGATTTGAATAATAACTTGCCATTTTATCTGTCACGGGAATTTGCACTACCAAGTCTTACGATTCCCTCTATTCTGTTAATTCTGGCAATAATGTTCCTGTTCTGTTATTACCGGGCAATATCATCCAAATTCAACATTGTTCGTAACATACTAACCCGTACGACACAAAAGTCTAGGTCCCCTGTAGTAGAGAATACCCCTACAGTAATTTCCCCAGCTTAGTGTCTACATATCTGTTTATAACATGGTTAGGGTTGTCTAGGATGTACTGTACTCTGTGAGTTATTTAGGCCTCACGGAGCTCGGCTGGTAGGTGACCGAGCGATGTAATAGGCCCCTGTCTCATCAACAGAACGTATTATATAAATGGGTCAATACATCTGATATTATATTCAGATTCACCACCCTGTAACTTTCCACTGTCTATGAGTAAGACATGAGATGGACACGTGAGCGGGCAACTTACCCAAGAGGGCGAGACCCATAGCTCAGCATATCTGTAAGCACGCACTGCGATGCCCCCAAGCTTCAGTAGCTCACCTCAACTCATATCATAAGGACGTGACCTAACGTTTATCATACATAAACGCCATCCCTTTCTCATTCACTCCTAGACAGTGAGACTTACGGTTGATATACACTCAGGAATTATATCTACAACCTTTTATAATAAAACAAAGGAACTACCGTTTGGGTTTCGTTACTTAAAACCCAAATATAAATATGTGTGAACGGACTGGTTAATTGGACAAGCAGCCGATTCACAGGACAAGTGAGTGATATGGGTTGGGTGCAAACGGGGCTCCCTAGTATGGGCCATTAGGCCCACTGAACTTTCCTCCATTCTTACCTTCTTATGTAAGAACCTGGAAAAAAAATCCGTAGAAGTGATTTTGGTATCAACTTGTGCAAGAATATGTCCTGAATCACATATTTAAAATCCCCATCAATTCCCCTCGAGAAAACGTTTTTACAAGGATTTAAAATAAGGACCTTTCATGGCTATGTTTTTAATTTTCGTTCAAGTGAATTAGAGGCTATTATAAGAAAACACAATTGATAATGCTTTTTAATCACGTTGATAACCACTGCAATTCGGTATGTGTCAATTGAAATGCTAAACAGAATATACAAGAGTTATCTTGTACACCTAACAGCTTAATAAATATCTGACGTGTTTTTTTTTCTTTTCAGGATCTACGGGGTGTGTGAACGGGATATGAACTGAACAATATTGTTAACACCATGGGTGAATAGACTAAAGAACAATCATCAGAGGGTGGTGTTGGTGTTAGTGTACACGTCATATCTGATGAAAACCGAGTTATTTGCCTCGAATATTTCGAGAATTAAGACCCAATAATAGTTGGCAGAAAAGGTCTGGATAAGCTCCTTAAACACAGTCAAGGTCGTGGGGGCAGTGAACTGCACAGTTACCTTTCAGACAGGGCTCAAACTTCATCAGTGGGTAAGGTTTTCGTACATGCTATTTTCCGGAAGAAATACGCCGATAATCGAAAGGGCACTAAGGAGCTGTATGCCAATGATGAACCATATTAAAAGCGACTGAGGTCTTCCAATGATGAAACATTTAACTGGAGGGAACATTGCCTATTTTGTGGTGCTATGACAATTCTTAACACCAAGCACCCAGACAGATATCTTGTCATAATTGTACGAACAATTCCCATCAGAAATACCATTGTGGAGCAATGCTACAATCTGGCGGACTCGTGGGCAAATGAGGGTCAGACTAGAGTTGAGGGATGTGTCGATTTGGAGGCAGCAGAGGGAAGATATCATCTTCGTTACTATCAGGCATTCATGCGTACCTTGCCAACCTCAAAGCCTGTTGGTCGACCAATACTTCATGAAATGAATGACTGGTTTGAGGGATTATGTGGATGGCTTGAGAACGAAAGGGAAGTCGAGTTATACACCCTTGACCAACTTTACTCACGCATGGTTGAAACAGCTGGATATAATGAAGTTTACAGCATGAACAGAGTAAAGTACAAGCTACAGGAGCACTATGGTGACCACGTCTATTTCGCTGTAATCATTGGAAAAAAGAATGTGGTCTGTTTTTTTTGGAAATATGGCAAATTTCATTATCATTGCCAAGTTTATACGAGAAGCAACGTACACACATGAGGAGCATCGATCAATAGATAACATCAAAGATCTAGAAAGAGGGAGAGAGTATTTAACTCCACTTTTCGTAAGCTTGTAGAAGTACTGATACCACCAAGTGATATCAAGCAGGTTAGTATATGTCAAGCTATTTTACAGGCTGTGAAGTCGAGGACAAAAATGACACCGATTATCTTTGGATTAGGGACAGAGGTTGACCATGTTTTGGGATCACGATGGCTCATAGATGAAATTTTTCAGTTTGATATTTCAGTTTCATTTGACGAAGATTGTTTATTCAAGCATTCAGTCATGCAAGAGGAAAGTTTGGGAATTATAACACCTCCATCATACCCAACATTTACAGAGTGTTCAGCTGATAGTATTGATCACAATATACAAACGCTCACTGGAAAAGGAACATTCCATGGTAATAGCAATGTTTACCAAACACCAGTTATACTTGACTGGGCAGCGCATCAAGCGTAGAGTGAGAATTAAAGTTGATAAGCTGGTTGCAGATAAAGGGTTACCAATCGTCCCATACACTGGTCCTTCAACACTAGCTCTTTCAAGAATAATATTTGAGCCAGTACTAACTTTGTAGTTCCCGTACACAAAACAGCCATCTGTGTTTTACTCAAATGTCCTTTGACAGTCAACAAGGCCTCTCAACAGATCGGAAGTTCCTATATCAAATTAATCAGGCTTCATGCAACATGTGTTCAGAGCAAATAGTGGAAAAACTTTCATGGAGTCAGATGTACTCCTTTTGCCAATCATAAATTTCAATCCAAATGGTGAGACGTGTATATATTCAACTTTACTGTACATAGAAAAACAGGTAAGTCGCCTGAACTTGCCAACTGCATGCGTGGATAAAAGCAGTGGAGAAAGTAACCTCTAAAACTAATGGCTGCTCTGTCGATGTTATTATACCTAGCCACCTCTTTTGCAACAAGGGCGGTTTTTCATTCAGGACCCTCATTTGTGCCAGTATCCAGAAGGGTCATGACATTCCACGCCTTGACCATGTGAGGTTGTATAGTTTGTTTTTGTTTTGATCTGTGATTATGATTGTGTTTTCGAAAGCATAAGGATAACCTCACTGGGTTAATTCTTTAGGTTGATTCTTTAGGCAGGCTATGTTTAAGGTACCCTTTCTAGCCCCCTCTTCGTGTAGGGTGAGAAGAATGGCTCTTCGAAAGGGATTCTCATTTGCACAGACAGGACCTGATTGCACTGCTGCCTAGATCCCTGTACATAAACGACCATCTTATATATGCCGCCTATGTGTAGAGTTGTGACTAGAGACTCCCGGTAATCATCTCTGCCTGTCCCCGTCGCCACTCGTCCGTCGCCATCGGACTTTCGGGGGCATAGGGGTTTTGATGATGATGAGAAGTATGATGAGCTGGATTATGGCTGCTCATTAGATGATTTATGTGCTGAGGCATGAGTACAGGTTGCAACTACGCATCTTGGCTCTCCCTTTTCCTGATCCAGTAGTGTAAGTGTTGCAATGACTGGGGAGAGGGAGAGTTGCAATGGACTGCCGATAGCCCAGTTTCTTGGGTTTCGCCTTATTAGCCTGTTCATCATGCATTGCCTTCCTCTGCTAGTGTAGTCGTTGGGTTTCTATGGCGGTCAATTCTTCCGCTCATACCGCCGTTGGGGTTTTGTTGGAGCTCTGTAAGCATGCCTGACTGATACGGGGTTCACCGCAGATTTTTCGTTTGGGGTTTACTCCCACAGCTTTATACCTACCAAGGTTAATCCGCTAGGCAGCAGGGCAGTGGTTGGTAGGCGCCAAGACTTGTCCACATGCCAGTGGTCCTATGCGCCGTCCCTCTGGGGCCCAATGCTACTCAGAGATCCCCTGCTGGTCTAGCCTGGGCCAGCGAGGCATCCAGTTACCGTGTGTTGCCGCGAGGAGGCACAGCAGGAGTCTTATAACACATATCGTAACATAGACCCAGATATTAATTTCCTAAGCTCGCACTGCAAAAAATAAAAATAAAAAATATATAAATATTTAACTACTTAGTCTACCAAAAAAATAGTCAAGGACCACTACATGATGGAATTGCCATAACCATCAAACGGAACATACAACACAAGATACACGACTCATTCCAAAAAAATGTTCCGGTCATTGAAATTTACAGCGTAACGGGACCCACCATAATCGGCCCTACTACCTCTCAGGACAACAACGCCATAGGGCAGATCCTAAACACATTATTGAACCACAGCAACGCAATACACCTTGGCCTGGAATTCCCCACATACATCAGAGCATGTCAAAGCGGACATCCAGACATAGTACTTACAAACCAGCATCACCATCTTAACCTACAAATGGAACCCGGCCCAATAACCACCAGTGACCATCTCCCTATCGTCGCCACAATCTCCACGTCGCCAATACAGAGCCCTGCCAGGATGAGATACAGCTACAGCCGGTCCAACTGAGAGGAACTCCAAAAGGAGTAAAAAATCACCAAATCACCCAACTAAACAACAAACACACCTCCCAAATAGACAACACACTAGAGATATGGTACGAAAACGTGAGCCAAGCAATGGAACACCACATACGCAAGACCACTCACCGAACATTACCACACCCTCAATACTCACACCAAACTAGAATTCTACAGACACAATTCAGTAATTTATTAAAATTAATCATAGAACAAGGACGCCAGAATACAGGAGACAATATAACACCATACACGAACAACTAAAAAACATGTCCAAAGAAGCATACATGAATAACTGGGAGAAACTAATAAGAGACACAGAAGCAAATTACCACAGCCCGAAAAAATTCTGGCGGAAAATTAAACATAAGAACATAAGAAAATAAGGAGTCTGCAATAGGCCGGTTGGCCTGTGCATGGCAGCTCCTGTCGAGAGTTACTACCACTCTCTATCATCCATGAATCTATCTAGCCTCCTTTTAAAACTTTCCAGAGTTCCAGCACTTTCTATAAAGTTGCTAAGCTTGTTCCACTCGTCCACCACCCTATTTCTGAACCAGTTCCTTCCTGTCTCCCTCCTAAACCTAAATTTATCCAACTTAAATCCGTTGCCACGAGTCCTATCCTGCTCGGATAATATATGAACTTTATCTACAGTATATCCTTTCACCCACTTAAATACTTCTACCATATCCCCCCGCACTCTTCGCCTTTATAGGGAATGCAAGTTTAGTTTCTTCAACCTATCTTGATATGGAAGGTTTCTAAGTCCCGGAAATATTTTCGTCATTCTTCGCTGCACCGACTCCAGTGAATTGATATCCATTCTATAATAAGGGCACCACAACTGAACGGCATAATCGAGGTGCAAGATATAGTTGCAATAAGACCTCTGCAATCGTATTACTTACACTTCTAGATATAAAACCAAATATTCTGTTTGCCTTATTTCGAACATTAACGCACTGTTTTCTAGGCCGTAGGTCCGTGAAGGTTCCAAGTGTTCCCAGAAGAAGGCAGTGATGGGTAGGGAAACACCGGGTAACAATGAAGTCCATTTATTAACGAATAGGAGAAATACAAGTAGTGACTAGCGTGTGCCATGAACGACCCACAGAGGCAGACTGAGGCTGCATTGCCATATGGCAGCCTCGGGACAATGTTGCCACATAACACGTGCAGTGTTGCCACGTAATTACATATATAAATGCTACTCGGCACAGTAGCTTATATACAAGGTTGCTACTCGGCACAGTAGCTTAGATAGATAACCTACAGTCCGGGCTTACAAGTACCCCTAAGTCTCTTTCACAAGTCGACTTCTCTAGGTTGATGTTGTTAAGGCTGTATACATTGACAGTATTTGTTCTTCTAATATTAAGTACGCTGCACTTGCTGGTGTTGAATTTCATTTGCCATTTTTCTGACCACTCCTGCATTTTATTTAAATCCTCCTGTAGTGCATTTGCATCCTGCCCTGAATTAATCTACCGCCATATTTTGGTGTCATCCGCAAACTTATGTCATTGCTGATCCCAGTATCTAGATCGTTTATGTAGATTTTTGTTTTGTATTTTTATTGTACACCCCCCCCGTCCCTTCATCCTTGTGTAAGGTGAAGCGCAGAAGCGTTTACAGCGCCCAACAGGGAAACATGCTAAGTTCATGCTTGCCTTTATGTCTCATGAGTTAAGGGCGTAGAAGCCTGAAGAGTCAAGGACGTAGAAGCCTGAAGAGTCAGTGGTTTATGTCATCAAGTTATTGGAAGCTCCAACAACTCCCTGAATACGAATTCTCAACTTTCGGCTTACAACAGGTACCTACTTTACTGCAAGGTGAACAGGGACTAATGGGGGCTAGGAAGTAGGTCCAAACAACTTCCACCTGCCCGGGAATCGAACCCGTGACATCTCTATAGATTATGAACAAGAGTGTGCCCAGTACTGACCCCTGGGGAACCCCACTGGTTACACAACCCCACTCAGATTTAACACCATCTACGCTGACCCTCTGCGTCCTATCGGTGAGCCATGATTTTATCCAATTTACAACTTCCCCTTGATACCATGAGCCTTAACTTTTCTCAGAAGCCTCTGATGCAGTACTCTGTCAAACGCTTTGCTAAAGTCATTACTGTCATTATCTACTACCTCGAAGACTTTCCTAAAAAACATCAGCAAATTTGTTAGACAAGATTTTCCCTTTGTAAACCCACGTTGAGAGTCGTAGATTAATTTGTTTTTCTCTAAATGAGATCGGATGCTATTTGTTTTATTTGATTCAAGAAATTTCCCCACTACTGACGTCAAACTGATCGGCCGGTAATTTGACGATGATGCTCTGTCTCCCTTTTTGAATATTGGTACTACATTTGCCTGCTTCCGCAAGTCTGGCACAACTCCTGTAATGATTTTGTAAATAAATTTACGACGGGGTCCGCTAATCTGTTCCCTACACTCTTTCAAGACTCGAGGGAAAATTTCACCCGGCCCTGGGGATTTGTCTTCTTTAATTTATTTATCCTCTTAAGAACATCCTCTTTTCTGATCGTGATATTCTTTAATTTTTCTTCTTCCTTTCCCCTAAATACCAGTTCACCTTTGGAATTTTCTCGTGAATTTCTTCTGTGAACACTGATAAAAAGTAGCTGTTCAATGCTTTGCTTATTTCTTCACTGCCATCAATCACTTCCCCCCTCTCCGACTTTAAAGGCCCAACTTTGTCCATGACCTTTGTTCTATATACGTGGAAAAATCCCTTGGGATTCACCTTGGATTCTCTTGCTATTCTGATTTCATAGTCTCTCTTTGCTTTCCTTACATATTTCTTAACATTCCTAGATAGTTCATTATACCTATTTCTGAGCTGCTGCTCCCCTCACTTTAATTTCTTATAAATTCCTTTCTTTATTCCTATGTCATGTTTAAGTTTTCTGGTCATCCACCTTGGCTCATTCTTATTTGACCTAATTTTTCTGTATGGTATATTTTGTTCTTGTGCTTTACGTAGTAAACGAATGAATATATTATAGTCATGATCAATTGTTGTGTCATCTGTGACCTCACTCTTTCCTACTGGGGACTGACCTGACTGTTCCCAGGTGACCTCACCTAGTTACCTTCTTAACCCCTGATAATCCGCCAACCGAAAGTTTGGGACTGACCATATTGTCATTGTTTTTCGTTTCCCAATTAATGGTAAACCTGATTTCTCTGTGATCACTGTTACCTAGTTCTTCCCCTACTGTGATATCTCTGATAATATTTTCTTTATTTGTGAATACTAGGTCTAATATATTGTCACCTCTAGTAGGTTCTGTAATTAGTTGTTTCAAAAAATTGTCCTGTACTGCGTCTAGGAACTCTTCAGATTCATAGTCACCTACAATGTTGTCCCAGCCAATATTTCTGAAGTTGAAATCCCCCATAATGCACAGATTGTTATATTTTGCTGCCCTACTCATTTCCTGCCATATGGGCTGAGCTGCTTCTTTCCCAAGACTTGGGGGCCTGTAAATCACTCCCATAATTAGTTTTTCTCTTCCTTCCGTGATTTCTACCCATAGAGACTCGATTCCTATTTCACCCTTTATTGAATTATTAGTACAACATTTTAATGTATCCTTGACGAAGAGTGCGACCCCTCCCCCCTTCCTACCTTCCCTGTCCTTATGAAAAAGGTTGTACCCTTCTATGTGGTACTCTGATAAAAAAAATTTGCTCGCCAGATTCATCCAAGTTTCGGTGATTGCTATGACGTCTACATTCTTGGTACATACAACCGCTCTCAGCAAGTCTATTTTATTTCTAACGTTCCTACTGTTTGTATAGTATACACTTAAACTTACCCTTCCCTGGTCCTGTTTTACCCCTTGTCCTGAGTAACCAATTTTACTTCCCAGAACCTGCTTGTTTTTTGACTCCCACTTACCCTGACCTCTCTCTACTGGCGAAACCCCCCCTCCTCCCCCCTCCCCCCCTTTGGAGTGACAATTTCACGCTCGAGGGATGTAGACAACGTCTTTACCCCCGCACGAGACAAGTGTACTCCGTCACGACTGTACAGGTAGTCGTTGCCATAGAATGGTTGCCAGTTATCAATGAATGCCCAACCATTGTTTGTACAATGTTTTTCCAGTCGGCAATTTATAGCAATTGCCCTGGACAGCCATTCACGACCAACCCCTCTTCACGGCAAAACACCACATACTATCGGGATCCCTCCCCTATCTCTAACCTTCCCCAGCACCTCTCTATACCTCTTGAAAAGCTCCTCACCCCTAACCTTTCCTATGTCGTTTCCTCCCACACTAAGACACACTACTGGATTGGTACCCACCCCTATCTATCCTCTCAGCTGCATGCCCTATCCCAGCCCCAGGAAAACACACCCTAATCCTACGTTTCCTATCTCTTGCACAAAAATTCCTATCTAAAAGCCTCACCTGGCTGTCCCCAACTTCCACGACCTTACCACTGGGCAGGGTTTGAACAACCGCCCTTTGCTCTCCTGGCACCACACCGTCCTGCCTCTTCTCTTCCTCGTCCTTCCTCTTCTCTTCCCCGCCAGCTTCCTCCAACACCTGGTAGGTGTTACTGCACTCCACACCCTGGTCAGCTTTCCTTAGTCTGACCTAGTCCCCTTGGAAACAACCACTCTCCACGCCTGCTCCTCCTTCGCAGGTGTCCTGCCAGGCAGGACACCTACCTGAAGGAGTTCAGACCTGAGGACTTCGTTCTCCCCCTTTAGAGCGTCCATCTCACTCCACAACTGCTCCAGCTGACTTAACAGAGTGGCCAGGAGGTCGTCTTACCTCACACTCAGCTCCTCTTCCCTCACAACACAACGATCCAAGGCGGCCATTTCCTCTGGTCACTAACGCGAGCACTTAGGGGCACGTCCTTCTCCAAGCTAGGTCAGGAACCTCCAGCAATGATTCAAAGTAATTTTTAAATAGCAATCATGTCAAGTTAACCGAACCGAAAGAACAAAAACCCGAATTCAAGAAATATTGGAGCAAATTATTTCAAATAAGTCACGAACGAAACCTGAACTTCTGTATGAACACCGAGCAACAAGTAACCAATCACATGACACACACAACCCACATCTGGCAACCGAGTCCCGATATAGACATAAACACTCTCGATGACCTATCCTCATTGATTAAACCAATCACCACAGACGACATACACAGAACAATAAACAGTTTCAAGAACAAGGCCCCGGGCATCAGTAAAATTAACAAACTCATACTCCAGCATCTACCAAACAACATACATCAACCCAGAAACATTTTTAATGCATCAATCGTCTCTGGTTACTTCCCAAGGAAATTCAAAAAAGCAAGCATCAGACTTATACCAAAACAAGGTAAATCCGCCACAGAACTATCAAACTACAGACCAATTTCTCTTCGAGAAACACCGGGAAAAGTCCTGGAAAAAATCATGAACCACCGACTAAGAAAACACCTCGAACTTGAAGAGAAATGCAACCCCAGGCAGCACGGATTTATAAAATATAGCGGAACCCATACAGCCATGGCCCTAATTTACAAAAACATTGCCAGTGCAATGCACAATAGAGATCAATGCAACACAGTATTATGGGAGCTAGCAAAAGCATTCCACAAGGTCTGGCACTTAGGGCTGAAATAAAAAATAACCAAACAAGAACTCCCCAACAACTTCACTTCTTTTCTTTGCAACTTCCTTGATAATAGAGAGGCAAAAATCATCATTGGTAATCATATAAGCCCATGCATCAAGCTGTACAGCGGGGTACCACAGGGAAGTAACCTCTCGCCAAGGTCTATGTAGCCTCTCGCCAACACTCTACAGTCTACACGATATACGCGTCGGACTTGCCACCTCCTGCTCACGGAGAATACAGAGCCTATGGCCTAGTCCAAACATCTTCATGTGTGTAGCTGTAGTTTGGATCCATTTAGACTCACCAGTCCCATGGTTCATACATTCTAGCAATTTTAAGGAAACTATGTTATCAGGATCACCACGCAGAAGCCTCAGGGCTATCATGAGGTTGACTTAAAATATTCTATCTTTAACACTAGGTATACCTAGTTCTTTCCTCATATTAAGTATTTTAGTGCTCATGGGACATCCTAGGATCATTCTGAGGGCTTTATATTGCATTTTCTCGAGCTTGTCAATGCCTTTCCTGTCACGAAGGACCAGGGCTGGTGCGTGGTAATCTATCAGAGATCTTATATAGCCTAGGTACATTGTTTTAACAATTATAATATTAGCACCAAAATGTGGGCTGTACCCCGCTACACTTCTAAGAGGTCTCAGTCTGTCAGTACATTGGCGGGTTAGCTGTTGTATGGCAGGTAAGGTACAAGGGACGGAGACACCAAGAGAATTAAAAGAAGAAACATAGTCAATAATGTTGTTACCTATCTTGAACTTGGCGGGGCCGCGTTTGCGGTTACCAGCTTGTTTGTTGAACACCTCAGTTTTCTCAGTGGAGATAATAAGACCGAGGTACTCACAGGCTGCGTATACATGGTTCAGGGTGGTTTGCATTTCACGATGAGTTAAAGTATGTATAAGAATATCATCAGCATAGCTAATTGTGATATTGCTGGAGTTGTTTAGGCAGGCCGACAAGTTCAAGGGTTCTTGGCAACACCAAGGATCCAAAAATTGGAATCTCATTGACTACATCTTTATCAGAGAAAGAAATAACCGACTCTCTTTCTCTTATCTCTTTTCTTTCTGTTTTTCGTAAGGACGCTCTCATCCTGTCCATGAAGTGATAAATATTATCTGAGGGTGTCTACCCTGTTAACCTCACATTACTGATATGTTCATTAGGTGACAGACAATATCTGAGGGTGACAACCAGCTGTCAGCCCCATATTACTGAGGTATTCATGAGGCGACAGACAATATCTGAGGGTGTCTACCAGCTGTCAGTGTGGGCACTATAGTATGGATGGCAAATTAAATAACGCAACACACAGGGCGGCGATGTTTGTGTGTGATTGTTACAACGATACAAGGCTCAGGAGAAGGTCATGGACCATGGAACAAAGCCAGAGTATAGTTATATCAACACCGTCACAATTGGTGCCACTCCCCGGGCCCGGGATACACTAAAGGTCAGCAACACAACTACGTTCTGATGAAACTGTCATTATAATACATGAACCAGATGTAAAAGTGGAGCATTGAAGGATTGGCTGACTGATTGTGTGGGAAGTTTTATCCTCGATAATGTCACAACCAGAGCCTCGGGCAGAAGGTTGGTATACAGGGAAAAAAATGAGAGAGCAAGAAATTGAAAAAAAGGGGAAAAATGAGAGAGTAAGATATAAAAAAGAAATGACTCCTAAACATCTTTGTGATACTATACTGTATATAACCCTGACACATGTGACCGAATCAGGCACCAAGATGAAGAATATCTCTACACCTTCCTGAAAACAATCTTGAGGGTCGTGTTTAAAGATAATCCTTAATGAGGTAACGTTAAACAGCTGCTCGACTAGGGTAATTATATCATAAGTAAATATGCTTGTACAAGTTCCATGTAATGTGTGGTTGACTGACCTTCTAAAGTAGATTAGTGCACAGTAGTAGTAGTAATAGGCAGCTACCAAACAGAGAGGTACTACTGCCTGGGAAGATATTGGAAGCATAATGTGTTGTCTAATGGTTGACCCTGCTGCCATATGGCATCACGAAAATTGTGACCAAGTCCCAAGTTGCTAAACTGGCTTTCTGCCTCATTTACACACAACTGCAGGGTCTCAATTGTTTCTCTTCTGTATATCGTTTCTCACTCTTATTCTGTTTTATTTGTTCCGTTTCTGTATTTATTTATGGTCCCCCCCCCCAAAAAAAAAATAAATCGCCCCGTCGGGGGTCTGGGGGTCGATGACCTGTGCCCAGATGGCCCATGACAGTTGCTGAGTAGTGTCCCCTGTGATGGTCAAGTACTGAAGTTTGATATCAATTATATATTTTCAATTCCTCAAATTCTGAAACAAACAACAACAAAACTGTATCCTGTACTATGGAACTTGCATATTGTGTATGATTAAAACACTATAATAATAAAAACAATGTAGCATAATATTAAGGGGTAAGGTTTTGAAACGAGCTGAGGTTTGATAACAGTTCTTGGCCGCCTTTTCATATGCTCTAGTGTAAGAAAAAAGACAGTAAGAGATATATACTGGAGACAGAGAGAGAGAGAGAGAGAGAGAGCATGGAGGGTGGAGTAGGGCTTTCACACAAAAGTAGGATACAACCAGTCAATATGTAAGAATACAGTAAAAAATACAATGGTGATCATAAGGTGCGTCTCTCAGAGAGAGAGAGAGAGAGAGAGAGAGAGAGGTGTGTGTGTGTGTGTGTGTTTGGTGACTCGTGATGTCATGTTCAGCATGCTCGCCTCGCAAGCGAGTGGAGCCGGGTTCGATCCCCGGGAAGGGTGAAACTATGGACAAGCTTCATTACGCTAATTGCCTCTTTCTACCCAGCAGTAAATGGGAACCTGGTTGTTTATCAGTCCGTGGATCGTGTTCCGGGGTAATGGTTAGCCAGTGCAGTTGGTGAGTTGTTCGGCCTACTCGGACTATTCCCTGACACTGGGTCATTCAACTCGTTAACTCAGGGTGTGGTTGTTGTGTTGGCGACAGCTTCTACACCTTAAACAAATTTTCGCGTAGATGGCCCTAGGGCCAGCCATCCTCGTACACAAGGGACAACAATTATCATTGTGTGTGTATCAGAGTGTGCGTGAATGCTAGTCAAACTAAATTTATATATTTGTGTAATAATAATAATAGTAATAATAATAATAATAATAATAATAATAATAATAATAATAATAATAATAATAATTCGGCTTTGTTACGGTTATATCGGTTCGTTTGAGCCTCAGTAGGCTCTGTTAAAGTTTTATGGAATATAGGATTCTATGGGCTTGTTACGGTTCTATAGACTCTGTTAAGATTCAGTAGGTTCTGTTAAGGTTGCCTAGGCACTGTTAAGGTTCAGTAAGCTTTGTTACGAGTTGGGGATTTAGAATATAGTTATACGTCTATCCAGATCCCAACAGGTAACAACTAAAAAAAAAACAAAGACAATCGGACTATAAAAGGGTAGACAAAGGATGCGAGTTTTCGTTGTGTATAATAAAGTACCATAAATCCCTTAACAAAATATTCAGCTTATAAATTACCCTTAACCAAACTTAACCTAAACATTAACAGTATATACATATTAATAAAACATAAAACAATCGTGAAGCAAGGTGGTGGTGGGAGAGGCAATACAAGATTACAAATACTTAAGTGAGGAGCTGAGATGGCTGACGAGTAAGGCTGAGTATTGTAGAAGACGATAGGTAGTCACTGTGCCGTAGGTTTCCAGGATAGGTGATCCTGTGGTCACTTCCCAGAGCCAAGTGCTCTCTCCTCGAATTGGAGCTCACAAAGAAGACTTGGAGGAAGTGACGCAACAACCAGGATATGGAGAAGGGAAACCCCGGAGTGGTAACTAAGACGAGTCATACTCGTGTCTCGTCCCTAGATGGCGTTGCTCGTGGTGCTGGGTAGGTAGATCAAGACAATAGATGGCGTGGTTCGTAGTGCTGGGTAGGTAGATCATGACAATCGGTGGAGGGGTTCGTAACACACCCCCCCTCCAAAGACCTCCGTAGCGCGGGCGCGGAGGAGGTGATCACCTGGTGCGTCTGGAGAGTAGCTGCTGCATTTCCACTGGAGCTCGGGATAAGGAGTCTGCAATCAGGTTGTCCACCCCCTTTATGTGCCGGACTTGTAGATTATAGGGCTGGGTGAGGAGAGCCCAGCGGAGGATTCGCTGGTTGGAGGTCTTGTTGGTTTGGATGAACGTGAGTGGGTTATGGTCGGTGAAGACTAGGGTTGTTTGTGGGCAAGACTGGAGGTAACATTCAAACTTCTTTATTGCCAACACCAGAGCCAGGGCCTCCTTCTCTATGGTCGAGTAGTTGGTCTGATGTTTTTTCAACTTGGCGGAGTAGTATGCCACAGGGTGAAGGACATCAGTGGTTGGGTCGGGTTGTAGGAGCACAGCCCCCACTCCGACACCACTAGCGTCGATTTGCAGATGGAAGGGCGAGGTGTAGTCAGGGGGGTGGACTACAGGCTTGGAGGCAAGGAAGGCTTTGAGGCGGTGGAAAGACTGGTCGCACCTCTGGTTCCAGATGTAAGGGACCGCAGAACTGGTAAGGTCTGTGAGGGGTCCGGCCACGCTGGAGAAGTTGCTGCAGAACCGACGGTAGTAGCCACATCCCCAGGAAGCGCATGAGTTCCTTCCTCGTCCTTGGAGTGGGGAAGGACAAGATGGCTTTAACGTTTGCGTCCTTGGGTCTCACCATACCATGCCCAACGATATGTCCCAGGTAAGTCACTGAGGCCCGGCCAAAAGCAGATTTAGCCAGGTTTATGGTGAATCCACTCTTGCAGTCGTGCGAACAGTATCTCCAAACGCACCAGATGTTCGTCCCAGCCGTCCGACACCACCACCAGGTCATCCAGGTAGGCGAACGTCCCACCTAGGTCCTGAATTAGGAAATTGATGGCCCTCTGGAATGTGGCCGGAGCATTAGAAAAGCCAAACGCCATAACTAAATATTGAAAAAGACCAAATGGAGTTATAAAGGCCGAGATTATTTTTGCCCTATCCGTGAGTCCCACTTGAAACTGATTATATTGGTCTACCCCACGAAGATGCCGGACAACCAGTTTTTTGAAGTGAGACAGATTGCATGAGTATAGAAACTCAGAAGAAGGCAGAGCATTCCACAGTTTGGTTGTGTGAGGAAAGAAGGATGTACTGTACTATAACGGGTTATTCTAGTGAGACCGACATCCACACAGAAACGTTATGCACGGCAGGCAAGACGAGAGTTACGAGCATTGCCTTGCCGGCTGTACACAGGATGTTAAATCAACCGAACATTGCTCGTTAAAGTACCTGTAAAAGAGAGAGAGTGAAGCAACATTGTGGCGAAGAGAAAGGGAAGAGAGATTATCAACTAAAGGAGGAGAGTTAATAAGACGAAATGCCTTTGATTCTAGCCTATCTAACAGTTGGACAGAAGAAGAGCCACCCCAGATATGAGAGCAGTACTCCAAGTTAGGACGAATGAATCCCTTATATACTTGAAGCAACTACTCAGGAGTGAAGTAGCTACATCATCTGTACAACATTCCCAGCTTTCGGGAGGGAGCTTTAGCAATGTTGTGGATGTGTGGCTTCCGTGACATATTAGAGGAAATAGTGAGACCTAGCATATCTATTTTAGAGCTTGGCAGAATGATTGCGTCCTGAAATGTGATTGATGGGAGATCATCTAATTTAGAAAGTGCAATATAATTTGCATAAACCAAGAGACTTCAGACCTAAATACTAAATCAATCTAATATCTAAAACAGTGTCAGTCTGTTTGTATGTCTTCTTGCTATGCACCACCAAGAATTTTTAAGATAGGTAGCTAAAATTTTGGCCAAGGACTGCAATAGTCGATGTTGCTGCCGCTCTACATCCTAGGAAGTGATCCTCCTGGGTGAACCGTGAGGTGTTGTGGGGATGTTGTGGCTACACCATTCTGGTTAACATTAATTCCGTCAAAACAAAAAACTAAAATAAAGATGAATTAACAAATAAGCTAGGTTTCCATATATGCGTTTGCAGTATGCGTTTGCGTTACATTGGCCTAAAAAACGGACACCCGTTTTCATATGCAATGCAGCTGTGTTTCTAGAGGGACCAGGACAGGAAAGATAGGTTCTAGTGCATCGAAGCTACTACGCTATTTATATGAACAGGATGATTTGCTATTACACATCCTTGGATTTGTATAAGGTCATGCTTATGTCAATGGAAAAACAGACAAGGGAAACATACTTTAGATGGTGAGTTCATAGAATGCTGCTGAATCGGACCAAATATGGAGCCTACACTACTCTGGTAAAAGACCTAAGCTTGGACGAAGAAAAATTCTAAGAATATTTTCGTTTGAGCCGACAACAGTTCACACATGTTCTTTCCATGGTTGAGGAGAATTTGGGAAAACACTGTAGGGACAGAGAAGTCCTTTGCGCAAGGCAGCGACTTGCTTATAAATAGGAAATAATAGACACCGTAGATAAATATTAAGTGACGCAAAAATTACCATTCCAGTAAACCTTTTATTGAAACCACGAACCTTCATTTTAAAACAGTTGTGTCAACAATGTATGGATCTCGTAATACGATATATAAAGGTTTTAAATATATTATATAAATGCATTACAAAAACAGGTTGAAATATATTCTGAGCGAAATCAACTTCTCAGTCTCCTCGATAGGAAGTTTTTTTTCCTAGAGGCATTTAGCTGGTGAGGAGAGAAAACACAGGGGTAGTGACGTCACAGTGAGGGATTCTCGCGTCCTTTCCATCGCTACAGGGAGCGATTGACATGTGCTGCAAAGTTATAACAAGGCTTAGGATAATTATGCATTTAAAAATGGCTAAATATGCATGCAAATATGCAGTGAAAAGTGAGAAAATATGCACATTAAAATATGTTAATAAATAATAACTACTAAGTTAATAACTCCTTTTCTGTACATTTTCTCAGTAAATTTACTTTCCCAGACAGGATGTCGCCGAAGTAGTATTTTTTAAAGAAGGATTAAATACAAAAAACAATATACTGACATAAAGTAATTTATTAAACAATACTGAAAAAAGTATTTCCCTTTTAAGAAAACAGAAGAACAAAAGAGTGTCAGGAGCCGAGGGAGCCCGTGCATCTATACTCTGCCTGGCTGAACAAGAACCCATCACGTACAGTTCATGTCCACTGACCAGCCAATCACGGCCTAGCTAACCACAGCCTAATGTTGAGCTATATAAACGTCACTTAAGTATGTTCCTTTTGGATATTATGACGCTAAAACAAAATCGCGTATTTTCGATTTTGTATTACTGCAACAAAATGGACATATATTATATTTCAAATATCAGTAATTTCTGCCCCAGCGTTGCTGTTATGCTCGCGAATTTTTTGACCCTTGAGGTTGAAGAATGTTTTATAATATTTTGGAATTTTCCAAATATATGCCTTATAAAACCAAAAAAATATGAAAATGCACTTTAACTCAAAAATGGCTTAAATATGCATTTGCATATGCACATACAATCAACACCTCAACCCGCCAAATGCATAATTATCCTAAGCCTAGTTATAACGCTAACGCTACCGCCACCGTACCAATGGAAACAACCGTGGACAATTCAATGTGATCTATCTTTGGTGCTAACGCTACTGCGTGAATGGAATCCTAGCTTAAGAAAAAATCCCGGATACTTTTGCTGGTGCTAAGTAACAGCCGACCAACAATGGATGGGTTGATGTGTATCACTGGGCACTGTATACAAGCCGTATACATAACTCAATCTCAAACATTAGAGAGCTTGAGTCATATTAAGTGACTCTGGTGATACATTATTATTATTATTATTATTATTATTATTATTATTATTATTATTATTATTGCTACAAGTTTCTATCTGTGGACTATTCCATGATGAAAACTCTGCTTAAAATATTTCTTTCTCATTTTACCATCTTTTTTTTTCTCTCTTTTTCCCCAATTCCTTCTTACATCTCTATTCACTCTTCTCAATCCCCTCTCCCTCTTTCTCTCTGGCGATCGATCTTAGTGTCTCCCCTTTCACACACACACACACACACCTCGCGTTTATATTTAACCATAAGACTTGGTCTTGTTACCCGCAGAACAGGACGGCTGCTACGTGAGTCATGAACCCTAGTCGTCTCTTTGAGCTGTTGACGGCCACGGAAGTGCTGACAACCCTTCTCTTGGCAGGTGAGTTCTGTACAGGTCTTATTATGGAAGATGTTCTCACTCTCCCCAGGCATCTTTACTTACTCCACAATTATCTAGAGTATACTCCCCAGTTATATATAGTCCCAAGTTACCTATGCTTTCCATTTTTCTATACTCCCCACTTACTAATATTCAGCACTTAGCAATAGCATACCCCTACTTACCTATACTCCCCAGTTACCTAACGTATACCCCTACTTGCCTATACTCCCCAGTTACCTACAGTATACTCCTACTTACCTATACTCCCCAGTTACCAACAGTATACTCCTACTTACCTATACTCCCCAGTTACCTACAGTATACTCCTACTTACTTATACTCCCCAGTTGCCTACAGTATACTCCTATTTACTTATACTCCCCACTTACTTACAGTATAATCCTACTTACCTATACTCCCCAGTTACCTACAGTATACTCCTACTTACACATACTCCCCAGTTACCTACAGTATACTCCTGCTTACTTATACTCCCCAGTTACCTACAGTATACTCCTACTTACTTATACTCCCCAGTTACCTACAGTATACTCCTACTTACCTATACTCCCCAGTTACCTAACGTATGCCCCTACTTGCCTATACTCCCCAGTTACCTACAGTATACTCCTACTTACCTATACTCCCCAGTTACCAACAGTATACTCCTACTTACCTATACTCCCCAGTTACCTACAGTATACTCCTACTTACTTGTACTCCCCAGTTACCTACAGTATACTCCTACTTACCTATACTCCCCAGTCACCTACAGTATACTCCTACTTACTTATACTCCCCAGTTACCTACAGTATACTCCTACTTACCTATACTCTCCAGTTACCTACAGTATACTCCTACTTACCTATACTTCCCAGTTACCTACAGTATACTCCTACTTACCTATACTCCCCAGTTACCTACAGTAAACTCCTACTTACCTATACTCCCCAGTTACCTACAGTATACTCCTACTTACTTATACTCCCCAGTTACCTACAGTATACTCCTACTGCCATATGGCATCAAGAAAATTGTGACCAAGTCCCAGGTTGCTCATCTGACTTCCTGCCTCATTTACACACAATTGCATTGTCTCAATTATTATTATTATTATTATTATTACATTTTCGCCCCCCAGGCTCCGATGCGGGTTAGTGCCCTGTACCCGGGTGGGCTAATAATCCCTGTAAAAAAAAAAAAATTATATTCTCCAAATACACTCCCCATATACATACAGTATACTCCCCAGGTATCTATACTCCAAAGTTACTTACAGTATACTTCCGCTTATCTATACTCCTCAGTAAACCTACATCATACGTCCCAGTTACCTATATATCCCAGTTACGTATACTCCCCAGTTACCTATACTCCCCAGTTACCTATACTCCCCAGTTACCAATACACCACAGTTACCTATACTCCACAGTTACGTATACTCCCCAGGTAAATGTAATCCACAGTTACCTATTGTCCCCAGTTACGTTTCCTCCCCAGTTACCTATACTTTCCAGTCACTTAAACTCCCCAGTTAACTATACTCCCCAGTTACCTATACTTCCCAGTTACCTATACTCCCCAGTTAACTATACTCCCCAGTTAACTATACTCCCTAGATACCTATACTCCCTAGTTACCTATACTCTCCAGTCAACTATACTCCCCAGTTACCTATACTCCCCAGTTACCTATACTACGCAGGTACCTATACTCCCTAGGTACCTATACTCCACTGTTACCTATACTCCCTAGGTACCTATACTCCACTGTTACCTATACTCCCTAGGTACCTATACTCCACTGTTACCTATACTCCCTAGGTACCTATACTCCACTGTTACCTATACTCCCTAGGTACCTATACTCCACTGTTACCTATACTCCCTAGGTACCTATACTCCACTGTTACCTATACTCCCTAGGTACCTATACTCCTCCGTTACCAATACTCTCCAGTTACCTATACTCCCCAGTTACCTATACTCCTCAGTTACCTATACTCCACAGTTACCTAAACTCTCCAGTTACCTATACTCCACAGTTACCTAAACTCTCCAGTTACCTATACTCCACAGTTACCTATACTCCCCAGTTTCCTAAACTCCCCGGGTACCTATACTCCCCAGTTACCAATACTCTCCAGTTACCTATACACCCCAGTTACCTATACTCCCCAGTTACCTATACTCCCTAGTTACCTATACTCCCCAGTTACCTATGCTCCCCAGTTACCTATACTCTCCAGTTACATATACTCCCCAGTTACCTATACTCTCCAGTTACCTAAACTCACAAGTTACATGTACTCTCCAGTTACCTATACTCCTCATTTACCTAAACTTCCCAGTTACCTAAACTCCCCAGTTATCTATACTCTCCAGTTACCTATAGTCCACAGTTACCTATACTCCCCAGTTACCTAAACTCCCCTGTTACTTATACTCACCAGTTACCTATACTCCTCAGTTACCTAAACTCCCCAGTTCCTATACTCCCCAGTTACCTGTACTCTCCAGTTACCTATAGTCCACAGTTACCTATACTCCCCAGATACCTATACTCCCCAGTTACATATACTCCCCAGTTACCTAAACTCCCCAGTTACCTATGTACTCCAGTTTTCTATACTCCTCAGTTACCTAAACTCCCCAGTTCCTATATTCCACAGTTACCTATACTCTCCAGTTACCAATAGTCCACAGTTACCTATACTCCCCAGTTATCTTTACTCCCCAGTTACCTACACTCCCCAGTTACCTAAACTCCCCAGTTACCAATACTCCCCAGTTAACTATGCTCCCCAGTTACCTATACTCTCCAGTTACCTATACTCCTCAGTTACCTAAACTCTCCAGTTACCTATACTCCACTGTTACCTATACTCCCCAGTTACCTAAACTCCCCGGGTACCTCCGTGAGGCCTAAATAACTCACAGAGTACAGTACATCCTAGACAACCCAAACCATGTCATAAACAGATATGTAGACACTAAGCTGGGGAAATTACTGTAGGGGTATTCTCTATTACAGGGGACCTAGACTTTTGTGTCGTACGGGTTAGTATGTTATGAACAATGTTGAATTTGGATGATACTGCCCGGTAATAACAGAACAGGAACATTATTGCCAGAATTAACAGAATAGAGGGAATCGTAAGACTTGGTAGTGCAAATTCCCGTGACAGGTAAAATGGCAAGTTATTATTCAAATCAGCAAAATGTGTCTCGTTCAAGAAAGCTAAAACTTTTAATTTCTCTGATACTATTTGAATATCCTTGATAGTGAAATTCATTATAGGAAGTGGAATTAAAGCAGACTTAAGGTTTCGATTTAACGCAAAATGCTGATGAGTAGGCAAGGTCCGTAATGTACTACAAGTGATTACACAGTAATCAGGAGCCTTGTAATGCCCGTTCACAACTAGCTGCTTAACACCATTTTGGCATTTTAAAATTACAGTAGTGAGATTTGGAAAGAACAAATACTGCACATTGTGAAGGTGAGCGTGGAACACAGTCTTTAGACTAACTGGCCTATAGCTGCATTGCGCTAACGCTGAGCGTACATTTGGTTGTATGACTGCCAATTCACATATTCCCTCTGCAGCAGGAATAAATGCAAACATGTAGGCTGGACATACGTGTAGGTGTAGATAAGACGACTTACACCGTGACAGTACCTCAGAATCCTCTATTAATAACAATGAATGTTCTTCATCTACTAAGAAAAGTTCTTTATGCCTATCTAGGGTATACAGTGTGTCGTTCACAAACCAGGGGAAGGGTTCTAAATGCCATGCATTAAACTCATGTTGCCCTCGCATAGGAATGTGGATCAGAATTGCACTGTGCGTGAGGGTTGACTCCAACAGTGGGTAATAATATTGAACCTCATTGTCATTGAAAATCGGAGTTAAATGATACTGCAACTTGGCTATTTTTAAATCTTCAAGAAGCGTCTGCACAGGCACAAGCTTCGCGTCCACACGTCCTATCCCGGCAGCTACAATGCTGTCTATTAGTTCATTTTTAGAGGTTACAGTTTTATGAACTGAAATTTCAGCAGCATGCAAATATTCTGTGAAGTAAAGGAGCCATTCTAACGTCAGGATTGCTTTCTGTAACCTAGTAACAATCCTCGAAACTTGGTTAGACTCCATTATGATTGCATTAACCTTTGATTCTAGAGCAGTAATCGCGTGAAAGGTTTGAGAAATAACACGATTCTGTTGAGATACAGCTTGAACGACAACGTCCATGAAACTATTGTCGAATTCATCGAAGCTGTGCTGAGACCATGAAGAATGTCCAATGCTGATTGTAGTTGGCCGTCGACGTTTTCCATCTGACGCGAAAGTACGAGTTAACTTTTACTCGCAGAACGTAGTTTCATACATAGTCATTTGGGACATTTTGCTTCTGAACAGTCTGTAAGGATGTATCAATCACATTATCATCAACTGGAGGTAAGACATTTATCTGGGTCTTCTTCAGACGATCCGCGTGCACGACATCTGCGATCTGTGCATTTGGCTTCCATATTTTGAATTTGTTGCCTGCTTCTTTTGAGATTATGCGGAATGGACCAGAAAATTTCGCCGAAAGTTTGGAGTTCCTTTCAGGTTCCTGTAACATTACACGTTCCCAACGTTCAGTGCGATAGGTTTAGCATGTTTATGTTGTTTGATGATCATTTCGGCGCGTGACGCCGCTAGCTGTGATCGTACTTGGTTATGAATTTCTGTAAAGACATAATTTGTTTTGCCGCAAAATTATCCGTATTATATACCGGGTATGGCGCCTCTGAAAGGATGTCGTAAGGCAGACGTTTATCTGTACCATAGACAATATAGTAGGGTGTTTTGCCCGTAGAGCTATTAACTGACCCATTTATCGACGCTGCAACCTGCGGTAACCAATCCTCCCATGCGTATTGAAAACCACTAACGATTGGACGCAGTATTTCTAGGATTTTACGATTGGTTCTTTCAACAAGGCCATTAGCCTGTGGATGATAAGCTGTCACAAAAGTTTGTTTAATTCCATATTGTGCACATATATGCTCTATTAGCTCATTCTTGAACTCTGTTCCATTGTCAGAAAGTAGAACTTTAGGCGTAGTATATGGACATATGAGATTCATCACTAATGCATAGGCTACTGCTTCGGCCGTTTTGCTTTTTAGTGGGACCAAGACCACGAACCTGGAAAAATGATCCACACACACACTAAGACGTATCCTGATCCCTGATGACTCATTGGAAGTTGAAACAAGTCAACAGCGACTGTGTCAAACGGACGGTCTGGTGTAGGATATTGTAGAATCGGGGCAGGTGATCCTGTTGATCCTTTATGTTGAGCACATGCCAAACAATTAGCTATGTGTAATTCTATGTCTTTCTTCATAGTGTTCCAGAAATACTTCTTTCGTAAATCCGCTAAGCATTTATCACGACCTTGGTGACCTGCTTGTGGGACATCGTGGAACAATGTCATTACTGCTTTGCGCAACGTGTCAGGTACGACTATTTGAGACACATTACCCTCAGGAGATTTTCTCGTCCTATTGAGTATGTTATGTCGTAATTCAAACTGACTTAAGGGAAGAAATAACTCGGGGAGTTTAACATTCTCGCCCGATTCGAGAGCAAAAATAACAGCTGACCAATATTGGTCGCGTCGTTGCTCATCTTCCAGTTGCGAAAGAGTGAATGCTGATACAGGCATTACTGGTGCTATATTTCTTGACAGAGCGTCGGCGACAACATTCGCCCTCCCAGGTAAATACCTAAATTCGGGGTCAAACTCTTGAATTGTCAGATACCAGCGTGCTAATCTGCCTGATAAGTTTCTGCCATGGAACAGTTCGGTGACCGCCGCATGATCAGTAAAAACAGTTATCTTGTAGCCAAAGATAATGTCTTTGAACTTCTTAAGTGCCCACACAGCGGCTAACGTTTCTAAATGCGTCAGCGAATAACGTGTTTCAGCATCGATTAGTTTGCGACTTGCAAATGCTATCACTCTAAACTTCCCACGCTTGTCCTCTTGCATGAGCACTGCTCCGACTCCAATTCCGGAAGCGTCAGTACAGAGAGTGAAAGGTTGAGTGTAGTCTGGGAATGCTTCAACCGGGGCATTGGTTAGTGCTGTCTTCAATGCCGTAAAACTTTCCTCGTGTTCAGCATCCCATATGAACACTGCATCTTTTTTGAGCAACCTCGTTAGGGGCGATGCTAATGTTGCACAGTCCTTGATAAAGGAACGATAATAACCAGATAATCCGAGAAAGCTACGCACATGATCATTTGAGGTAGGACGCGGGAACTGAGATACAGCTTTGACTTTATCATTAACTGTGTGTATGCCCTCACCGTCGACTACATGACACGGAAATGGATTCTGGATTTTAAAAACTCGCACTTTGAGAGTTTTATTTTGAGGCCTGCTGTGGAA
Organism: Homarus gammarus; assembly: GCA_958450375.1. Classification (NCBI taxonomy): domain Eukaryota; kingdom Metazoa; phylum Arthropoda; class Malacostraca; order Decapoda; family Nephropidae; genus Homarus; species Homarus gammarus. The sequence goes on along the minus strand of CAUDMG010002446.1, from coordinate 303,196 downwards.
AGTTTGGCCAAAACTTCACGCAGTTTTATCAGATGGGAATCGACGTCCTTACTGACTACTATTAGATCATCCAAATAAGCGCAGACTGTGTTACCAATTAGTCCGGCAAACAGGGTGTTGATCATTCTTTGAAATGTTAGTGGGGCATTTCTGAGACCAAATGGCATTCGTAGAAACTCAAAGTGGCCTAGAGGCGTGCTAAATGCCGTGATTTCTCGTGATTTTTCATCGAGTGGTATTTGCCAATACCCACTAAGCAAATCTAAGTTGCTAAATACCGCATTATCCTTACCTAAGGATTGCAATATGTCACTCAAGATAGGCATTGGGTACCTATCAGGGATTGTTTGATCATTTACGCGCCTGAAATCTATGACAGGGCGCCATCCACCATCCTTTTTCGGGACGAGGAATAATGGGCTATTAGAGGGGGATTTTGAGTGTCCAATGACATTCTCATCTAACATACCCTGTACCATATCTTGCACTACAGCGCGCTGGCTATGAGGTAGTCTATAAGCTGGTACGTAAATAGGGTTGGTTCCTTCCTTTAACGCTATATGATGGGATGTTAAATCTGTCTGACCTAGTGTTTCCCCTGGCAAGGCTACTATATTTCTGTAGTCGGCAAGCAGCTCTAACAGGCGTGTCTTGCCCTGTGGATGATCGATCACTTTAACATGTGGTGCTATTTGATCTATCCTGGCCAGTCGAGTCTGTTGGCAATTCGCAACAATACCTCGAATTTGGAATTTATTTGGTTGCACTTCGACATTGTTGTGATATACTAGAAAATCACACAAATAACATCCTTTCTTTAAGATTCGTGATAATGTGAAATTGCTGCCGCAATCCCGTAGACTTGTGTGAGTGTGTCTCACAGCAGACACAGCTGATTCCAAGGTCCGGTGACTGGGTCAATGTTCACAAAAATCCTGAGTACAGCAAACCGCCGCTAATGGTCACACAACGTCATCCACAACACCATACCTCAGAATGCAGAGACCATCTCTCAGACCGGATGTGTCATCATCACTAGGGTGGGTGCTGGGTGCTGGTAACTGGGGGTTGTTCACGCCATACAAAAGAATTTTGTTGACAGGATGTTGATTGATGAGTAGTCACAACAACTGCAGTCACGTCCTGTCACACCCTGGGCAGTGAACGAATCATTTGCAGAAACTAATGTTCACTTCAGCTCACAGGATTGTTGCGTTGGTGAATTCCTCATTCTGGTAATGGAGAGTACTCTTCAAAATTGCAGGTACTATCTTCCATCTCTTGCTGCTGTAATCACGCTGGGAAAGTGTGTGGTTGAGGTCGAGATATATCTCTGACGCATGATCCGCCTTCCTCTTAATAGGATTGGTAGACAACACTTTCGTCCTAGCGGTGAGCATAGGTTCAGAATGACTCATTGCTGTGTAGGAAACACCTTTAAACGTAACACTATTATTACGTGGATGAACATCTATCATGTTCTTTCGAAGAGTTGGTAGACCAAGTAACCCGTCAGCTGGCAAATTGAACTGCTGAACTATATAAAAGTCCGCGTAGAAGGGAGAACCACGTCTTGAGAATCTGAGTGGTAACATCACCATTCCTTTGATGCTCAGCTGAGTACCTGAAACTCCTTCGAGCTCAGCGTTACTAGGCCTCCATTTGAATTTGCGGTGAGGGAATTTACGTTGTAACTTGTGATATGATGTCAAGGCCAATACATTAGCTCAAGCACCTGTGTCTATATCAAGAGCCAATCTGGTATTATCCACTCTCACCGGCACTGACAACACTTCCACTTTTCTAAGCGCCGCTATTAATGAGGCCGCTATAGAAGTGCTGTGAGGAGGGTGGGAATTACCCTATCTATCCCTCTCCGTGCTGTGGTGTGCGCTGGTCTTCCCCGGATAACTTGTCCTGGGGACGTTTCTGCTTGCGCCTATACGACACCTCCGTTTCACTTAGGTCCACTCCCCTAGCCTTTATTAGTATATCGCACTCATGTGAACTATGAGATGTCGATTTTTGAAGAGCGCACCATTTGCGCGCATTCTGGGTAGGAGGAGGTGCTGCTTTGGCTACCTCACTGTTTGACCTTGAGAATGGCTTTGCACCGGGTGTGGCCTTAAAATTAGCACTATTACCTCGGAGCTGAAAACAATCTTCCATTACGTGGCCACGTTTATTACAATGTGCGCACCGTAGCGATGTTTTCTGTTTATATGTTAGGCGGGGAGGAGGGATCGGAGCTAAGTGTGTCGCATAAGGAGTCTGGAAGTGTGGCTGTGACCTACCCCCAAAAATCCCAATTAGCGTTCGCTTGAACTTTTCATAGTCAGGGCTTTGTAAACCAAACGCATTTAAACGACTGCCGGCATAGGAACCCTGCGTTATATTCGGAACGTACATATGCTTTCTTTTCTTCGTCAGTCGTTATGTGACTATTGCGCATGCTATCTTCACATGCACGAATAAAATGTGCGACCCTATAATCGTCTTGTCCCGTGGAATTTCGAACATAGTCGCCGCGCTTCATGATATTAATAACATTATCAGCTTTAGGTGTGGTAGTAGTACTGGTGTGAGGGTTAGAGGACGTATAGTAAGCTTTGTCAGATCAAACTATGCCAGTAGAAAAACATACATCTCTAATGTTATAATTTGTAAAATGTAAGGATGCATTATCTCCTCAGGGACTATATTAGATACTGCACATGATGTTACTGTCTACTTTAAATGTATCATCAGTTCTCTGAGCATGAAAGCTTTGGTCTTGGCGGGAGGTGTAGTGATGGTTTGTCAGACCACAGCTTACATCACAAGGAAAGCCAGACTTGACCCGACATTAGGGGGGTCAAGTGTAAGGGTATCCCTCACAGGTGCTCAAGGGTGCTACAAATCAACTAGCTCCCCCTCCCATGTCACACATGTAAGAGGGCACCAGCCGGCTCTCTCCCAATATGCCCAATGTCCTACACCACAGAGGGGGGGGGGGGGCCAGTCTTGACCCGACATTAGGGAGGTCAAGTGTAGGGTAACTCACACGGCCCCACCTGATGACTTTCCCAGAAGATAAAACTTATGGTCTCTGAGAAACGTCCAGACCTGACCTCACATTGGCCAGGTCAAATGTAAGGAGACCCTTCGCCGCCGCCCCCCCGGCCAGCTCAACCTGACGGCTTGCCTCCCAATATATAGGACGTCCCAGTCCTCCCTCAGTGGAATTCGCAGAGAGAGATACCCGGAGACAGAGTCAGATAGAGAGACACGCAGGGATCGGAGGAGGAGGTCCACCACAGCCGAGTCCCGCTCACGGGAGGAGAGTCGTGCAGGACTTCCCTCCCCGACTTCCCTCCGGTGTCCCAGCTAAGCAGTCGCCCTCCCGACACCAGTGTCCCAGCTAAGCAGTCGCCCTCCCGACACCAGTGTCCCAGCTAAGCAGTCACCCTCCCGACACCAGTGTTCCAGCTAAGCAGTCTCCCTGCTAGGCCTCCCCTAGGTCACTTGAGTGTTTGTCAGAGCTTTCCACGGGATGAGTTACTTATGTGGGAAGTGTATTCATTTCATGTTCGTGTCCGAGAATCAGTGTCTAGTAACGTAATCATGTCCTAGTAACTTTCAATAGAAGGTGTTATTAATGTGTCCATGTCATGTTCGTAATTAATAAAGAGTTGTAACGAAGCAGTGTTTGACAAGTCGCCTTTAGGAACGTAATAGATGTGTATTGACGTATAAGATACGATAAGTGTATGATAAGTGTAAATAACTATCACGGCCACGCTACCAAAATCTTCCTCTCTTTTATACTCTTATACTATCAATATTCTACCTATATGTAATCTTCTTCTTGTGAGATTTGTCTCATTACAGACGCCATTGTAGTGTTAGTATTAAGCAAGTTAGTATTCTTACTCTTAACAGAAGGCTGGGTTAATAAGGTTGTTACCGATTTAGCAACAGACACACTATCACCTGTAACAGGGGTAACTGCTTTAGTATACTTAGGTGAGGTACTATAGTGATTACCAGACCGTAGGGTACGACGGTTTAAGTCGTCAAATGATTCGTCTATAACTTTCTCACTACTTCCTACCGACTCATTTAACTGTGTTCCATACTCAAAATTTATGTCAGTCTGGGCTTGATCATCGATGAGTTGGTTATAAGCAAACAGTTGCGCTAGGCGTTCGATTTCATCTACATTAGACATGGGAAACTTAGAAATTATCTATTAGCCCCCTTGGGTCAATGAATACTTAACAGTAAGTAGATCACTTGCCTCTCATTTACAAGACAAATGAATATGAATTGTAGTTAATTATTAAACTATCAATAAGTAGACAGACACTTACAAACCACTGTAAATTATAGGATTTCAATACATTAATCTTACATTCGACACTTTATCATTGAAATAATCCTATCCGACGAACCTATAGGTGTGAAGATATCTCTCGAACGTGTTCATGTGTGTAGAATTATGCAATTTAAATACCTATTTATACAGAGTAGTACGTCTGTATAGAAAATGTGATCCTTCAAAAGTTCTGAGTCGAGTGGTGGGTGGAGTGTGGGCGGGGCCTCTTCCTAGGATGCATGCGCTGCTGCTGGTTTCCTTGGCAACGAGAAGACGCTTCTGCTTTGGTGAGAGACGAGTCCACTTGAATTAGGTGAATTCCTCCTCCGGCGATCAGAAAACTGCTGATGATTGGTTATCACACTGGTCGTTGCTGGGTCTCTGGCGAAACTGCCGTGTGCCAAGTCTTCACAGTCCACGTATATATGGAGATCTGTATGATGACACCGGAACTTCGTAATTCGCGCTGACGACACAACAATACTGCCCAGCTGTTAGTGAAATACCAATTGAAGACCAGGCTATGAAACTTTTTTTTCAACACTGCAACACTGTAATGTCTAGGGAATGCTGAGTGGAGTTTATCTCAACCGGCTCAATCTGGATATGTACCAACAGGCTGTAATATATGTATATTACGAATTCTGCACGTATTTGTATGTGGCAGAGATAAGGAGTGCTCACTAAATATCGTCTCAATACGGGGTATAGTTTTAAACACTCGGATTATGTAACGCGTCACTGCTGTGTGGTTTCTTGTTTTTCACAAAACACAGACGGATGATACGACTACCAGTTTGAAGAATCCGTACACACTGCTTGCCACCTATATGAATCGGCTGCTTGTCCAATTAACCAGTCCTTTCACACATATTTATATTTGGGTTTTAAGTAACGAAACCCAAACGGTAGTTCCTTTGTTTTATTATAAAAGGTTGTGGATATAATTCCTGAGTGTATATCAACCGTAAGTCTCACTGTCTAGGAGTGATGAGAAAGGGACGGCGTTTATGTATGATAAACGTTAGGTCACGTCCTTACGATATGAGTGAGTTGAGGTGAGCTACTGAAGCTTAAGGGCATCGCAGTGCATGTTTACAGAAATGCTGAGCTCTGGGTCTCGCCCTCTTGGGTGAGTTGCCCGCTCACGTGTCCATCTCATCTCTTACTCATAGACAGTGGAAAGTTACAGGGTGGTGAATCTGAATATAATATCAGAGGTATTGACCCATTTATATAATACGTTCTGTTGATGAGACAGGGGCCTATTACACTCCCCAGTTACCAATACTCTCCAGTTACCTATACACCCCAGGTACCTATACTCCCCAGTTACCTATACTCCCTAGTTACCTATACTCCCCAGTTGCCTATGCTCCCCAGTTACCTATACTCTCCAGTTACATATACTCCCCAGTTACCTATACTCTCCAGTTACCTATCCTCTCCAGTTACCTATACTCCCCAGTTACCTATACTCCCCAGTTACATAAACTCAAAAGTTACATATACTCTCCAGTTACCTATACTCCTCATTTACCTAAACTTCCCAGTTACCTAAACTCCCCAGTTATCTATACTCTCCAGTTACCTATTGTCCACAGTTACCTATACTCCCCAGTTACCTAAACTCCCCTGTTACTTATACTCACCAGTTACCTATACTACTCAATTACCTAAACTCCCCAGTTCCTATACTCTCCAGTTACCTATCCTCTCCAGTTACCTATACTCCCCAGTTACCTATACTCCCCAGTTACATAAACTCACAAGTTACATATACTCTCCAGTTACATATACTCCTCATTTACCTAAACTTCCCAGTTACCTAAACTCCCCAGTTATCTATACTCTCCAGTTACCTATTGTCCACAGTTACCTATACTCCACAGTTACCTACACTCTCCAGTTACCAATAGTCCACAGTTACCTATACTCCCCAGTTACCTTTACTCCCCAGTTACCTACACTCCCCAGTTACCTAAACTCCCCAGTTACCAATACTCCCCAGTTACCTATGCTCCCCAGTTACCTATAATCTCCAGTTACCTATACTCCTCAGTTACCTAAACTCCCCAGTTACCTGTACTCCTGAGTTACCTAAACTCCCCAGTTACCTATACTCCACAGTTACCTATAGTCCACAGTTACCTAAACTCCCCAGTTACCTATACTCCCCAGTTACCTATAGTCCACAGTTACCTATACTCCCAAGTTACCTATACTCCTCAGTTACCTAAACTCCACAGTTCCCTATACTCCCCAGATACCTATACTCCCCAGTTACATATAGTCCACAGTTACCTATGCTCCTCAGTTACCTAAACTCCACAGTTACCTATTCTCTCCAGCTACCTATGGTCCACAGTTACCTATAGTCCACAGTTACCTATACTCCCCAGTTACCTACACTCAACAGATACCTATACTCCCCAGTTACCTATACTCCACAGTCACCTATTGTTACGAGTTGGGGATTTAGAAACTGGTTTAGAATATAGTAAGAATTCTACGCAGATCCCAACAGGCAACAACAATAAAAATACTAAACAAACAAAGACAATCGGACTATAAAAGTGTAGACAAAGGATGCGTGTTTTTGTTGTGTATAATAAAGTACAATAAAATCCCTAACAAAATATCCAGCTTTCTACAATTTACCCTTAACCATACTTAACTTAAACATACGCAACATGGGCTTAACAGTATATACATATTTATACAACATACAACAATCGGAAGCAAGTGGAGGTGGGAGGTAATATCGGATTACAAAACTCAAGTGCGGTGCTGAACTGTCTGACGAGTAGGGCTGAGTATTGAAGAAGATGGTAGGTAGTCACTGTGCCGTAGGTTTCCAGGATAGGTAATCCAAGTGTGGTCACTTCCCAGAGTGAACTGAACTCTCCTCGATCCGGAGCTGATGAGGAAGAGTTGGAGGAGGTGTCACAACAACCAGGATATGGAGGATGGAAACCCGGAGTGGTGACTAAGACTAGTCATATTCGGGTTGCGTCCCTAGGTGGCGTTGCTCGGTAGTGCTGGGTAGTTAGATCATGACACAATAGATGGCGTGGTTCGTAATACACCCCCCCTCCAAAGACCTCCATAGCGTGGGCGCGAAGGAGGTGATCACATGGTGCGTCTGGAGAGTAGCTGCTGCATTTCCACTGGAGCTCGGGATAAGGAGTCCGCAATCAGGTTGTCCTCCCCCTTTATGTGCCGGACTTGTTGATTATAGGGCTGGGTGAGGAGACCCCAGCGGAGGATTCCCTGGATGGAGGTCTTGTTGGTTTGGATGAACGTAAGTAGGTTATGGTCGGTGAAGACTAGAGTTGATTGTGGGCGAGATTGGAGGTAACATTCAAGCTTCTTTATTGCCAACACCAGAGCCAGGGCCTCCTTCTCTATGGTCGAGTAGTTGGTCTGATGTTTTTTTCAACTTGGTGGAGTAGTATGTCGCAGGGTGAAGGACATCAGTGGTTGGGTCGGGTTGTAGGAGCACAGCCCCAACTCCGACACCGCTAGCCTCGATTTGCAGAAGGAAGGGCAAGGTGTAGTCAGGTGGGTGGACTACAGGCTTGGAGGCAAGGAAGGCTTTGAGGCGGTGGAAAGACTGGTCGCACCTCTGGTTCCAGATGTAAGGGACCGCAGAACTGGTAAGGTCTGTGAGGGGTCCGGCCACGCTGGAGAAGTTACTGCAGAACCGGCGGTAGTAGCCGCACATCCCCAGGAAGCGCATGAGTTCCTTCCTCGTCCTTGGAGTGGGGAAGGACAAGATGGCTGTATCGTTTGCGTCCTTGGGTCTCACCATACCATGCCCAACGATATGTCCCAGGTAAGTCACTGAGGCCCGGCCAAAAGCAGATTTAGCCAGTCTCTTGCAGTCGCGCGAACAGTATCTCCAAACGCACCAGATGTTCGTCCCAGCCGTCCGACACCACCACCAGGTCATCCAGGTAGGCGAACGTCCCATCTAGGTCCTGAATCAGGTAATTGATTGCCCTCTGGAATGTGGCCGGAGCATTAGAAAAGCCAAACGCCATAACCGAATATTGAAAAAGACCAAATGGAGTTATAAATGCTGAGATTATTTTTGCCCTATCCGTGAGTCCCACTTGATAATATCCTTTCAACAAGTCCACCGTTGTAATAAATTTTGCACAGCCTATGCTGTCTATTATATCTTCAATCAAAGGTAAAGGGTAGGAGTCTGAGACAGTGACCTGGTTCACTTTACGATAATCGGTACAGAAACGAAAACTGCTATCGGGTTTTGGAATGAGAAGGCAAGGTGAAGCCCAGGGGGAGGTACTAGGCTCATCTAAGTTATGTTTTAACAAAAAATCTACCTCCTTTTTCATGATCTCTCTTTTTTGTGGATTTAGCCGATATGCTGATTGCCTAATGGGTTGTACATCATCTGAGATTAGCTTAATATCAATTTTAACTATATTGCAAAACCCTGGGAGGTCTGACGTGACTTTAGGAAATGTTGATAATAACTTAGGGAGATCTTTTGCTTAAGATGAATTCAGAACAGAAAAATACTCGTCCAAGTTGTTGAGTATGTGACTGTTAGCAGGGTTTTCTTTAGGTAGAGGGAAGTCTAAATTCTCCAATAGGTCCATGTCATCTGTCTCCAGCTCCGGCCCTGACAAAGCCGTATGCAATACAGGTAGGCTTATAGCCTCTGGGATGTCTTCCTCTGACTGCCTGGAATGGTAGAGTTTCATGAGATTAATGTGAACAAGTTGTGAATCTTTTCTGCGATCAGGAGTATGGACTATATAGTTGAGGGGAGATAGTTTATTAGCAACTATATAGGGACCAGTAAACTTCCTTTTAAGGGGAGAGTCTGGAATGGGTAGAAAGAGTAACACTTTGTCACCTGGAGAAAATGATCTTTCAACTAATTTAGGTTGGGACTTCACCATTTTGTCTTGGACTTTTTTAAGTTTGACTGAGCAATGGTTCGGACTTCAGTTAATTTGTCCCGTAAAGTGTCAATGTATTGGGAAACTGTTGCGGGCTTAATAGATGGAGTGTCAAACCACTGCTCCTTTACTATTTTAAGGGGTCCCCTAATTTGTCTCCCATATAGTAACTCGAACGGGGAGAAACCCAATGACTCCTGGGGACATTCCCTGATGGCAAAGAGTAACAAGTCTATGCTTTCATCCCATTCCTTTTGGTGTTCTATACAGTACTTTTTTAGCATTGATTTGAAAGTTTGATGGAACCGTTCCAAGCAACCTTGGGATTGTGGGTGGTAAGCCGAAGATGTACAATGGTCCACACTGAGGTCTTTCATCACCTGTTTGAAAAGATTGCTCGTAAAATTGGTGCCCTGATCGGATTGGATCTCTTTAGGAATGCCCACTGAAGTGAAAAGGTGCAAAAGAGGTTTGATTACATTTTTTGAAGTGATGCTTTTAAGGGGAAAAGCCTCAGGATAACGTGTACTGGTATCCATAACTGTGAGCAGGAATTGATTTCCCTTCTTAGTCTTTGGTAATGGGCCCACACAATCCACAACAATCTTTTCAAATGGTGTAGAAAATACTGGGATGGGCTTAATGGGAGCTGCTGGTATACTTTCATTTGGTTTTCCTACCATTTGACAAATATGACAAGATTTTAGGTACTTTGACACATCCTTCCTAAGTCCAGGCCAGTAATAGTGTTGGAGGAGCTTTTTATATGTTTTCAGGATTCCCAAATGTCCTGAAATACCATCATGGGCAAGGGCAATTAATGCTGGTCTGACTGAGGAGGGAATTACCACTTGATGTATTTCAGACCACGTGTCTAGATGGGTAAGCTCAGGGGGTCTATAGGCCCTTATCAAAACCCCTTCCTGATAATAAAAACAAGGAAGGGTGTTAAAATCTTTACCCTCAACTGCCGCATGATGAAGTTTATTCAAAGATGGATCAGATTGTTGGGCTTTAATGAGCTCATCCTTACTAATGGTCTTATTGTACAGATCTTCTGTGGGTAGGAAGATATTGGAGGTGGTTTTAGATGAAGAGGGCCCATTTCGCACACTCTGTGACCGGGTGACAGCACAAGATGGGAAAAGGTGAGGAATAGTTTCTTCAAGGTCAGTGGTGGAGTTGACAGGTAAGGGAGAGTCGACTGTCTTTATGTTGGGAACCACTAGATCTCCTACCAAGTCATTACCCAATAATAAATGAATGCCGCTCACAGGCATTGGATCTTTCCTAATGGCTACTTGCACTTCCCCAGTAATCAAGGGACATTGGAGGTGCACTTTAGCTAAGGGATAGGAAGAATGGGATGAGAGATCTGAAATTAGAACACTCTCATTAGTAAATGCTGTAGATATATCAGGAATGACGTTAAACAGGAGGATAGATTGTGCTGCGCCCGTATCACGTAGTACGAATAGGGAAAGAACGAGACCCCTCTATGATTGAAATTTTTCCCTCATAGGTGAATGAAGAGAAGAGATCCTGATGGGGCCTTTCCACATTGGTGGTTGCTATTGGTTTGAATTTGGGATCCAGGGAACTACTTTTAGAAGTTCGACACTTTGGGTGTTTACAAGACTGGATCGTATGGCCTGGTTTTTTACAGTAAGAACAATAAAACTTGGTTGCATCAGGGGGGGTAGGTGTGGGACCTTTCGACCTACCACTCACGTCCCCAAGGTTATCATCAGAGGAGGACCTAACATGCTGGAAAGTACCACGTTCCCTACTGCCCAGTGACTCCACCAGCAAGGCGTACGCATCAGCCACCTCAGCCGCACGCCCTAAATTAACCTCTCCACGCTCCTCCACATGCTTCAAGATGTGAAATGGTATCTTGCTCTTCCACTCCTCCAGGACTACCAAGTTTAACAAATCCTGAAATGTGGAGGTCTCTGTAGCCTCTAACCACTTCTTGAAAAACCTAAGCTTTTCTTGAGCAAACTCAACAAAGGTGTGTGAAAATGGTTTGGTTAGTTTACGAAACTTCTGCCGATATCTATTTGGCGTGATAGCATAAGAGGTGAGGATATTCTTTTTTACGTTATCATAGTCATCAGTTATAAACTCTAGGAGCCTTACCACATAATTTAGGAACTAACACCGACACCCACTGGTCCTTAGGCCACTCATTCTTCCCGGCTATTTTCTCAAAAGTCCTAAATGACCCGTCCATATCGGATTCATCAAACTCGGGAACAAGGGAAGAAGCATTAGCAGGGTTAAAAGCAGCTAGTCTCTCTTTTAATGCCACTTCTTTTGATTTAAACTCCGATGTTAAAGTGACTTCTGTCTCTTTCACCTGTAGTTCTTTCAGTCTAACCTCCTGCTCCAACTTGGCCTGTTCCAACTTTTCCTCATGCTCCAACTTGGCCTGCTCCAACTTGGCCTGTTCCAACTTTCCCTCATGCTCCAACTTGGCTTGTTCCAACTCATGCTCCAACTGGAGTTCTTTCATTTTGATTTGGAACTCGAACCTAGCTCGTTCTAGTTCTAAGGCGTCTACTCTTTGTGGTTTTTTCTTGAGGGTAGCCAGACCTGAGGCAACTTATGAGTGAGGAGGGGAGGTGGATAGTGGTTGAAGTATCTTGGACATGGGCGTTAATTGGTCAACAGCGGATTCTTCTAAAACTTCTTGTTGAACCAACTTTTCAATTACCTGATTTTTTAACACTTCCTTAGTCATTTGCTGTGAATATGGGATATTGTAATAGGTGGCTATTCCTTTCCATTCTTTCTTCAGGATATTAACAGGTAATATAGCTACGGAAGGATTTTCAATAAAATCCTGGAGATCAAAACCTGAGGTGGTCATTGTTAAGAAAAACTAGATAAATTAACTAATGGCCAAAAAGATAAGATAAGTGGATTACCCTAGAAAATATCACGGCAGTGGATAACCAGAAAGTCCCGAAAACTACCCAAGTTATGCCTAGGGAAATTACACTTATGAATATTGTTCTTCTGATAAGATCCTTAAATAAGGATAAGAGACTTGGAAAGATACTTGAAACAGGAAGGGCGTATTACGGCATTAATATAAAGATCCGGATAAACAACCCTTGAGTTACTTTATTATTGACCCCGAATGAGATAATGAGAAGAACAATAATTGAGGCTTTATAATTATGGGGTCCTGGTAGGGCGGGGCGTCCCAAGATATCACTTCACCCTAAACTAGTGACTATGGAACAGCCTACTCTGGAGTGAGGGTACGGCATTAAACAGATCCGGATTCTTCCCTACACTCGATAAGACTTACTACACGACTGCCTACGTGTAATAACAGGTAAGCCTTATGACACTCGGAACCTAATATCCTACGTCTGTCACTCTTACTGTACGATAATACCAATATATGCACACACATATGAAGGGAACTTTAAACCACTGTAAAGCAATTGTGAACAGAAGTGACTGGGAGGAATAATTAACAAGGAGTAACAAGGGGGGAAGAAATATGGCGCTTAAGGTCGGGTCCTGTCACGGTCGCCATTTGTTACGAGTTGGGGATTTAGAAACTGGTTTAGAATATAGTTAAAAGTCTACCCAGATCCCAACAGGCAACAACAATAAAAAAACTAAACAAACAAAGACAATCGGACTATTAAAGGGTAGACAAAGGATGCGAGTTTTTGTTGTGTATAATAAAGTACAATAAATTCCCTAACAAAATATCCAGCTTTCTATAATTTACCCATAACCATACTTAACTTAAACATACACAACATGGGCTTAACAGTATATACATACTTATACTGTACTGCGCACCTCATTGTCATTCCTAAAAACCCGTTTTAATTCATATTACGCTACATAATATTCAAATCCACAGCGCTTGTAGAATCTCAGGTGAGACGTGTATTTCCCACCGGTTTTACCCTCAGGACCACTCTCAGTAAGCCCCGCTTTCGAACACAGTTGTCACTACGTTTATTGCACTCTCTACTGGCAAACGCAACCTTGAATTAGTCTGTGTAAATCAACTTTAGTAATTCGCCAGACCTTTGTTAACTGTTACTCATTCAAAGATGACCCTCAGTTGCCAAAGGTCTGGCGAATTACTAAAGTTGATTTACACAGACTAATTCAAGGTTGCGTTTACCAGTAGAGAGTGCAATAAACGTAGTGACAACTGTGTTCGAAAGCGGGGCTTACTGAGAGTGGTCCTGAGGGTAAAACCGGTGGGAAATACACGTCTCGCCTGAGATTCTGCAAGCGCGGTGGATTTGAATATTATGTAGCGTAATATGAATTAAAACGGGTTTTTAGGAATGACAATGAGGTGCGCAGTACATAGCCTTCCCCTTCCAAGGATTCATATTATGCGGAATAATAGGCAAAAGCACTAACGCGGTAGTGCACATACATTCGACATATCTTAACAGTTCGCGAGTACAGTACCTTAATACATAAAACAAAACTTAAGGAGACTTAAACGTTTCATACTCGAGTCTCCGCTACCTATACCTGCAACAACTTATCAATTCTTATTTCCGTACAATATAGTATGGGGAACATTCCCCTAACAGTTCATCAGCATAATACCTCAACATATTTTGGCACTAACACATAAACAGTGACTCTGACATTACAGATACAACAAAGTACTCTGCATGAAATTACATATACTCAGGAATTTAAATTCTTGTCTATGAATGGGAAATTAGTTACATCAGACACTTCCTCAGATTACTACTTCATTTCAATAATAATTCACCTTTTCAACACAAAACCATGGTTCTAGACATACACATTGGGGTTAATAACACAAGACACGTATTTCCTATCTCACAGTTCAGAAGAACTGGTATTTGAAAGTCGGGGTGACTCCCTCACCCGGAGTGAGTCAACAACCCCCCCCCCCAAAAAAACTTCCTACACACATAAACTGAGATTTTTTTCTTTCAACAACATAGGCAGCAACTGGATTTCCGGACTTCAGTTCGTAAGAACTGGAATTTATAATGTTGGGGTGACTTCAGTACGACTGACGAAGTCAACAACCCCAAAAAAAATTCTGACACACATAACTGAGATTTTTCCTTTCGACAACATAGGCAGCAACTGGATTTCCGGACTTCAGTTCATAAGAACTGGAATTTATAATGTTGGGGTGACTTCAGTACGACTGACGAAGTCAACAACCCAAAAAAAAATTCTGAGACACATAACTGAGTCACGCTCACAAAAAAAAATCAGTGGTAATATGGTAATACTTTACGAGACTGTCCCTTCGGTACTCAACAAGTATTGAATGACTTTTCAATTGCCATGATTTTAACACTTATCACTTCACAATGTACTCTGTTGTACTCACACTTGGGAGTCCTTACATGTATTTTCTACAATAAATTTTCAAAGATTGCATTCTTTCACAGATGTCCATATCACCACAGAGTCCTCAACCCCTCAAAGCAATTGCTGAAATTATACATGTATTAGCTCTCATCTAAACATAAAACACACTTACTGACCATGCCAGTCAGTCTACACTGCTAGAACTAATGCCCTTTGCACTAAAAATCATACTAATAGAAACAATACAAAAAATACAAAATACTCAGGTACCTAACACAACACAGGTTATACAAATAAATTCACTTGCCCAATTCTGACCTCAACTTATATCTAAAACACTTCCAATTAAAATTAAAACAACTACACCCATATTATGTCAATTACAAATAACACTGTTACATAACCTTAATATAATTATGGCCTTCCGGTACACTCAGAAATCGACACTGTCCACGACACTCGTAACACGGCACATGATCAATGTCCCTCATTGTCTGTAAATAACAAAGTATTAACTCAGGTGATCACAACAATTGCTATGGTACCAGTGCAGAATGGCACCCAAAAAAAAATTTACCTTGGCATACAACCAACACTTTTCTGAGATTTCACAAAAGACTGCAAAAAAAAATTAGGTAGCTAACCTCAGTTTTCAGACATTTTCAGACACTTTTCAATCCATTTTACTGTGCACTTTACTTTAAAGCAGATTTCTAATTTTCTCGAGGCCTATGTTCTAACCTAACTCCAAATAAAGTATTTGCCGTGAACTGGTTTCAACATCTCCGTAACCTCAAAAAATTTTTTGCACAGAATTACACTATACTGTACACTGGAAAAAATTTCCATTACAAGATTATTAGCACTCTGAAATATTCATTAGCCACATTGACATGGTTAGGTAGATGCACGGAGAAATGGTTATTACAGCTCACATTTAAACACAAAAATTACCCACAGTATCACATTTATTCCTCCTGATCTTGATACCATGTAAATTACATCACTTCCGTGCCACCTGTGTAAGGGGGCGGGGTTTTTTTTTTCCAACACCTACACCACCCTTACCTTACTTATCTATTATTTTTCTTTTTCTGCAACTTAAATCACAGCTTCAATTCCCTCGGATTTGATCAATGAATAAAAACCATCCCACCGCTATAGCCACCAATTTATACTGCCAGATCTGGGGTCACTAAATCTAAGGGGATAACTTAACTCTAATCCTAATTTCTAAGGGTCGCTGCCACCAGACCCCCTCTGGACAGCATGTAGCTCGTTAGGTAGCGGGCAGAGTGGACTAGGCATTGGGTTAGGTTTTCCATTGACCAGATCGATAAGGGTAAAGAAGGGTGAAACCATAACATGTCTTAATTGGTTCATTTCTTATAAAACACACTGGTAAAAAAACACATACAACCACACTGTGGACCATAATTCCAAGGCCTGTCCCAGGGTACAGCACTGGCGCCTCTAACAACTGTTGTTGTGGTCGGCTACACTCCGACCCGAGATGGGTTTGGGGTCCTCGGCCCACGAGGTAGAGTAGAGCCGATTAATCATGACGAATCAGCGCAATCACTCCTATATTGACCTCTGTTGGGTATCCACCGGCTCCGAGCTACAGGTGGGTTTCAATTAAGCCCACCCTCGATCTGGAGACAACGGGAATCAGCGTCAGGGGACTGAGAAACATGACAACACCAACAAACTCTCTTGTCTAGACGACAGACGTATTTACGTTATATTACTTCTACACTGGGTGAATGACAATTCAAATGTTAAATCATGAACACTGGTGAACACTGATAATCACTACAATTGACTGAATTAACTGACTGGCTAGGAAACACAGAACATACCTGGAGACAAACGGGAATCAGCGTCAGGGGATTTAGAAACTGGTTTAGAATATAGTTAAAAGTCTACCCAGATCCCAACAGGCAACAACAATAAAAAAACTAAACAAACAAAGACAATCTAACTATAAAAGGGTAGACAAAGGATGAGAGTTTTTGTTGTGTATAATAAAGTACAATAAATTCCCTAACAAAGTATCCAGCTTTCTATAATTTACCCATACGCATACGCAACATGGGCTTAACAGTATATACATACTTATACAACATACAACAATAGGAAGCAAGTGAAGGTGGGAGGTAATATAGGATTACAATACTCAAGTGTGGTGCTGAAATGTCTGACGAGTATGGCTGAGTATTGAAGTAGATAGTAGGTAGTCACTGTGCCGTAGGTTTCCAGGATAGGTAATCCAAGTGTGGTCACTTCCCAGAGTGAACTGAACTCTCCTGATCCGGAGCTGATGAGGAAGAGTTGGAGGAGGTGACGCAACAACCAGGATATGGAGAATGGAAAAAAGGGAATGATGACTAAGACTAGGCATATTCGGGTCGCGTCCCTAGATGGCGTTGCTCTGTAGTGCTGGGTAGTTAGATCATGACACACTAGATGGCGTGGTTCGTAATACTATACCCCCCAGTTACCTATACTCCCCAGTTACCTATACTCCACAGATACCTATACTCCTCAGCTGCCTATACTCCCCAGTTACCTATGCTCCACAGTTACCTATACTACCCAGTTATCTATGCTCTCTAGTTACCTATACTCCCCAGTTACCTATACTCCACAGATACCTATACTCCTCAGCTGCCTATACTCCCCATTTACCTATACTCCCCGGTTACCTATACTCCCCAGTTACTTAAACTCCACAGTTACCTATACTACCCAGTTACCTATACTCTCCAGTTAACAATACTCCCCATATACCTCTACTCCCCAGTTAGCTATACTCCCCAGTTACCTATACTCCCCAGTTACCTATACTCCCCTCTTATCTATTATCTCCAGTTACCGATACTACCCAGTTACCTATACTCCCCAGTTACCTATGCTCCCCAGATACCTATACTCCCCAGTTACCTTTACCCCCCAGTTACCTATACTACCCAGTTACCTATACTCCCCAGTTACCTATGCTCCCCAGATACCTATACTCCCCAGTTACCTTTACTCCCCAGTTACCTATACTACCCAGTTACCTATACTCCCCAGTTACCTATGCTCCCCAGATACCTATACTCCCCAGTTACCTTTACTCTCCAGTTTCCTATACTCTCCAGTTACCTATACTCCCCTATTATCTATTATCTCCAGTTACCTATACTCCCCAGTTACCTATACTCCCCAGTTACCTATACCACCCAGTTACCTATACTCCCCAGTTACCTTTACTCCGCAGTTACCTATACTCCCTAGTAACCTATACTCCCCAGTTACCTATACTCCCCTATTATCTATTATCTCCAGTTACCTATACTTCCCAGTTACCTATACTCCCCAGTTACCTATACTCCCCAGTTACCTATACTCCCCAGTTACCTATACTCCCCAGTTACCTATACTCGCCAGTTACCTATACTCCCCAGTTACCTATACTCCCCAGTTAACTTTACTCCCCAGTTACCTATACTACCCAGTTACCTATACTCCCCAGTTACCTATACTCCCCAGTTAACTATACTACCCAGTTACCTATACTCCCCAGTTACCTATACTCCCCAGTTGCCTATACTCCCCAGTTACCTATACTCCACAGTTACCTATACTCCGCAGTTTCCTATACTCCCCAGTAACCTATACTCCCCAGTTACCTATACTCTCCAGTTACTTCTACTCCCCAGTTCCCTATACTCGCCAGTTACCTATGCTCTCCAGTTACCTATACTCCCCAGTTACCTATACTCCCCAGTTACTTATACTCCACAGTTACCTATACTCTCCAGTTACCTATACTCCCCAGTTGCCTATACTCCCCAGTTACCTATACTTCCCAGTTACCTATACTCCCCGGTTACCTATACTCTCCAGTTACCTATACTCCCCAGTTACCTATACTCCCCGGTTACCTATACTCTCCAGTTACTATACTCCCCAGTTACCTATACTCCCCAGTTGCCTATACTCCCCAGTTACCTATACTTCCCAGTTACCTATACTCCCCGGTTACCTATACTCTCCAGTTACCTATACTCTCCAGTTACCTATACTCCCCAGTTGCCTATACTCCCCAGTTACCTATACTTCCCAGTTACCTATACTCCCCGGTTACCTATACTCTCCAGTTACCTATACTTCCCAGTTACCTATACTCCCCGGTTACCTATACTCTCCAGTTACCTATACTCCCCAGTTACCTTTACTCCCCAATTACCTATACTACCCAGTTACCTATACTCCCCAGTTTCCTATACTCCCCAGTTACCTATACTCCACAGTTACCTATACTCTCCAGTTACCTATACTCCCCAGTTACTTATAGTCCACAGTTACCTATACTCAACAGTTACCTATACTCCCCAGTTACCTATACTCCCCAGTTACTTATGGTCCACAGTTACCTATACTCCCCAGTTACCTATACTCCCCTGTTATCTATTATCTCCAGTTACTTATACTACCCAGTTACCTATACTCCCCAGTTACTTATAGTCCACAGTTACCTATGCTCTCCAGTTACCTATACTCCCCGATTACCTATAATCCACAGTTGCCTATGCCCCCCAGCTACCTATGCTCCCCAGTTACCTATACTCTCCAGTTACCTTTACTACCAAGTTACCCATACTCCCCAGTTTCCTATACTCCCCAGTTACCTATACTCCCCAGTTACCTATTCTCCCCAGTTACCTACTGTACCTTTATATTCCCTATACTCTTTCCACGGTCACCTGGCCCGTAGGCCACACCCCTCTTCTATACTTATAGCCGATTGGTTTATAGAAAATTCAAACTAAATGTGTTCACAGTTGGTAAGCACACCTGTTATTATACAAAAGGCATTAGCACTTTAGAGAGGATGTTAAAGAATTATATATATATTTATTATATAAGGTCGATATAAATACGCGGTTATATATGTGCAGTGCGTTGGCGGAGGGTGGGATAGGGGGGGGGGGGGGTAAAATGCTGTTTTTAGCTATAGACGAGGGGCGTGGCTTATGGGCAAGCTTAGTGTGGAAATACTATAGTTACTTATACTCCCCAGCTACCTTTACTCCCCAGTTAACAATAAATAAATTACATAAACTTCCCAATTATCTTTGCTTCTCAGTTACCTATACTCACCAGTTACCTATACTCCCCAGTTACCAATACTCCCCAGTTACCTATACTTCCCAGTTTCCTATACTCCATAGTTACCTATATTCCCCAGTTTCCTATACTCCACAGTTACCTGTACTCCCCAGTTACCTACATTCCAAGGTACTAATCCTGCCCCGTTACTTGTACTCTCCAGCTACCTATTTTCCCTATTATCACTACTCCCCAGATAATTATATTCCCTTGTTGCCCATTTTCCCTACTTACCTATTCTACCCAGTTACCTTTACTCCCCATTTACTTATATTTCCTTGTTACCCATACTCCCCAGTTACCTATACTCCCCACTTACCTATATTCCCTTTTTACCCATACCTATAATAGCACCTTTTCTTTATATAAATATTCACCCAAATGAACAACCGTCAACTTATTTACCAAGTTTTTAAAAAATGATTTAGTTGTTTACAATTATTCACGGCTGAGCTCAGAGGTCTGGCGTAGGTCAGCTCCCACACCTAGGTCTTGTCGCTGTCACAGCACCATAACTCAGTTGTTGACCGCTATCACATTTTGGTGGCAGCCAGTGAGACGAATACTCAAAACCAGTGAAGTATTCAGAAACAATAATTTTTGATGAACTAAGTGAACCCGGTGACTTAAGTGACACAACTGGCACTTTAAGTGAATCATCAACAAACAAGCATTTTCAAGTAAAATGAGTGGACAGTGATTATAAACACTTGCAAAACGTATACACAGAAACACAGTGGCAACAAAGACAATATAACGACTTGCAGACATAGCAGTCAAACCACCAGCTCTCAGCTCATGGTCACCCGACTGGAGCCGACCTCAGCTGAGCCGACCCGAGTATTGTCTTAATGTCCCAGCCAGCTAACAGCCAGCTCCCGGTCAGACAGCCAGTCAGCCAGCAAGCCAGCCAGCACTACAACTCAGGAGTACGGGGGAGATTGTGTGCAAGACAAGTCAGCTTCCAGGTTGATCGCTACAAGACGTGTGACGTCATCCTTCCCAACGTAAGACGTCATCGACTTCAGACGTCATCGCCCGGCGTCGAAATCTACGGGCTCTTCGGTCAGGTAGATCATAAACAATCATTATTTTACGGACTACACAAACACAAGTAAACTTCAAGAAGTCTTCACACGTAGTCAATATAAAATATAAACTATTTGCACAAATGCTTAAAAGCAAAACTAAATAAACACACTTAGAAAGTTCCCGGGCTGGCGTGATCTTTTAGAATTACTAGCCGAGTTTAAGATCATAGCATTACCTGGAGAACCCCGAGGTAAAACAACGTTGACAAGCCATCACATTCCACTCAAGCCAGACACTAAACCAATCTAAATCCCAAGGGGCTGTAGTCCAACAGATAGTACAAGAAAAGGTGGAACAAAAGGTAATTCATCCTTCCTCATCACCATGAAACTCGCCTTTATTCCTAGTACCCAGCCTGTCCTAACTGATTTGCTACAGTCTCTAGGAAAAGACAACGCCGTCTTCAGTAACCTAGATTTACTAAGCGGGTACTGGCAAATTTCCTTACATAAGGAATCCCACGAGGTAACTTCGTTCAGTACACCAATGGGACATTTCGAATTCTAACGAATGCCTTGTTTGCTGGAATGATAGGTAACACAGTCTATGCCTATCTAGATGATCTTATCATAGTAAGCAAAGATTTACAATGCCATATGTAGAAACTACGAGACGTTTTCACAAAGCTACAAATAGCTGGATTGAAAGTGTTCCAAATGTGAATTTCTTAAATCCACAATCCAATTTCTCGGTAAACACACAGTAGATTGTAAGGTAAAGGTCGTGAAGAAGTTCCCTTGTACCAAGAATGCAGATCAACTTCGTAGTTTCCTGGGATTATCAGGATACTGCCGTTCTTTCATTGAGATTATGTGAAGTTAGAATTAACACTCACTAAACTCCTCAGAAAGGACGTAGAGTTTAAGTGGAATAAAGAACAAGAGGACAGTTTTCATGCCCTCAAGAGCGCCTTAACGACTGCTCCAGTGTTATCCTTTCCGGACTACACTAAACCATTTACACCGATGACTCCGGACCAGGGTTAGGGGCTGTGCTTATGCAAACTGATCATCGAGGGAAGTGGTGTTTAATAGGAAACGCCAGTCGCACCCTCAACGATGCAGAAACACGATATTCAGCTACTCAATTGGAAGCATTAGCTGTAGTGTGGACTTTCAAGCATTTTCGGGATCTCATTTTTGGATATCCGATCACAGTCCGTATAGATCAGGGGTTCTCAACCAGGGAGGAATTCCCCCCAGGGGGGGAATTCAGGTTTTCAGGGGGGGGGGGGGGGGAATGTATATGTACTAATATGGAAAAAATAAAGAATTTTCAGTATTATTTGCATGTTATTTGGAATGCACTTTTTGAGGCAGACAATCTTGGAAAGGAGGGGGGAATGACATTCTGACATATGGTGAAAGGGGTGCATGGGGCAAACAAGGTTGAGAACCACTGGTATAGATCATGTAGCCGTGACAGAACTATTTCATGAGAAGAATTTATCAGGGCGCTTAGCGCGCTGGTATCTGAGAATACAGAAGTTAGTACTCGACTTCAAGTATTTTCCGGGCCGTGTGAACGTGGTAGCTGATTCGCTATCCAGACACATAGCTCCTGTCACGCCACTACCCACGTTCACCCTGTCATAGTTAAGGGCGGAACAATTACTGTATCCACTGTGGTCCAAGGTAATCTAGGCATTAGAATCGGGAGATGAGGTAAATATGCCATAACTACCTCTACCACTCTCAAAGTTTGAGCTGCGGCACGACATATTGTATCGCTCAGTGAAAACACAACAAGAGTCAATCTCTCAAATTGTTATTCCCACACCAATGAAGGAAAACATTCTCACCCTCTTCCATGATGCACCCCAAGCTGGGCACCCAGGGCGATACAGATGTCTAACAATAATTAAACAAAAATATTATTGGAAAACTATGAGGAATGACATCGAGCATCACATTGCAAAGTGTTTATCTTGTGCAAAACACAAGGGAACAACGATGGATCCCGCTCTAGTTGTAATGATTGGTTATCAGACCACAGCTTACAGCTCAGAGAAATACAACACATATAACAGTGAGTAGATGAGCAGGGGTACACCCATAATTTGACACACCCTACAGTCCCAGGAGAGGTCCAGACCTGACCCAAGGGAGGTCAAGTTCACAAGGGAACCAGAATCCTCACCGCTACCCAATCAGCTCAACCCGGCGTCATAATCTTGTTAATTCAAGGAACTGCTAATCAGCCAGCATCCCTGTCACCCGACCCAACAACCCGGTCAAGAGACACCCAGTTCAGTAGGAGAGGTCATCTGTCGACTCTTCCTCCAATATATAGGGCCTGTAGCTCCTCTCACAGGAGAGAGTCTTGTAACCGAGAAGGGCCAGCAACGACGTCCCCAGTCCCGCTCATCAAAGAAGTCCACCACTAAGGGCAACGAGGTCTCAGCCTGGTCCATTGACAGAGGACAGAGTTACGCTCAGTCTCCCACAGGTCGGGAGGGAAACTTCTCTCCCGACCCCTGCGTCACCAGCTAGTACAGTCTCCCATACGTACATGGACAGGGCCTTTTGTGGTAAAAAAAAATAGGATGAGGGTGTGTTTGCCACGAGCTGGGGTTGGGGGATATAATTGACAGGATGGACAATATCTTGTCTGGTAATGGGAACAAACCCATTATCTGCCTCAGTGCAGGAGGCAATGATATTGGCCGGTGTAGGAGCGAGGAGCTTCTTGATAAGTTCAAGGCAGCTATAGATCGTATTAGGTTTAAGGGAGGGATCCCTATCATATGCTGTGTCCTGCCTAGAAGGGGAGTTGGCAGTGAATGGTTGTCAAGGGCAGTTGGTGTCAACGACCGTCTTGACAGATATTGCAAATCAATATCAGTCCCATTAATTGATAAATGGGACAACTTCTACGGCAGAAGGAACCTTTATGCTAGGGATGGGGTGCACCTGTCTAGGGATGGGGTGGCAACCCTGGCTGGGTCTCTAGAGGGGGCAATTCAAAGGATATCGAAGTCTTTAAACTGCTAGGGGAACATATGGGCACGGGGGTGAGGGAAACTGCAGTGGGAGCTGGTAAACAAAGTAAAAGATTACAGGGAAATAGTGTTAGGAATGATGACAAAACTAAATTAAACAGGGAGTTTAAAACTAAACGCGGTAAAGGGAGGACTCAGAACAATACTAACTTAAATGTCTACTACGCGAACAGTAGAAGTATGAGAAACAAAATGGTTGATATTAGGGCCTTGGTATGTACCGAAAAAATCGATATAATAGCATTCACTGAAACATGGATCAACCTAGGCTCACGCGAGTTGCCGGTCGAATACCAAATTGCAGGTTACAAATTGTTCCATACCGATAGGCAAACCAGGAAGGAGGCGGAGTTGCAATCTATGTTAGGGATAATCTGAAGTATGAAATAAATAAGGAAATAAAAACTGAGAAGAATACAGAAACAATATGGATAGAATTAATCGACGGTAGGGAAAAATTAATCACAGGAGTAATATATAGACCTCCCAATCTTGATAGAGTCAATAAGCGACTTATCCGGGATGAAATGCGCAGGGCTTCCATACACAACAAAGTCTGTATAGTAGGCGACTTTAACCTTGGCCAAATAGATTGGACTGACCTTACGGGTAACTCAGAATCAGAGGATTTTCTCGAGACGATCCAGGACTGTTTCCTAAGTCAACATATAACCGAACCCACAGGGGGTAATAATATACTCGATTTAGTTCTGTCGAACAGAGAAAACCTCATTAGCAATGTCGAGGCAGGGAACGAACTTGCAAACAACGATCACAAAGAAATTCGATTCCAGTTAGATTTTCAGGGCAGACGTCAGGAAAATTCCACTAAAGTACCAGATTTCAGAAGGGCAAACTTTGACAGTTTAAAAAGGAAGCTGAGAGAGGGGGGTGTCGCGCTTGGTCGTGAACCTGACAGATGACTCCGACCTGATAACAACATATGAGACTGCCGAGCTCCACGTCAATTTAAATAATGAGTTACTTAATGCACAGAGGCAGAACATACCATACAAAAAACTCAGATCAGACAACAATGACCCTAAATGGATAAATAATTATTTAAAGAACATCATTGGCCAAAGGAAGGCTATAGGTAGAAGGATAAAGCGTGGCGAAATTTACCTCCAGGATTATTATAAGATATTGGCGAGTAGTGTTAAAACCGAGATAAGGAAAGCCAAGAGGAATAATGAGGTAAGGATAGCAAGGGAGGCGAAGACAAACCCCAAAGGATTCTACCAAATGTATCAAACTAAAACACGAGAAAAGATTGGACCAATACGGTCAGATACGGGCGAGCTCACTGATAACAACGGAGAAATGAGCAATAATATGAATAAATATTTTTCAATAGTTTTCCCCACAGAAAATTTAAACATGATACCCGAGGCACCGACTCTATTCAGAGATAGTGAAGAAAACAAATTAAGCGAGATAGTAGTGACTAGTAACGATGTTAGTAAGCAAATAGACAAACTAAAGCCTAATAAGTCACCTGGTTCACATGAGATATTTGCCAGAGTATTAAAGGAATGTAAGGAAGAGCTTAGTATGCCCTTAGCTAAGTTGTTTAAAAATGGCCTTAAAAACAGGTGTAGTACCAGAATCCTGGAGGATAGCGAATGTAATACCGATTTTCAATAAGGGGGATAGATCACTATCCTCTAACTATCGCCCAATCAGTCTAACATCAATAGTAGGCCAATTACTGGAAGCAATCATTTCAAACTCTATTCGAAATCACCTGGAGAAGCACCGATTGATCAATGATTCCCAGCATGGCTTCACAAGCGGACGTTCTTGTCTAACTAATCTATTAACATTCTTTTCATCAGTTTTCGAATCCGTGGATGAGGGGCACAATTATGATGTGGTATATCTCGATTTTAGCAAAGCCTTCGACAGAGTCCCCCACGAAAGACTAATTAAAAAGGTAGAAGCTCATGGCATCAAAGGTAACATCCATAAATGGATTAGGGCATGGTTACAGGACAGGAAACAGCCAGTGAGCATTAACCGCACTAAGTCCCATTGGAGCAACATCACAAGTGGAGTTCCCCAAGGCTCAGTACTTGGACCATTATTATTTATTATATACATAAACGACATAGATATCGGCATAGACAGCAACATAAGTAAATTTCCTGATGACACTAAAATAGGACATGTTATTAGATCTGACGAGGACTCAGCAAAACTACAAGAAGATCTAAACAAATTTTTCGATTAGTCTGAAAAATGGCAGATGAAATTCAACGTGGACAAATGTAAAGTACTCAGTATAGGAGATGTAAACAGGGAAACCAGATACCAGATGAACAACGATTCCATAGAGAAATCCGACTGCGAGAGAGATTTAGGAGTAATGATAAGTAGGAACCTTAAGCCAAGTAAACAATGTGTTTTTGCTCGTAACAAGGCTAATAAAGTACTTGGGCTCATACAAAGGAGTGTTAGTTACAAGACTAGCGAGGTCATCCTAAAACTGTATCTTGCTCTTGTGAGACCACTCCTGGAATACGCAGTTCAGTTCTGGTCACCGTATTACAGAATGGATATAGAATCATTGGAAAGAATTCAGAGGAGAATGACAAGACTAATCCCGGGCATTAGGAACCTTGAGTATAGAGACAGGTTAAAGCACCTTAATTTGCACACTCCCTCGAGAGACGTAGAGCGAGGGGCGACCTGATAGAGGTGTATAACTGGAAGTCAGGGCTAAACAAAGGGGACATTTCAAAGGTACTCAAACTATCCAACCAGGAGCGAACTCGTAACAATGGTTTTAAATTAGACAAATTTAGATTTAGGCGTGAAATAGGTAAACACTGGTTTGGAAACAGAGTAGTGGATGAATGGAACAAGTTACCAAATATCATCATTTACTCGAATACGCTGAATAGCTTCAAACATAGGTTGGATGCTTATATGAGCAATAGGGGTTGGGTGTAAACGGGACTGCCCAGTATGGGCCAATAGGCCCGCTGCAGTTTCCTCCATTCTTTTGTTCTTATGTTCTTATAGGAGACAGTCCAGCAGCACCCGCTGGACCTCCCTCAGGTCACATGAGTCCTTGTCAAAGCTATCCATAGGGTGAGTTACTTACGGTGCGAAGTGTATTCATTTCGTGTTTGTGTCCGAGAGTCAGTGTCTAGTAGCGTAAATATAATGTTCTAGTAACTTCGATTAATATTGATATTAATGTGTCATTGAGTAATTAATATATAGTTGTATTGAAGAGGTGTTTACAAGATGTCTCCTAAGATAATATTAAGTGTAAATAATTAACCGGCCACGCTACCAAACTTACTCTGTTAAATCCTACAGCACTAAATATACTTCCTACCTTTAAAAAAAAAGCATTACACAATCTTAGAGTACCCGACGCCTGAGCGTCCATGGGATACAGTTGCGATTGATTTGTTGCAACTCCCAAAAAACCCTCCAAGGCTCTAATTACATACTTGTGTGCGTTGACCACTTTTCTAGATTTATGGTACTAACACCATTGCATAACAAGTCTGCCGAAGCAATGGCTCATGCGTTAGTCACTCATCTTATCTGTCCTTTTTCTACACCTTGAGTGATACTCTCAGATAACGGGGCAGAATTTAAGAATCAACTCTTAACTGCAATATGATAACAATACGACATCACACAAACCTTCACAACCGCCTACCATCCATCCTCAAATGGGTTGGTCGAGCGTACATATCGTAAAATTCTTGAGATTCTCCGACATGTGGCGAATCCGATGCATAGTTCGTAGGAGGATTGGCTTCCACAAGTAGCAGCATCGATCAATGGATCTATCATTAGCTTTATTGGCTAATCACTGTACTGCATAATTTATGGTATCGATAAATGCTTGCCCTATGATCTACTATCAGGAACCCCACAACCTGTGTACAACATGGATCACTATGCCAAGAAGCAAATCAATGTTTTCACAAGCATCCATGGAAAAGTACGAAAACATTTAGCAGCCTCATGTGCTGAAATGATCTGCAAGCAACATAATAACGCTAAGCCTATAACTCTAGAAATAGGAGTCGCAGTAATGATAAAAGCGCCGGAACGCACAGCAAAACTTTTGCCTAAATTCACTGGTCCATACCTGATTAAAGCGAAAAAACATGAAAACAAATTCCAAGTAGTTGAGCCAACCCCAAATGTCACATATATAGTACATGTAGATAAAATGAAAAAAAAATAAGCATAAACTTAGTAGGAACTCCTAATGGCAGTCAAGTACATCCTACTTCTACTATGACAGTTGCTCAACACGATACGTCAATAGACAATACATAACGTCAAAAACTACGATCAGCAAAAAAAAATCAATAATTAACCTCGCCCCTTTCAAGCATGGCTTGTAATCGCTACTCTTGTTTGCCTGGAGCGCGGTGGCGACAGCCACAACCCCAGCAGACATCATCAAATCAGGAGATTTAGTTGCCCCACTGGGCAAAGTCCTTGTAGTGGAAGACGTCGTAACGGTCAAGTACGAGCTCCATGGTTTTGTACGCATACCAGTGCACTGAGGTCAATAGCTGTCCACATTGAAAGAGCTATGGACACCCTGCAAGATCTAGAACAACAGTCTACCATCTCTACAGCACTCAGATAGACCATCTCACTTCAGAACGACCGTATGAATGGTCTACTCAAGCGCATAAGGCACTTCGAAGGAAAGCTACCGATATCTCCTGAAGACATCGGGAAGAATGTACATTCTCATCGGCTTCAAAAACGTGGTCTATTTAATTTTGTTAGTTTTACAAGTAACACCCTGTTTGGTACGGCAACCGCCGAAGATGTAGTTAAACTAGGGCAACGAATGAACCCAGTTTCAGAAGCGTTTAGGAAACTGAATAAGGCCATTACACAGTCCTACAAGGCAATACAAACTCTG
The DNA here is from genome assembly GCA_958450375.1 of Homarus gammarus. Classification (NCBI taxonomy): domain Eukaryota; kingdom Metazoa; phylum Arthropoda; class Malacostraca; order Decapoda; family Nephropidae; genus Homarus; species Homarus gammarus. The sequence continues at coordinate 274,370 of CAUDMG010002446.1, read as the reverse complement.
AACTCTCAGATGAATGCTATTTTTGACGAAACTAATCAACTAACACGTATTGTCCAGGGATTCACACTGTCAGTGTCTACACTAGAATGGCTACTCTGCTTTACAGAATATATGCAGGCAGCTGAAGCCTCTGTGCAAGCTCTCACAGTTACCAATGATGGACTCATATAGCTGATTTAGTGAATGCAAGTTTAGGGAGCATGACGTGGAATATTATTATTCTTTATTAGAGGCATCCTTAACGCATGTGGAAACACTAATACGTATTCCATTAAAATCAAAACAGAAGTTTAATGCATGGCATTTGGAACCATTTTCAGTGAAGGCGAATGACGATCTTTTGGTTCTTAACAGAGAAACCGAACTAATAATGGTTTCGGAATATTTCTTATTAGTTGCTGTGGTTGAGCATGAAGTCTCAAATCACTGTAAGTCAACATACTTACAATTATATGTATCTCCTGCTTATGCTTTCGCTTTCAATCGGGTTGCAGAAGCCACTTGTGAACTACTGTAGCTATAATACAAACTAATGCTTCTACAGCTCTACAGCAATATGAATACACTCCAATACCTCATAGGTTAGTGTTTCACGCACATGTCAATATCATGCAATATTTTTATTTTCCAAATCAAACCAGTGTGATACTTATATGTCAGGGTGTAGGTAAACATTTAATAGTAGAAGGTTATCATATAGCACCAGACTATTGTGAGCTTAGCAGCAATGCAATCACAACCTTGCGTACTCGCCATCATCTTGCATCTGTATCAAACATTACTTTTGAGCTGGTACCCATACCATTTTTCCTGAATATAAATTTCTGCAGCATTCACATTGTCTCTGATAAGCTTAAACTTCTATCTTACATTAATGAAACACAGTTTCCTGACTTACAGATTCTCTTCCTTTGTATTTATCTCCCGGTATAATCCTACCTGGTTTCATAATTCCTCCCATGATATTTGTCAGTTCCTTGATTGTTATGATATTTTTTATAGGGAAATGTCCTCTAGGTACACAATAGTTTCCCAAAAAACTTTCCAGAAGGTATTGCAAAAGCATGTGCAAGAAGAAAAGTTCAGCTAAAGCCCACTTTATTGTATCATGGTTAGGTATACCTAGTAGGGTGTGTCAATTTTGTCAACATGTTAAAAATCAAATTTGGTAGTCAAAATATTGTGCCTCTTTATGTCTAAACTTGAGATTAGCAAACAAAAATGAATTGAAATAACCCTAACCTACATCAATTATACCTTAAAGTTTCAAATATCAGTATTTCAACAAATTAATGAGACTTGATTAGAATTATTCACTTGATATTAACTAATCTCATGTAAGCATATGGATTATGGAGTATTTTATGGTTCTATAGCTTGTGTACAATATGCATGTCAGAACATGAACATGAACAGGCTCTCCGTGTGGGACAGTTTAATTCTTGTTTTGACTTGTACCAAGCGTGAGGATAAGGCGCCCGGCTCACTCTCCTTCTAGATATCATAGACGGTGGTTTGCTCTCATTGCACTTGCACCTACTCTACCAGACGAATTCTACATTTTAATTATTGTAAGTAGGGCATATTGATTGTCGCAGTTACTTATATCATTGTATAAAACATTATGTTCTAAGAAATTATTATGTTATTTCTGTTACAGCATTTTTGATAAACAAATTGATATTTTTTGAAACAACAATTGAATTATGAAACATTGAAATATTTTTCTATTTGTCAGATAGTGTGAAGATGTCAAAATTGAAGACAAGAAGTCAGTTGTCAACCCACTTGAGCCTGCTAGTTGGTAAAGGGAAGGAGCTTCCTGTATCAGAACTTCCAACAGTGAGAGACATGCTAAGATTAGGGTTACTCCTTCGAGAAAAAAATGCAAAGGACAGAAGGAACTATACAGATAAAGAACTCATAAATGACATGATAGTCCCTCTTCTGCATCAATGGACAAAAGCTAATGCACTATTCAAACCACCTGTGATTAATCAGTGTCGAACTATTGAGCTAAAACTAACGAAATTATGGCACAAAGCAGTTGAAACATCACTTGGTAAAGGAAACTTGGCCAGGAAAAATGAATTTCTGCACACACTTGATACTCTGTTTGACATTTTGACCTGCAAGTGCTCCATACAATTATGTTCTGAATCCAACTGTTCTCACTCAGGTAAGAGAGAAAATAATTCCCACATTGATTGTGGTTGTCCTCGTGAAAAGAAGATCCCTGTTTTAGAGCTTGACTTTATAAAGGCACAGAGGACAAAGGCAGAAGGCCAAGGAAGTATGCAAATGGGTTCAATAGATTATTCAGAAACAAAGAAGCAGATTGCTAATGCCAAGAAGAGAGAACAAATCCGAGAGAGGGAACAAAAGAAGAAAATGAAGAGTGAAGAAGCCATCCAAAGAGAGGAAGAGCTGTGTCAAGATGTTTATCACTTCTTTGATAGTTCTTCTGATGAACAGGAAGCAACATCAGATGATAGTTCCAAAGAGCCATCTGAACCTTTACCAAAGAAAATGAAATACAACACAAGAAATATTTCAAACATTGCTTTAGCTAGTATTCGCCACCATGCTGGACTTCGTGAGGCTGCAGAAATTGCAACTGCCGCTTGGATAGATGCAGGCCTCATCAGCCGAGAGGATGTATCTTTGGTAATAGATCATAATAAAATTAGAAGAGCACAAGAAAAAATAATGAAGGAAATATCTGATCAGCATGAAAAAGATTTAAGCGAGGGAGGGCTCTCCTGTCTTTTGTTTGATGGAAGAATAGATGACACAAAAGTTTTGCTAGAAGTAGAGGGAGTGAACAGAAAGTTTCCAGGTCTCATCAAAGAAGAACACTACTCTGTCTGTTCTGAGCCTGGTGGTCGGTTTTTGTTTCACTTTGCTCCCGAAACTGAAGTAGAAGGGAAGAAACATGCAGAGGTCATTGCTGATCATATTTTATGTTGGGTTCAGGAGAGAGGACTTGGCAGTTCACTGCAGGCTGTTGGTGGAGATTCAACTGCAGTGAACACCGGATGGCAGGGGGGTGTAATGACGCATTTAGAGAAGAAACTAGGAAGAAGACTTGTTTGGATTGTATGTGATTTACATACAGGCGAGCTACCTCTTCGTCATCTCATCCAGGAACTTGATGGTCCTACAAAGAGCAACAACAAGTGGTCAGGTCCCCTTGGCATCATGCTGGATGAAGCAACACAACTAGAAATAAATACAACCTTTCCAAAGGTCGAAGTTGGCCCTCCCCTTCCGGCGTTGTCTGATGAGTCATCAAAGATCTCAGCACAGATTAATCCTATGCTTATCGTATTGCCCAAGCAATAAGATCAGGAGAAGTGCCTCAGTCATTGGCTCTCTTGGAGATTGGACCTGTCAGTCACAGCCGTTGGTTAACTACAGCTCTTCGTTTCTGCAGGATTTGGATTTCCAAACACGAATTGAAGGGCAAAGTGCTGAAGAATTTGAGGTTAATTGTTGAATTTATTATTGGAGTTTATCTTCCCCAGTGGTTTAGTGTGAAACTTAATCCTATGTGGGTGGATGGGCCCAATCACCTTTTGTTTCAATTGCAGCTAGTAAGAACACAGAGGAAGGTAGTGAGGGACATCGTGTTACCTGTGGCAAGAAGGTCCGCTTGGTATGCTCGATCAGAAGCAGTTTTGCAAGCAATGCTTTGCAGTCAATGTACCAATCTCCGAACCGAGGCTGTAGAAGTCATTCTAAAGATTAGAGGAACGCTAATAGATGACGACCAGTTGGGAGACTGTTCGTTTCATTCAAGAAAAGTTCCCCCAATAAACGTCAATGCCACCAAATTGTCAGAATTGGTTGACTTGAGTTTGGAAGTCTTAGAGCCACCATTGACAACAAGTCTAACTAGCCAAGAATTGAGAAACCTTAAAGAGACTCCAATGCAGGTGCCGAAGTGGCCTTCCCACACTCAAAGTGTGGAGAAATGTGTGAAAATGGTCACAGAAGCAGCGGGCCATGTTTACAGCCACGAGAGGCGAGAAGGTTACATCAAAGCACAAATAGCAAGCAGACTACTGATGACAAGAAACCAAAGCAAAGAGAGTATGAAGGCATTGGTTACTTTCAAATAGACTACGGATAATAAAATATAATAATTTGAAACTTGAAACAGTAACATGTGTGCAAACGCTGGTTATGTTATAAATTCACAAATATGTACATTTAAAAATCCATTTGATGTAGGTAGGACTTATTATAAAAAAAAATTAATGCCAGAATATTGTTTTGCATGCTTAAAGACTACAATAAATTGCTACCAAATTACTCGATTTTCAATTTAGCCAGTTCACCCCCTAAATTGACACACCCTAATACCTAGGGTTTAAACCGTGAGGACTGGGTTGGAGGTGGCCGAGCCGTGTAATAGCACCTTTTCTTCATATAAATATTCACCGATATGAATAATCGTCAACTTATTCACCAAGTTATTCAACAATGATTCAGTTGTTGACGATTATTCACAGCTGAGCTTGTAATTACCACAGAGGTCAGGCATAGGCCAGCTGATTAATCAAACGGCTAGATCGCTCCCACACCTGGTTCTCGTTGCTCTCAGCACCATAACTTAGTCTGACGATTTAGATTTGATTTAGATTGCCCACGAGAGGGCTAGTTTATTGGGCACCTCCTTACATCCTGTGCAAGGTGAAGCGCAGAAGCGTTTACAGTGCCCAACTGGGAAGTATGCGGAGTTTATGCTTGCCCTTATGACTCATGCATTAAGGGCGTAAAAGCCTGAAGGGTCATGGGTTTTGTCAGCAAGTTACATAAAGTGACAGAATGATGAGCGTGTGGGGGGGGAAAATTCCCGGTACAATTTATCTGTTTATGGCAAAGCGTGGCAGGCCCTTAATAATGTCAAGTGCCAGGCCTGTCACTAGGAGGAGGGATATCTGGTCAGGGAGGGAATAGGTGTTTTCTTTTTTTTTATTGGGCACCCCCCACATCCTTGTGTAAGGTGAAGTGCAGAAGCGTTTGCAGCGCCCAACAGGGAAGCATGCTAAGTTCATGCTTGCCTTATGTCTCATGAGTCAAGGGCGTAGACGTCTGAAGAGTCAGTGGTTTATGTCATCAAGTTATTGGAAGCTCCAACAACTTTCCCTGAATACGAATTCGCAACTTTCGACTTACACCAGGTACCTACTTTACTGCTAGGTGAACAGGGACTAATGGGGGCTAGGAAGTAAGTCCAAACAACTTCCACCAGCCCGGGAATCGAACCCGTGACATCTCGCTTGCGAGGCAAGAACGGTACCGCTTCTACCACCAATCCCCCAGTTTCTTGTGTTGGGCTCTGCCAACCTGCCACCCAGAACTTGACTCGTCACAACTTGTCACTGTCTTCACCGAGCTAGTGAACGAAACGGTATCGCTTATGCAATTAAATGTATATGTCAGTAAATCCGGACACAATAAGCCAACAGAAATGTGATATAAAATGAAAGCCATTACCAAGTCACTCACCATCGATCAAATTCATCCCACTCTTGCAGACTGTACTGACATGGTATTAGACAGATCGTCAAAAAAATGAAAGTGGGTGTCATAGGCGTGACGTCCCATAAGGGACAGTGGGGCTACAGTATAGCCTGGTGTTATTAAGCATTCGGTACACAAGGAAGCACTGTCGCCGACACTACACTCGACCGCCTTCATTTTCACAACTTTATATGTTAGGTAACTTTTTACAGCTGGGTGGACGGGGAATGCCCCAGGATGGAACCACTGATCATCAGAACATGAGGCGAGCGTTGTTTCCACTCGGTCATCGCACCCCACAATGGTTCGGTGGTCTAGTGTGGCACTAATCATTTCGTCACCTCAAGACATACAGCAATATCTCAATGCTCACCTTAAGGGAGCCTTCATTATTGACATACCTTGTTCCTAACCATATTTTACTGACCACTTTGTTTTAACTCACTATAAACTAATAACTGCATTAGGGACGAAAGTTAATTTGCCTGGCGAGGATGATATTATGTTATAAACTATAACACTTTAAGATTGTTGACGGGAGTGGCTGAACGCCCGCTGCTTCACATGAGGTTTTCTGCCCAAGAAATGGACACAAGCTTCCATAGAATAAATCCCTAAACCTAGCTCACTTTTTTTGACATATTTTGCTCGCAGTATTAGCAATTTTCTATAAAAAAGTTAAACCTTAACCGTCATATTTGTCAAGTCAAAGACAATTTGGCTTTTAATATTTATACCCAAGCACGGCATAATAACGTGTTTTGTAGAATGTCTTTGCTCTTTAAAACAAAACACATGTAGCCTTAACTGAGATTAAATTAGCCTCTGATAAAAATTATCAAATAGTTCAAATGACAAGTACGTAACTAGCCAAGTTTGTCATCTAGGGTAATCTCTTGACATCCATAAAAGGTTATCTATCCAGTAAGTATGATAGTGTGTTATATATGGGAGTCAAGGTACGAGGATGAAAGCACCTGATCTTGTCATGCTCTAAAGCGCTAATCCCTAACCAATTTAACGTATTGATGCTGTAATATTGTATGTGGATGAAGTCTGCATTACGGCACAGACCACATCTAGCCGCCAAGGCTTACTAGTGATGTTCACATGGAAGACGGTGGAAAGTGGTCTCTACAGCTCCCTTGTTTCTCTAATTTTCCTTGTCACTTCAGCTCTCCTCTGTCTCCAGGCCTCCTATATTTCAATGTCTCCTCTCTTTTCATATCTCTTTTCTGTCCACCCTATTTCTTTTAATTTACTGTGTTTATTAATAACGCTTTTCAGTGATACTACTGGGCGAACCATCGATAGCAAGGATGGAAGGAACCCTTAATGACACTATGCTAGTGAACAACCACGAGATATGTCTTGATCCCGACCTAGTAACTGCCACGGTGCACTTTGTTGGCACCGTGCCAACATCCCACCTCCATGTGACCTTCCAGGGCCAGCCAGGTTAGTGCCAACTTTATCGTTATGTGGCTTTATAGGATTAATTCGGTCATAATCAATTTTCTTAGAGCGAAAATTAATGTAGATCTCTTGTAATTTATAGAATGATTAACAACTCTATGAATTACGATCTCTATAAGCTCTGTATGGTCATTTGTTCAGATGAGAGTCTGGTGAAGGCCCTGTGGGCAGAAGGCGTGGCGGTGCAGCAAGTGACAGGCGACTACCTATGGGAGACGCTCCTCCTCTCCTCCTACACCCACCCCTCTCAACACCTCCTGGTGGGAGGCCTTCAGTGGATCATCCTCACCATAATGCAGGTGATTGGTCTCAGCACCTCTTAGTCCCAGCACATGTTAGTCCCAGCTGCTCTTAATCGCAGCACATGTTAGTCCCAGCACTTCTTAATCCCAGAACATGCTAGTAGTCCCAGTACCTCTTAATCTCTGCATATGTTAGTCCCAGCTGCTCTTAATCCCAGACCATGTTAGTCCCAGCACCTCTTAATCCCTGCATATGTTAGTCCCAGTTGCTCTTAATCCTTGCACATGTTAGTCCCAGCACCTCTTATTCCCAGCATATGTTAGTCCCAGCATATGTTAGTCCCAGCTGCTCTTAATCCCAGCACATGTTAATCCCAGCACCTCTTAATCCCAGCACATCCTTGTCCAAGCACCTCTTAATTCCAGTACATGTTAGTTCCAGCACCTCCTTGAAATGATTGAATATCAGACCAAAGCTTACAGCCCAGAATTACATCACATATAACAGCGAGTACACGACAGACCTCGTGATACCACCACATACCAGGTGGACACACCCCAAGACCCTAGGGAGGTGATCTCGTCCGCTAATTACCTGAATTAGTGGGTGACCTCACCTGACCAAGACACCTGGGCATGACCACACCTGAACACGCGGTCCAGATCTAACCAGTTTAGTGATAATTGGTTAGAAGTCAAAAGCCGGCGGGGCCGACCCCATATAAAGGCCCTACATTCCCATCCACGAGGGATAATTATCAGATATGGCCAGTGCTATGTGTGGTCTGGGGTGTGCGAGTTTGTTGGCCAAGCTGGAGAGGATCACGTTGGAGAATAGGAAATTAAAGGAAGAGATGGCGAGGATGAAGGAAGAGGCGAGACAAGGAAAGCCCGTGTCTGACGATAACTCAGACGAGTGGAAGGTTGTGAGGAGAGGGAAGACCAAACTGGTGATGAAAAAACACACCAAGGATACGTCAACAACGACATCAACAGCTAATTGTACCAATTCGTTCAGTCCCTTGATAGACGAATTGGACGTTAGTACAGTGGTAGACAAATTGGACGTTAACACAGTCAGGGACAGGGCTGACAAGGAAGGTATAAAAACTTTAATTGTTGGTGACTCACAGATAAGGTACTTGGACAGGGCTTTATGTGGTAAAAACAAAAATAGGATGAGGGTGTGTTTGCCAGGAACTGGGGTGGGGGATATAATTGACAGGATGGACAATATCTTGTCTGGTAATGGGAACAAACCCATTATCTGCCTCAGTCCAGGAGGCAATGATATTGGCCGGTGTAGGAGCGAGGAGCTTCTTGATAAGTTCAAGACAGCTATAGATCGTATTAGGACTAGGGGAGGGATCCCTATCATATGTGGGTGTCCTGACTAGAAGGAGAGTTGGCAGAGAATGGTTGTCAAGGGCGGTTGGTGTCAACGACCGTTTTGACAGATATTGCAAGTCAATATCAGTCCCATTCATTGACAACTGGGACAACTTCTACGGCAGAAGGGACCTTTATGCTAGGGATGGGGTGCACCTGTCTAGGGATGGGGTGGCAACCCTGGCTGGGTCTCTCGAGAGGGCAGTTCAAAGGATATCAAAGCCTTTTAACTGCTAGGGGAACATAAGGGCACGGGGGTGGAGGAGACTGCAGTGGGAGCGGGTAAACAAAGTGAAAAAATTACAGGGAAATAGTGTTAGGAATGATGACAAAACTAAATTAGACAGGGAGTTAAAACCTAAATGCGGTAAAGAGAGGACTCAGAACATGACTAACTTAAATGTCTACTACGCGAACAGTAGAAGTATGAGAAACAAAATGGATTGTATTAGGGCCTTGGTATGTACCGAAAAAATCGATATAATTGCATTCACTGAAACATGGATCAACCTAGACTCATGTGAGTTACCGGTCGAATACCAAATTGCGGGATACAAATTGTTCCATACCGATAGGCAAACCAGGAAGGAGGCGGAGTTGCAATCTACGTCAGGGATACTCTGAAGTGTGAAATAAATAAAGAAATAAAAACTGAGGAGAATACAGAAACAATTTGGATAGAATTAATCGACGGTAGGGAAAGATTAATCATAGGAGTAATATATAGACCTTCCAATCTTGATAGAGTTAATGAGCGACTTATCTGGGATGAAATGGGCAAGGCTTCCATACACAACAAAGTCTGCATAGTAGGCGATTTTAACCTTGGCCAAATAGATTGGACTGACCTTACGGGTAACTCAGTATCAGAGGATTTCCTAGAAACGATCCAGGACTGCTTCCTAAGTCAACATATAACCAAACCAACCCTGGGTAATAATATACTCGATTTAGTTCTGTCGAACAGAGAAAACCTCATTAGCGATGTCGAGGTAGGGAACGAACTTGCAAACAGAGATCACAAAGAAATTAGATTCCAGTTAGATTTTCAGGTCAGACGTAAGGAAAATTCCATTAAAGTCCCAGATTTCAGAAGGGCAATTTTGATAGTTTAAAGAGGCAGCTGAGAGAGGGGTTGTTGCGCTTGGGCGTGAACCTGACAGATGACACCGACCTGATAGCGAGATCTGAGATTGTCGAGTTCCAAGACAATTTAAATAATAAGTTACTTAATGCACAAAGGCAGAACATACCATACAAAAAACTCAGATCAGACAACAGTGACCCTAGATAGATAAATAATTATTTAAGAACAATATTGGCCAAAGGAAGGCCATAGGTAGAAGGATAAACTGTGGCGAAATTTACCTCCGGGAGTATTATAAGGTATTGGCCGGTAGAGTTAAGAACGAGTTAAGAAAAACAAAGAGGAATAATGAACTGACGATAGCAAGGAGGGCGAGGACAAACCCCAAAGGATTCTACCAAATGTATCATACAGAGGAGCTAACTGATAACGACGGACAAATGAGCAATAATCTGAATAAATGTTTTTCAACAGTTTTCACCACTGAAAATTTAAACATGATACCGGAGGCTCCGACTCTATTCAGAGATAGTGAAGAAAACAAATTAAGCGAGATAGTAGTGACTAGTAACGATGTTAATAAGCAAATAGACAAACTGAAGCCAAATAAGTCACCTGGTTCCGATGAGATATTTGCTAGAGTATTAAAGGAATGTAAGGAAGAGCTTAGTATGCCCTTAGCAAAGTTGTTTAACATGTCATTAAAAACAGGTGTAGTACCAGAATCCTGAAGGATAGCGAATGTAATACCAATTTTCAAGAATGGGGACAGATCACTATCCTCTAACTACCGCCCAATCACTCTAACATCAATAGTGGGCAAACTACTAGAATCAATCATTTCAAACTCTATTCCAAACCACCTGGAGAAGCACAGGTTGATCAATGATTCCCAACATGGCTTCACAAGCAGGCGTTCATGTCTAACTAATCTATTAAGATTCTTTTCATCAGTTTTCGAATCGGTTGATGAGGGGCACAATTATGATGTGGTATATCTCGACATTAGCAAAGCCTTCGACAGAGTCCCCCACGAAAGACTAATTAGAAAGGTAGAAGCGCATGGCATCAAAGGTAATATCCTTAAATGGATTAGGGCGTGGCTACGGGACAGGAAACAGCGAGTGAGCATAAACAGCACTAAATTGCATTGGAGCAACGTCACTTGTGGAGTTCCCCAAGGCTCAGTACTTGGACCATTATTATTTATTATATACATAAACGACGATATCGGCATAGACAGCAACATAAGTAAATTTGCTGATGACACAAAATAGGACGTGTTATTAGATCTGACGAGGACCCTGCAAAACTACAGGAAGATCTAAACAAATTTTTCGAATGGTCGGAAAAATGGCAGATGAAATTCAATGTGGACAAATGTAAAGTACTCAGTATAGGAGATGTAAACAGGGAAACCAGTTACCAGATGAACAACGATGCCATTGTGGAATCCGACTGCTAGAGAGATTCAGGAGTAATGATAAGTAGGAATCTTAAGCCAAGTAAACAATGTGTTTTTGTTCGTAACAAGGCTAATAAAGTACTTGGGTTCATACAAAGGAGTGCTAGTTACAAGACTAGCGAGGTCATCTTAAAAGTATATCTAGCACTTGTAAGACCTCTCCTGGATTACGCAGTTCAGTTTTGGTCACCGTATTACAGAATGGATACAGAATCCTTGGAAAGAATCCAGAGGAGAATGACAAGACTAATCCCGGGCATTAGGAACCTTGAGTACAGAGACAGGTTAAATCATCTTAATTTTCACTCCCTCGAGAGACGTAGAGTGAGGGGCGACATGATAGAGGTGTATAAATGGAAGTCAGAGTTAAACAAAGGGGACATTACAAAGGTACTCAAATTATCCAACCAGGAGCGAATTCGTAAAAATGGTTTTAAATTAGACAAATTTAGATTTCTACGTAAAATAGGTAAACACTGGTTTGGAAATAGAGTAGTGGATGAATGGAACAAGTTACCAAATATCGTCATTAACTCGAATACTCTGGATAGCTTCAAACATAGATTGGATGCTTATATGAGCAATAGGGGTTGGGTATAAACGGGTCTGCCCTGTATGGGTCAATAAGCCCGCTGCAGTTTCCTCCATTCTTATTGTCTTATGTTCTTATTCGAACATTCTGAGAAGACGCTCATTACTCTGGAGATTCTCAGAGTCACGCTCGTCCTCTCCCTAGATCGGGAGGGGGACTTCCCGACCAGACCCCAGCTAAGCAGAAGCCTCCCATAGGAGGCAGCCCAGCGAAGCACCCACTGGGTACACGTGAGTCTTGTCAGAACTATCCCTAGGGTGAGTTACCTACTGTGGGAAGTGTATTCATTAATGTTGTATCCGAGAGTCAGTGTCGAGTAACGTAAGACCTAACGTGTTAATACCCTGGTATAATAGTGATATTGATGTGTCCATGTCATTGGGTGAATTAATAAATAGTTGTGTCGAAGAGGTGTTTAACAAGTTGTCTCTTTATAACGTAATATATGTGTATTGACATACGAGATAAGATAAGCGCATTGACGCTGAGTAAATAATATCCCGGCCACTCTACCAAGTTCCAATCTTTACATTCCTACTCTCTATACTTCTTACTTATATATATAATCCTCTTCTCTGTGAGTTATGTCTCATTATATCCTAATCTCAGCACATCCTAGTCCCAGCACTTCTTAATCCCAGCACACGTTTATCCCAGCACATCCTAGTCCAAGCACCTTTTAATCCCAGCACATGTTATTCCCAGCACCTCCAAATCTCAGCACATCCTAGTTCCGGCACTTCTAAATCCCAACACATGTTAGTCCCAGCACCTAAAAATCTCAGCACATCCTAGTTCCAGACCCTCTTAATTCCACCACATGTTAGTCCCAGCTCCTCTTAATCCCAGCATATGTTAGTCCCAGCATCGTGGTGTGGGTAGGTAGGCGTGGTTTGGGAAGGTAGGCGTGGTTGAGAAAGTAGGCGTGGTGTGGGTAAGAAAGCGTGGTGTGGGTAAGTAGGCGTGGTGTAAGTAAGGAGGCGTGGTGTGGGTAGGTAGGCGTGGTTGAGTAAGTAGGTGTGGTTTGGGTAGGTCGGCGTGATGTGGGAAGGTGTGCGTGGTGTCGGTAGGCAGGAGATGAAAAAAAAATGTCTATAGCGTGCTCTACAGATGAAGTGAAGAAGTGCAGTGGAAGTAAAAGAAAAAGTAATCAAACGTAAAGAAAGACAAAAAAGTGAAATGAAGGAGAAGGTTGAGGGAGACGTCTAAAATTATCGAAATTACATTGAACAATATTGGGGAACTGCATGCCAAGAAGATATAGAAGAACAGACTGTGAAAAACTATAAACAAATATATAACAAAGGGTGAGAGCCTGAAGTGCTCTCAGAATCTATGTGCCTTATTTATAAACAAAAAGACGACCACACACACACACACACACACACACATAAAATAAAACTACAGAGTTTTATCCCTCATGAGCCACATAGTAAACGTTTACGAGAGAATATTGGAAAAATAGAAGCCAAAATTAAGACGTTAAATTCTATCTCGAAAAAATCTGGAATTATGACAGGGAACATTGCTTGTGCTTCCTTGATCCAGAAAAAGCTCTCAAAAAAGTTCCTCGAAAAGAGATGTGGCATGTTTTGAGTATCGGAGATGTACCATAGCGACGATCAAAGCAAACAGGAGCATATATAAGGACCAAGCCAGAGCTGTCATTGGAGGAGAGAACTACAGTATTTTGACAAAATCTGGCGTCAAACAAAAAAGTGTCCTCTCCTCGGCCATCTTTGTCATCTTAATGGATCAAGTAATTAGAAAAGTTGGTCAAAGAGATAGAATGATTGAGCAATTCATTCGCGTGGAAGAAGTAGCTCAGTCAGCGAGTTAGAAGGCTATGTCCCATGTGCGAGCATCCTGTGGTATTGATCTACCACACCAGTAAACGCACTACCTTGATGTAGCGGACAAATATATGTTATCTTAGATGTGTCCCACGTAGACGCGTGAAACGTTCGTGAGCGACCAGGAATCGGGAACCAGACGCGCGACTTGCAAGCGGCGATCAAATATTTTGATCGTCGCTTCCTCAGTCGCGCGAGTCCTCTCATTCTGCACCAAAATTAAAGAAGGCTATGCTCTAATTTTCCACTGTTAACAGCTTGATCTTGCTAAGAATTAGATCCTTTTGGACTATTAAAGTAGCTGCAGAATGTTTCTCTCACATTCTTTGCAGATAAATGTGAAGTATTGTTTATTCTAGAGGGTGCTGTGTTATTCTTAACTGTCCATTCTTGAATTGCATATGACTTTACTCCAGACCCTCTGTATCAATGATGATATTATGGAAAAGTGTAGCACACTTTACAATGTCAACAGCAGTATCTACCTTTGTTTCAATAGCTTTATTTAAAACTATCCATTTAACTTGTATAAATTCCAAATGCACACGTTACAACACGCCTGGCACGTGACAACCAGTAATTAAAAATAAAATTTTTCTTTGTTCAGAGCATTCCTAGGATAGGGTTTCAACAAATATACACCGAGTGAGTAGGCCTCGTCCCCAATCAGATTACATTCTGGTGTACTCATGAAACTTCTTTGATCCTGGCGAAGTTCCTTGTAGAGACGGTAAAATTCGCTTACTTTAATCCAGCGTCCTCCTCTGATTAATGGAATGTTTTTTCCTGGGTATCTCTGCAAGTACCACACGTTGTAAGGCATTATTTTAAAAAGTACCAACAAACTTGTACGCTGCGTAGACGGGATGTTTACGCTGTCAGATGCTGGCAGGTGGGACACAGGTCGCTTTGGAAAGTAGGTTGAACGTCTACGCCCTGGTTGCTCGATGCCGCAGGACACTCGCACAGGGACATAGACTGAGGAACTGATGACAGAATGGGGTATTGTTCTTAATTAAACAACATGGGCAAGAGCAAGCCCATCCAGCTTATTTTTTTTGGGGGGGGGGGGGAGGAGGGGGCGCCCTAAACACCGCATAAATTTCTCTTTTCTTTAATCTGACCAATATCATGGACATTTTGACACCATTTCTTGAAGTCATGTGTACTTGATATTAGCAGATATTCTGAGGTCAATAGTGAAGTGGGGTCTTCTCAACATAAGACGACTCCAGGCAAGAACGAAGGTGTCAGCAGCTTCCATTACTGAACTTCACACTGAACACGACCTACAGGAGATCCTGAACACATACGAAGACGCGTATGCACACTTCGGCCTTGAGGTGAATGTAAGTAAGACTCATTCTCTTTCAACCTGCCCCTGGTTCAGACACCTCTCCACCATCCATCCAGATTAACGGTACAACCCTCTCTAATGTTGCCCACTTTCGGTATCTCGGCTCCCACCTGTCCACCTCCGCACACACCGATGAAGAGATTCAGCATCGGATCAGATGTGCATCTCAAGCCTTTGGCAGACTCCGAAATCGTGTCTTCAGCTGTAAGGAGCTGAAACTATCTACAAAGTTACACGTCTATCGAGCAGTGGTCCTCCCCACCCTGCGATATGATAGTGAGACATGTGTCACATACAGGAGGCACCTCAAGGCACTTGAAAACTTTCACCAACGTAGTCTACGTTTCATCCTCCGAGTTCGCTGGGAAGACAAGAGAAGAAATGCCAGTATTCTTGCTGACAGCAACTATAGGATATCGAGGCTACCATTATCCATGAACAACAACCTTGGTCTGGCCATGTTACCCGCATGGACGACAGTAGACTGCCAAAGCAGCTACTGTACAGTCACCTAACGAATAGTAAACATAACGCCGGTGGGCAATTGAAAATGTATAAGGATAATCTTAAGACAAACCTGAAAAAGTGCCAAATCGACCCCCTCACCTGGGAGTTGATTATTTCACATCGTAACGCTTGGAGAAGCACCACACGAGAAGGTGCCAATGCTTTCGAGTTAGCCCGACTGCAAACCGAGGCAAACAAGCGCCAACACCTGAAAGACGTTGCCATCGCCCCTCCTGCAGCCTTTCACATGTGCAACGAATGTGAACGACGCTGCGGGTCCCGTATCGGTCTCTTTAGTCACCTCAAAACTCACTAACCTAGGTGACATCCTTAATAACTAATATCATTGTTCCATAATTGGTTGATCGTCATACTCGATTCCGAGTGACAGCAAAGTAGTAGTAGTGTGTCAATACTAATGTTATTGTGTCTATACAAGGGTTATTGTGTCTATACTAGGGTTAGTGTCTATACCAGACTATTGTGCCTATACCGGGTTTAGTGTATCTATACTAAGGTTACTGTGTCTATACCAGTGTTATTTTTTTTATTCTAGGGTTATTGTGCCTATACCGGGGTTGTTGCTTCTATACTATTAAGTCTATACCAGGGTATTCTTTCTATACCGGTGTTATTGTGTCTATACTAAGGCTATTGTGCCTATACCGGGGTTATTGTATCTATACTAAGGTTATTGTGTCTATACTAGGGTTATTGTGTCTATACTAGGGTTATTGTGTCTATACTAGGGTTATTGTGTCTATACCGGGGTTATTGTGTCTATACTAGGGTTATTGTGTCTATACTAGGGTTATTGTGTCTATACTAGGGCTATTGTGCCTATACCGGGGTTATTGTATCTATACTAGGGTTATTGTGTCTATACTAGGGTTATTGTGTCTATACTAGGGCTATTGTGCCTATACCGGGGTTATTGTGTCTATAACAGAGTTATTGTGTCTATACCAGGGTTATTGTGTCTATAACAGAGTTATTGTTTGTATACCAGGGTTAGTGTGTCTATAACAGGGTTATTGTGTCTATAACAGAGTTATTGTTTGTATACCAGGGTTAGTGTGTGTATACCAGTGTTAGTGTGTGTATACCAGGATTAGTGTGTGTTTACCAGGGTTAGTGTGTGTATACCAGGATTAGTGTGTGTTTACCAGGGTTAGTGTGTGTATACCAGTGTTAGTGTGTGTATACCAGTGTTAGTGTGTGTTTACCAGGGTTAGTGTGTGTATACCAGTGTTAGTGTGTGTATACCAGGATTAGTGTGTGTTTACCAGGGTTAGTGTGTGTATACCAGTGTTAGTGTGTGTATACCAGGGTTATTGTGTCAATATCAGGGTTATTGTCTTTATCATGTGTATTTATGTGACTCTTGGTGTTGAGAGAAGGTTTTCATCATGTATAAATTATTTCTATGGGAGAAATTTATCACCATCTCACACTCTTTGTTTCTCGTTTCTCTTCCATTCTTGTCCAACAGCTTCTTCGACTGTGTCACTGCCTATATGGTCATTACGTCACCTTTATTGATAATGCCACTGTCATTTGGTAAGGAGCTGATATTGTTTAGGAGGTGTTAAAAAATGATTTGTTCACGAGTTCTTCTTTGTTGAGGGACGTCATGCTTTCAGTTTCAATGTTACGGCAGTGATTCGATTATTTATGTATTCAATATTTTCTTTTCGTGAGTAATATCTGACTCAAACATGTCTTCCACTCGATTACACTGGTCAACATAAAAAAAAAATTCTCATGGTTCTGGATCAAAACAGTCTGATTCTATTGTAATTGTATGTGCGGAACTCAATTATGACATTCGTATAGCTGTATCAGACTCAGTTTTCCAGAACCAGCATATCTATATATTTAGTGTACCATGCTATTCATACAGTAATTTATATGCTCATTGGCTCCACTTATGCAACTATTTTGTCCTGATTTGTGCTTTTTTGTTTGTTTCAATTTGCTGATTCATGATATTGCATATCTACACCTGCATGATTTGTAATTACTCTGAAATTAACAAAACATGGAACGTCGCAAGTGTGTGAACGGTGCTGACAGTTTTTGCTACATATGTGGTGCCTTCACTCCTGGTAGCCTCAAGAAACCAATCACAAAAGCTGTTCGACTGAACTACAAAAGTTACTTCAAATGTCATTTGGGTGACCAAGACAAGAAATGGGCACCTCATGTAGCCTGTAAGTCTTGTGTTAACCACCTGAGCGAGTGGATGTGTGGTAAACGAAGTTCAGGAATGCCGTTTGCTGTACCAATGATATGGCGTGAACCTAAAGACCACAGTAGTGACTGCTACTTCTGTCTCACAAATATTAAGGGAATAAAAATCAAGACACGAGGCAAGGTACAGTACCCCAATATTGCTTCTGCAATCCGACCAGTACCGCACAGTGCTGAACTTCCAGTCCCAAATCCACCGACTGAACAAGAATTGAGTGATTCCGATTCTACCTCTACCTCAATGGAAAACGACTACCAGGATGACTCTGAAAATACCAGGCCTAAACTATTTACTCAAGAAGCGCTTCATGATCTCATCAGGGACCTAAACTTGTCAAAAGAAAAGGCTGAAGTTTTGGGATCCAGACTAAAGCAGCGTAACCTGCTAGAAGATGGAGTGCATATCACTACAGCGCGTTACCGACATAGACAGCTGTCTGCATTTTTCAAGATGGCAAACAACCTTTGTTATTGCGAGGACGCAGTATCTCTAATGCAACAACTCTGCAAGTCTGAAACATACAAGACAGAGGATTGGAGGCTGTTTATAGACTCAGGAAAAGACTCTCTGAAAGCTGTTCTTTTACACAATGGCAATCGGCTTCCATCTGTCCCAATAGCACACGCAACAAAAATGACTGAGAGCTATGAAACAATGAAAATTCTGTTGGCCGCTATAGAGTATGAGAAACACCAGTGGAAGATTTGTGGCGATCTCAAAGTCATCAGTTTACTACTGGGCTTTCAGAGTGCCTACACAAAGCACATGTGCTTTTTGTGCTTGTGGAACAGCAGAGCTGATGCAGAGCACTAGGTGAGAAAGGATTGGCCGACAAGACCAAGAGATGCGCCTGGAAGGTTTAACTGTGCTCACAATCCGCTTGTAGATCCAGAAAAGATATTTTTGCCTCCACTACATCTAAAGCTCGGTTTGGCTAAAAATTTCATCAAAGCTATGGATCAATTCGGTGCTGGGACTCTATACTTATCTCAGAAACTAGGTGGTGTGGTTTCCGAAGCCAAGTTGAAAGCAGGTGTCTTGAATGGACCACAAATTCGTATACTAGTTAATGATAGCGAATTCACCAAAACATTGAACCCACTGGAGAAAAAAGCATGGGAATCATTTGTCAATGTGTCAAAGAATTTTCTTGGAAACTATCGTGCTGACAACTACAAAGAAATCCTAACAACCATGCTTCAGAATTATCATGCATTGGGAGCAAGGATGTCCTTGAAATTGCATTTTTTCCACTCTCATATTGAATTTTTCCCAGGTAACCTTGGAGACGTTAGTGATGAACACGGCGAAATATTTCATCAAGGTATCGCCATAATGGAGAGCAGATATCAGGGACAATTCAGTCCTAACATGATGGGCGACTATTGCTGGACACTGCAACGAGAAGAGAGCAAGCTGTACAAGAGAAAGAGTAAAGTTCAGAAGCACTTTTAGAACTTCATATTTTGTCATTATAAAGGATTTGAACTTATGTTTTTTGGTACAATTTTTTATGAGCTTATCTGTGATAGGTTTAAAATTGTATCTTGCATGACGCGATAATGTTACTATATTTACTATTTTTTTTATTCTTTAAGAAAGTAGGTCTGATGGTAGAATGAAACATCCAATTAATATTCATTAATATGAAATTAGTCATGAAAGCACAGTCACATGAGATGATCTCATCTTTTGCACGACACGTGATGGAATATTAAATATTTGTACCTATTGATTTTTTTATAAAACCTGGTCTGATAGAACAAAACAAATATCAGATTCGAATTCAGCAATATGAAATTAGTTGTGTGAGCATGATCTCATATGTGAACCATTTTGGCTGTTGACCAGTGTTATTTGTGTGACGGTCTCTGCTCCAGTGTACAGCATCACAGTCATTGCCTAAACCAAAAATTATCAGATGTTGGTAGCTATTAACAGGTTTTGCCAGCTTTTAACAGGTGTTGGCAGCTATTAACAGGTGTCCCATGGTGAGTTAGTGAGCATCCCGCACCGCACTTGGGTATACAGTATATACATTTCTGAATATAGTTAAACATTAGGAGAAAAATCACTGAAAAAGGTCACAGTTTAGTAACGTTTTCATTTTTTAATTTGTAACAAAAATCTTTACTTTCGGATAATTTATTATTTTCAATGACCAGAGAAGATATTCAAAACCTAACCTAGCCTAACCTAACCTAACCTAACCTAACCTTGATTAAAATGAGATTACTGTGTATATACAGTACATGTTGACACTAGTCATATTTAACGTAACGTATTGAAAATAACGAACGTTCCTCCATTTCAGGTGAAGAATTTGTATGCATCAGCTCAGCTTAATGCCATGGTAAGTGTATACGCAAGTGTTGATTTTATTTTATTTCACCACAAATTTTATTTGCTTACATACATACATGCATACATACACACATACATACATACATACATATATGCTATACACTTGCAATCTTGCACACACACACACACACAGGTATGATTATACTGTTCTGTGGTACGTTTTTGCACTGTGTTATCGTCAATATATATCCATAAAGAAGAAAATATGCAATACCACATAAATCATAACACTGAAATCCCAATGAAGGAGACGGTAACACTGGACAGTATATTTCGACCGTAACCTACGGTCCTCTTCAGAGGGGGAGGGTTTATAGGGCCACAAGTGACACCAGGTAAGGTCTTATGAACACCCACCGAGGTGATTAAGTCAGGGGACTATTGTCCTCTAGAGATGTTGACAATTTGTATTTTTTTTATCAAAGACTTTGACATTATTTCTTCTACAACTACAATTCGATTCATTCATTGTGGATCAATCACTCCAGTTAATAGTGTGACCCAACTCTTTAACATTAAGCGCAGCTGAACTATCTACGGCAAACAATTCGATTTTACAAGATTCTTCAGAATGACAAAGTTACCTATTCCAAAGAAAATCATCGCCCATGCCACCTAACGCAATGAGACCTGCACCTGTTAACAGCTCAACCATATTATCACATATTTTTAGTTTCCCCATATTGTTCATTTATTGTGTTTATTCAGAGGATTTCCCCAAGTTTGAATCAATAAATGACAGGGGAAAAGGAAATTCTATGTAGAAACAAAACTTTATTTATACAAAAACTTCTTTATACAGCATCACTCTTTTTATGAGTTTCTAAGTTTGCTTTAGTTTATTTTTAAGTTTCTCTGACCCTCATCCAGATCGAAAGAATACACCAGGACCGGTTTGATGAAAATGACCCGGCAATCAATGTACTCATCGATGATAAACGTGCTGCTCTAACTGACTGGCTGAGCAACCCTCAGTCTCGGACCAAAGCTGATACCATTCACAAGAAGAAAGCGGCGGCCCAGTGGGAACTTCGCAATCTAAAGAACGTCTGGTTTAAAAATAAAGCATGTAAAACACAAAAATTTACAGATCAACACAAGATGCGCGATTTTTTCAATTCCACTAAAACATTTTATGGGCCAAACACTCGTGGTGCAGCCCCCTCTGCTCATCCAACGGTAACTCCATAATTAAAGAGCACTTCTATTCAATGCTCAACCGAAACAACGATGTGGATGTCCTGACTACCCAGCAGGTCCCTCAGCATCCAGAGCTGACCCACCTCACCTATCCCCCATCCCTGGATGAGGTAAGCTACTGCTATCAAACACATGAAAAATAACAAAGCCTCAGGGCCTGATGGAATCCCAGCCGAGGTGTATAAAGCTGGAGGGCCTCTGCTTACCAGCCGTCTCCACTCTCTCCTGGAGAATGTATGGAAAAAGGAGGAAATTCCCCAAGTTCTTAAAGATGCCTCCATCGCCAATATTTATAAGAACAAGGGAGACTGGTCAGACTGTGGCAACTACCGCAGGATCTTGCTGCTGTCCGCAGCTGGCAAGATTATCGCCCGAGTTCTGTCACACAGAATTCTTCCTGAGGAGGAAAATTTCCTCCCAGAATCTCAATGCGGCTTTACGCCATCACGTGGCACCACTGACATGATCTTTGCTGCCCGTCAGATACAGGAAAAGTGCAGAGAACCGCGTCATGACCTGTACATGGCTTTCATCGACCGAACCAAGGCCTTCGACTCAGTCAACAGGGAAGCCCTCTGGTGGACCCTAAGCCGCTTTGGCTGCTCACGAAAATTTATCGCCAATGTGAGGCAACTCCACGTTGGCATGAATGGCAGTGTCCTGCACAACGGCACCCAGTCTGAGTTTTTCCCCATCCAAACAGGGATTAAACAAGGGTGTGTACTGGCACCAACTCTCTTTTCCATTTTCTTGGCTGCTTTCCTTACTCGTGCCAGCGCCAATTTCGCCGGCGGGGTGGACATTTGGTACCGGATGAAGGGTCTTTTCAACATAAGACGACTCCAGGCAGGAACAAAGGTGTCAGCAGCTTCCATTACTGAGCTTCAGTATGCAGCCGACCTCACCCTTTTCGCTCACACTGAACGCGACCTACAGGAGATCCTGAACACCTACACAGATGCGTAGGTACACTTCGGCCTTGAGGTGAATGTACGTGAAACTCAGATTCTCTTTCAGCCTGCCCCTAGTTCAGCCTCACCTCCACTATTCATCCATTTTAACGGTACTACCCTCTCCAATGTTACCCACTTTCGGTGTCTCGGCTCTCACCTGTCCACCACCGCAGCCATCGATGAAGAGATTGAGCATTAGATCAGAAGTGCATCTCAAGCCTTTGGCAGACTCCGAAACCGTGTCTTCAGTTGTAGGGAGCTGAAATTATCTACAAAGTTACACGTATATCGAGCAGTGGTCCTCCCCACCCTGCTACATGGCAGCGAGACATTTGTCACATACAGGAGGCACCTCAAGGCACTTGAAAATTTTCACCAACGTAGACTACGTTCCATCCTCCGAGTTCGCTGTATACTGCCCGATTCTGGGGTCACTAATTCTAAGGGGATAACTTAACTACTCTTAATTTTAAGGTCGCTACCACCAGACCCCCCTTGACAGTATGTAGCTCGTTAGGTAGCGGGCAGAGCAAGCTAGGCATTGGGTTGGGTTTTTCATTGACCAAATCGAGAGTGGGAAGAAGGGTGAAACATCAATCATGACTAAACTAATTTATTCCTTATAAAAACATATTGCAACCCGTCGCACTACAAAAAGAGTTGGTTTTCATCAGAATAACCACTAATATCTTCATTACACTTCACATTAATATACATCTTTCATCAAATAATAACTATTATCATCTTCATTCATCCTAACAACCAATGACCTCCTTGCCTCGGTCATTCCTTCTTACCATAACACCCAACACATCAGACTGCACCACATGTTAGAGTATAGCAGCACATGTTACATTATAGCACCACATCCCGGATACACGCCACACCTACAAGTATGGAACTCCTCGGTATTCTTAGGTGCACATACCAGGTACCTCGTTCACACTCTACTCTTGCTGAGTAGATGGGATACTTCCCAGATAATCATACCAGTACTGGTTAGACGCCTGGTATTCTTAGGTCGCTCCACGTGGCGACCGCAAAACTTCTCAAACACACAAATATGTTCTCTTATCCTGGGTGGGGATATGTAGGATATCCACAGATTCACAGTGGGGGTGCATAATGGCCATAAGCAGAAACACACACCCAGTAAGTTCCTCACAGTGGTGGTTGGTGGTGGCTTGGCCGACGCTCTGGATCCGTGCGTACCTGTTTTGGTGAGAGACGTGGCGTCACTGAGAGTAAGGCCTGATGGGCTTTTACCACCATGCATTATTGCCCAATAAAGCACGTGGACTTCTACATACAGTTGGGCTAATGAAATATGTATGGATCCTCGTGTTTCGAAGCCGGATTTGGTAAAACGTTACTCTGACCACCTACGTGATACGGGTAGTCCCCATTAGAGGTTCACGGCGCCATAAGCTCGTTGAACAGGCTTTGTGTGAAATATAACAGAGTCTAGGACTACTTTTAGTATCCTGGTGGTCCAGAGGTAGCGTTCCCCGGTCACAGTCATGGGCAGTCATGGGCTCGTGGGCCGTGGGTTCGAATCCTGGCGGGTTGAGGTGTTGATTGTATGTAGAAGTAAGCGTGCTTTATTGGGCTAATGAAATATATATATATATATATATGTATATATATATATATATATATATATATATATGCTGATAACCACCAGGAAAGAAGAAAACTTCGTGTTTTCTTCTTTCCTGGTGGTTATCAGCATATACCTAGATCACGCGCACCTACAGTGATTTACTTGCATATATATATATATATATATTACGCTAACATTGAATACAATTGAAGCTTTTAACATCACTCACAACAGATCTTGAATGCTTCATCTGCAATCAGGTATCTCTAAGTTGACGCAAAGCAAGGGTGTTCTCTTACCAATTCAAATGTATGAACACCTTGTGCGGAATTTAGGTATACGCGAGTGTCTCCGGTAATAAGACATAGAAAACGATAGATTCGGATCTCCTGAAGTGGTTAGAGAACGAATGCTTCAACTGGGAGACTCAGAAGGTTTACAGGTTTTGTGGGCGTGGAGCGTAATATGAATTATTAGGTTTTAACAGGCTAGCCGTCATTATGACCATGACAGTGGTCCGGGAGATTACGGGCTTGGGATTGTTCTGTCCATGTTTCGACAGGATCTTGCGCATACTCTGCTGGGCTGTGGTGAAGGGCACTAGAGAACTATTTCTTGACCACCGTGTTGATGAGGTACCACATGGCTCCCACGCTAACCTGGTGGTTAATGCTGTCTGTGAGATTACTCCAGGATTCAGTCCGAACACATTGTTGGAGGGGAATTTGATCAACTCTGGACGACTGGTTATGGCGGAGACGGTCAAGGATCGGTTCACCTTGAAATGAGATACCATCCCCCACCGCCTTCTTTTCCGCCTGGAGGATACGTTCATCAAGGGTCCAGGTGTAGGATTCGGAGTGATGTTTGATGTGTGGCCGAGAGACGTAGTGACTGTGGAAGTTATGTGTGGAGTTCACCAGGGAGGAGTGTAACTTCTCCGGCGACTCTAAATCGAATGTGGGAAGAAGATTAGACATGTACAAGATGTAAGAAAGACAGTACTTCGCTGGGATGGTAATACGGGTACGACTCTGGATAGCGGGAGGTCCAACTGGGAGTGAGTAATGGAGGCTGAGGACGACGTGGTCGGAGAAGAAGGTAGGGATGGATGAGGACCTTCCATGGGATGCCACTAGTCCAGGAGTAATGATGTGATCAAGGGTACCTCCACGAGAGTGAGTGGCACCCCCAGTATCCCAGCGAGATAGCTGATGACGGCGGATGTACTCAAGAAGACGGATCTCATTTTGGTTGGGATTAAGAAAGAAGTCCCCAAGCTCAGGGTGTCGAGCGTTCAAATCTCCCAAGTAGATCATGCCAGAGATCGGAGGAGTAGGGAGGACAGAGAGATTTATCCTGACATGGGCGGAATAGACGTTGTATAGACGGATCTTGCCGTCACCCACTGCTATCTCAAGAAGCTGCAAGGTCATATTGTCATCCTCAGAGCAGCGAAGAAGTCGATGTGGTATAGAGGAGCGGACGTAGCTGCTGAGACCATTCCTGACAAGATGAGCATAGGAAATATAGCCAGTAAGCGGAAGAGCCTTCCCTCGATATAGAGATCGGGCAGCAAAGGCTTCCTGGATGTATATAACATCCGGATGATGGTGATAAACATAACATATAAGTGCAGCGAGTTTCGTATCTCTTCTGTTTCTACAGGCATTCCTTGAGATAATGTGAAGCGGTATCCGGATATCGAACTTGATTTTTACCCTTACGAGAGCCAGGTGTGGAAGAGGAGGTGGCGCGTTGCGTCGCTTTCTGGTGCTCTACGTGAGGGGGCGAGATGTGAGAGCGTCTAGCTTCTCAGTAAGGGTGGTGACAAAAGTGATGACCTATTGAGTTTATACAAGAGAGGCGAGAGTGTTTTCAGTAGTGGTGTGCCTGCTTCCCAGATATCAATGCGAGCTTCAATGGCAACAAGGCGTGCTGCAAATGAAGTATACCGAGGCATCAGATAGTTGACAGCATCGCGGAGGTCAAGAACTTCGACAGAATCAGGATTAGTAGAGGTGGCGGGTGGTTGTGGCGTCCTGGAATAAAGATGCGGGTGCACTAGACCCACCAACGACACATAAGGCGGCGATGGTGGCGAGGCTGGAGCAACAGTTTGACGTCTGGTGCAACCGTGCCAGACAATGACTACTCATTCATGACAGCGAGGATATTTCCAGTAAGAAGTATCTGACGCAGTTGGGAGAGGTAGCCTCGAGGTAGAGGCATTGGAGGTAGTGTGTATTGAAGGGGTCCGGTGAGGGCATGAACGGGAGTCATGGGCCTCAGCACAGAGCAGTAACGGGATATATGACCGATTCCCCAGCACATGAAGCACCATGGTTGTTTGGTCTTCATTTTGCGTAGTTCACAAGATGGGAGACAGGGGAAGAAGCTGAAGCCGATTGCTGGTGGGGGAGGGTCTGGAGACTCCAGACGACAATAAGCCGGCTGATGGGGTTTCCATTCTGATGGAAACGACGAGTGGAGTAGATACCGGGATTTTTTGGGGAACGGGAAGGATGAATGCATAAAGGATAGCGAGTGAGGAGGAAGCTAGGGAATTTGCTGGGCGTGTCGGGCGAATCCTGAATCCCGTGCGTCGTTGGGAGATGTAGACGAAGGGATAAATAACAGCAGACATCTTGACCTCAGCAAGGTCCCGGTCGAGGTGAAAGGTCCTGGTAACCTCGGCTAGCCAGAGTATTTTTGTATCAACCGAGGGGTTTCCTTTGAAGAAGAGTTTGATGTAGACAGCTCGGAGGCAAAAGCTGGAGGTATAGGAGCGGGCTGGGAAGCGGCCAGGGACGAAGTTGTCCTAGAGATGGGATGCTTGTGGGCTGGAAGCTGTACGTGGTCGGGTGAGTTGCGTGTTCCCAGTACGGTGGCTTCCCGCGCTGTAGTACACAAGGGACCCACGTGCTAAGAAGCAGAAGCCTCTGTATTCTTGGGTGTTTTAGTTTGATACATTTGGTAGAATCCTTTGGGGTTTGTCTTCGCCTCCCTTGCTATCCTTACCTCATTATTCCTCTTTGCTTTCCTTATCTCGGTTTTAACCCTACTCGCCAATACCCTATAATAGTCCCGGAAGTGAATTTCGCCACGATTTATCCTTCTACCTATATCCTTCCTTTGTTCGTGCGTGTGTTGCCTCGTGATAGTTAGAGTCTGCCCCTGTCCAGAAAGGACACTGTACTAACCTCCAGCACCGACCAAGGTGGGCTAGAGAATATGGTTTCCGAGTGTACCCTAAACTTACCTAACTTAATCTAACCTAACCTAACCAAACTTAACCTAACCTAACCTAACCTAACCTAACCTAACCTAAACAATAGCACTTTCAGTTATATTTGAGAATCTGAATATGGTGCTTAAGTGATGTGTAAGAATTGCTAGTGAAGATCATAACACAGTTGTTAACACAAATTAGGAATCACATTATCACCTTGTTGACTTAATGATTGTTTTCATGGAACTACGTATATATACAGATCTCAGTGCAGAAATATTTTTATGCAGACATAAACACATAAACACGAACGGATGTAGAGAGGCCTATGCACACAGATTGGTGTACACATACGTAAGTACTGAAACTTATTACAGAGCCTTATGTACACAGACCTACATAGACAGACCTATGTGCACAGACCTAAGTACACAGACTTATAAACACCTACCTACATATTACTACTACTCTTCTGTCACTCGGAATCGAGTATGACAGTCATCCAGCTACGATAAAATGATATGAGTTATTAAGGGTGTCAACTTCGATGGTGAACTCTGATGTGACTAGAGAGGCCGATACGGGACCAGCAGAGTCGTTCACAGATGTTGAACGTGTAGAGGGCTACATCTAGTGCGGGAGGGATGGCGGCAGTGTCTTTCCGGTGTTGGCGCTTGTCTGCCTCGGTTTGCAGTCAGGTTAACTTGAAAGTATCGACACCTTCTCGTGTGGTGCTCCTCCAAGCGTTACAGTATGGAGTAATCGTCTCCCAAGTGAGGGGGTCAATTTGGCATTTTTTCCGGTTAGTCTTAACACTATCCTTATACCTTTTCAGTTGCCCACCAGCGTTATGTTTACTATTCGTTAGGTGACTATCAAGTAGCAGCTTTGGGAGTCTACTGTTGTCCATGCGGGTAACATTACAAGTCCAACGTAGTTGTTTATGGATAATGGGAGCCTCGATGCCCCTACAGTTAGTGTCAGCGAGAATAACGGGCATTTGTTCTTTTGTCTTCCCAGCGAACTCGGAGGATGGAACGTAAACTACGTTGGTGAATACAGGACAATGCATCAGCTACAACATTCAAGTTTCCTTTCACATGTCCAATAATCAAATCTTGTAACAATAGATTCCACCTTGTCAAATGTTGGTTTACATTTTTCATCTTGTGCAAAAATGCAAAGGGATTGTGATCCGTAAACACGTGGATCGGTAGGCCTGACCCCCTCATATAAACATCAAAATGGTTCAAACTTAAAATCAATGCCAATGTTTCTTTCTCAATTGTACTATAGTTTTTCTGATACAAAAGAAACTTCTTTGGAAAATAACAAATAGGATATTCAACACCATCTTTCTCTTACATTAAAACTCCACCAGCTCCATAATCACTGGCATCTACATACAATTTAAATGGCTTATCATAGTTTGGAGTAGAAAGTATGGGTGCACTTATAAGTATCTGTTTCACTTTTTTAAAGGCTTCATCACAATGAACACTCCATATAAATTTGACTTTATTTGGCAATAGATTGGTTGAGGGTAAAGCAATGGCTGAAAAGTTCTTACAAAACCTACGATAATATCCACTCATACCCAGAAATCTTAATAATTCTCTCCTATTACTAGGTGCAGGAAATTTCACAATACTTTCCACCTTAGCATTAATTGGTTTGACACTTCCTTGACCAACAACATAACCTAGATATTCTACAGTTGCTTCAGCAAATTCACTCTTCACAAGGTTTACAGTCAAGTTTGTTAGGTTCAATTTGTTAGGTACTTCTCTGATTAAATACAAATGTTCTTTCCAAGTTTTTGAATACAGTACAATATCACCTATATACACAGAACAACCTTTAACACCATACATTACTTGAGTAACTGATCTTTGGAAAATACTACCGCTGTTTTTTCTTACCAAAGGGTAACACTTTATACTGATATAAACCATCCATAGTCACAAATGCAGACATTTATTTTGCTCTTTCAGTCAGTGGCACATCCCAATATCCTTTCAGCAAATCCATCTTAGTTACAAATTTAGCATCTCCTATCTGGTCAATACAATCATCCACTGTTGGAAGAGGATATGGGTCGGCTTTGGTTACATTACACTGTGCAGCAATTTTTTGTTTATGGTGATTTTGAAATGTTTCTTCATTAATTTAGACATACTGATTATGAATCTGCCATGCTATCAATAGTTTTTGAAAAATTAACAATATCACTCTTTTTCTCAATTTTAATGCAATTTTGGGGATTTCTGTTAAAAAGCATAGCGATTTCAAATGCTGAATTCTCCTCTTCTGAAGAGGGCGAGGATATTGACTTTAATGTAGCAGACTCAAGCAAATCCCCACATTTTCCTAATCAGCACGAACTGGATGACTTAGTCAGAGATTTAGGTCTTACCAAGGAAAATTATGAAATTTTGACATCTCGTCTCAAGTAGTGGAATTTACTAGATCCTAGTTGCAAGATTAGTACATACAGGAAAAGGCATCTAACATTTATACCTTTTTTCAAAGTTTTGGAACTCAATTTGCTGTGTTACTGCTCTGATGCCAATGGACTTTTTGACCAAATAGGCATTGAGTACAACCCTTCTGATTAGCGTCTGTTTATTGACAGCTCAACAAAAGGTCTTAAGGCTGTGTTGCTTCACAATGGGAATACACTTCCATCAATTCCGGTAGGTCATTCAGTTCACATGAAGGAAGACTATGAAAATGTAAAGATTTTGTTGGATATGCTCAACTATACAAGAAACAATTGGGATGTATGTGGAGATTTCAAGATGATAGGTTTCCTGCTTGGACTACAAGGTGGCTATACCAAGTATTCTTGTATTCTCTGTCTATGGGAGAGTAGAGCAGATGACAAACACTATGACAGAAGAGATTGGCATGTCGGAAGCGAATGAACTCCTGGTGTACACAATGTATGCAACAATGCTCTAATTCAAAGACAGACGATATTGATGCCATCACTTCATAAAAAACTAGGGCTTGTGAAGCAGTTTATCAAAGCATTAAGCCCAGAAAGTAACGCCTTTAAACATGTCCGCTTAATGTTCCCAAAATTGTCTGAGGCCAAAGTCAAAGGCGGCATCTTCATTGGGCCACAAATTAGGCAGATGTTGGCATCTAAAGATTTGGAAGACAAAATGTCAACTGTTGAAAAAAGTTTTTGGCGAGCATTTCGGCTTATAGTACATGGGCTTCTGGGCAACCACAAGTCTGAGAACTACAAAGAGTTGGCGGATAATTTAATTTATGTTATAGAGGACTTGACTGCAGAATGTCACTGAAGTTACACTACTTGCACTCACACTTGGACTTCTTCAGACCAAACTTGGGACACGTGAGTGAAAAGCATGGTGAACGGTTTCACCAGGACATACAAACTATGGAGAAGAGATATCAGGGGAGATGGGATGAAGCTATGATGGGTGACTATGTGTGAAGTTTGATTCGAGATTACCCTAAGGAACACAAGAGAAAATGCCGTTCAAGTGTTCATTTTTAACATAGTTTATTGTTCAATTTCATTAGTAACAACTGTAGAAAAGGAATGTGTTGTTTATGCTTTCAATATAACATAAAATTGTGTTCTCGTTTCATTTATTTCATGAGCAAATGTGATGTATATCAACATTTCACCTTCTGATGTCTGGTTAAATTTCAGAGGTGATAAACAATTAATTGCTAATTTCTGATAAAACTATTGATGCTGCAAAAAAAAACTAAAGTCATATTTGCAATCAGCGTACTCGAAAACATATATATATACAGTTAAAAATTCAGGTAAACACAACTTTCCTTGAAATTTGTAATTCTGTAAACGGTACAAAATCTATATGAAATACCATCAGGTTTAGTCACCAATACACAGGGTGAACTCCAAGGGATGTTTAATTTTCAACCTCAACATCATGCTGTATTACCTCAGTTCTCCTATGAACATCAGAAAACAAAGGCCTAAACTCATGTACAATTTGTATGATTTGATTTCTCTTTTCGGTTCCTAAATGATCAAGTTTCTTTTCTAAATTATTCAACACATCCGAATTGTTTAACAGTTTATTTTCACATCTTCCCAACTTCACATCGACCACCTTTTCATCATCAGACCTGACACATAGACAATTCACCTTGTTATTTACATAATTTTCTGTAGAGTATCATAATATGTTTTTATCATGTTTACGTGACACAATAGGTTTGACTTGTGTCTTCCTGGAGTATTTACAATATAGTTCAATTCTCTCATTATTTTTTCAATCACCCAGGGACCACAAAATCTGACTTTCAATGGATTTCCTGTTTGTGCCAACACGTGGGTACCAGGTTTGAACTCTCTGCTTCTAGGCTTCTTGTCATACCGCCTTTTCA
The DNA here is from genome assembly GCA_958450375.1 of Homarus gammarus. Lineage (NCBI taxonomy): Eukaryota > Metazoa > Arthropoda > Malacostraca > Decapoda > Nephropidae > Homarus > Homarus gammarus. The sequence goes on along the minus strand of CAUDMG010002446.1, from coordinate 242,866 downwards.
TATCTTCCTGATACTCTTTAAAATTTTCTGCAGCATTATCTATAGCCCTAAGCAATCTGTTTTTGAAATCCGATAAGTGCTTCAGAAGCTTGACGATCTCCAATGGAATTTTGCCTCGATAGACCTCACACTGCTCGAGCAGAAGTCACTCCTTAGCACTTTGTTAATGGAGCAATTGGCGCATAAGTCAGGATGAATAACGATCTGCTCAGCACCACTTCCTTCCATGGACTTTCAGATAACACCCTGATACGCACTGGTTGTGTGAAAGACGCCAAGTCTGATGAATATTTTAGGGAATTTCTAGGGGTATTGCAACGTAATAGCTTAGGCCGTATTAGCTGCTGTCAAGTCAAAACAGGCGATGGTCTAAGATTGGCCTACTGCAGCAGTCATAGCTTGCGCTTGAACTAGACACTCCTGCACCGTGCTGTTTACTGTGACAGGGGCTGGTATGGAAGGAAGGTATTCAAATGTGGTGAGAGGTTCAATACTTCGTTCCCGATGCAGGATGTCCAGCCTTACCACCCTGGAACAATCTGGGGTTGGGCTGAGACGAAATCCTTCTCGTCAAAACCCACATAAGGTCTAAATCGTGAGCTTTGGCCACTACTGATCTGTCCATGCTGTACTTTAGAGATTTCAGACTTGGGAGGAGCCTGCTTTTTCCTCAAATAGCTTTTCAGCCGTTGATCAACATCATCATAGTCATTGTTGGCGGCGACGGCGATGAGTTTATCTTGACAAATAAGACCATGAGTGATGTGAGCTGGCCCTTTCCCAGGCGGTGTCTTTTCCTGAAGCTCAAATTTATCGAACCACAAATGAACGAGAGAAGACATGACTATGTCGATGTTTGTAGTATAATGAGAGGGAATTTAAGAAGAAATAATATTTAGAAGTTATTAGTATTTGACTTGTAAAGTGAGGAAGTTTGGTAGCGTGGCCGGTTAGTTATTTAATTGTAAATATATTCTTAGGGGAAATCTTTCTCTAAACACCACTTTCAGGGTACAGCTATTTATTATTCAAATCAATGACACATTAACATTAATAGATCAATATATCGAAGTTACTAGACACTGACTCTCGGCCACAAACATGAAATGAATACACTTCCCACCGTAAGTAACTCGCCCCTGAATCGCTCTGACAAAGACTCACGTGTGACCTGAAGGAGGCCCAGCAGGTGCTGTTGAAGGGAGTGCCGGACTATGTCTCCTGTGGGAGACTTTGCCAGCTGGAGATGCGGTGTTGGGGAGGAAAGTCTCCCTCCCGACCTCTACTAGTGACGAGCGTGACTCCGTCTTCTGTCGATTGTGATGTGAAAGTGGAAGGAGCTGCAGGGCCTTTATATTGGAGGAGAGCCGGCAGATGACCTCTCCTAATTAACACTAAACTGGTTAGATCTGGACATGTGTGTTTGCCCAGGTGCGTGGTCATGTCGCCGGTCGGTAATGCTTCCTAGTTATTACCACCCGGGTGTGTCTTGGCTAGGTGTGGTTTCTTTAACACGGTCATAACGCCAGGTTAACTCAGGTACCTTGTTCGTGACCTCTCCTTGGTCAGATCTTACTGTCACTGTAGGGTGTGTCAACCTATGTGGGTTACCACGTGGGCATCTACTTACTGTTAGATGTAAGCTGTGGTCTGATAAACAATCATTACAGTAGGAAGGGACCGAGGTATTGGAGGAGAATATTAAAAGAATGTAGAGATGAGTTGAGTAATCCATTAGCAGTTTTATTTAATAAGTCATTAGAATCGGGCCTAGTGCCAGAAGCTTGGAAACTTGCAAATGTAGTTCCGATTTTCAAAAAGGGTGATAAATCAATTGCATCAAATTACCGTCCCATTAGTCTCACGTCAATCATAGGCAAGTTGCTAGAGTCAATTATTGCTACAAAAATCAGAAGCCACCTTGAAACATTCAACTTAATTCATTCTTCTCAGCACGGGTTCACCCAGGGACGTTCTTGTCTCACAAATTTGCTTAGCTTTTTCTCAGAAGTATATGAAGCGGTAGATAATGATAAGTCATATGATATAATTTATTTAGATTTCAGTAAAGCATTCGATAGAGTCCCTCATGAGAGATTGATAAGGAAGGTAGAAGCACATGGAATAGGTGGATCATTATTAAAATGGATTAGGTCATGGTTAACTGGTAGGAAACAAAGAGTCAGCATAAATGGATTAAAGTCAGACTGGGCTGCGGTCAAAAGCGGAGTTCCCCAGGGATCTGTATTAGGCCCTCTGCTGTTTGTTATATTCATTAATGATCTTGATTCAGGCATAACTAGTAGGATTAGTAAATTTGCAGATGATACCAAAATGGGGAGAGTGATAAATTCAGACAGTGACTTTGAACACCTTCAAAGAGATCTAGATACCTTACATGAGTGGTCAGTAGACTGGCAAATGAATTTTAATACTGATAAATGCAAGGTACTACAGATAGGGAAGACGAATACAAACGTTAAGTATAAACTAGGTAACACGGAACTAAAAAACTCAGTTTGTGAAAAAGATCTAGGTGTATTTGTTAGCAACGACTTGAAACCTAGAAAACAATGTATTAGCGTTCGCAGCAAGGCAAACAGGATTCTTGGGTTCATATCTAGGTCTGTGAGTAACAGAACTGCTGACGTTATCTTGAAACTTTACCTAGCATTAGTGAGGCCACACATGGATTATGCTGTTCAGTTCTGGTGTCCTTATTATAGAATGGACATAGATTCTTTGGAGAGAGTACAAAGAAGAATGACAAAAATGATCCATAATATTAGAAACCTTCCATATGAAGAAAGACTGAAAAGCTTAGGCTTACATTCATTAGAGAGGCGTAGAGTTAGGGGAGATATGATAGAGGTGTACAAGTGGGTAAGTGGGATTAACAAGGGTAAAATGGAAGATGTTCTGAAGCTCAGTAATAACGAAATAACTAGAACAAATGGTTTTAAATTAAATAAATTCCGATTCAGAAAGGATATAGGCAAGCACTGGTTTGGTAATAGAGTTGTGGATATGTGGAATAGGCTACCGAGTGCTATAGTAGGATCGGGGACGCTAGGGAGCTTCAAGACGAAGTTGGATAGGCACATGGAAGTGCTGGGATGGGTGTGAAAGGGATCTGCCCTGTATGGGCCAATCGGCCTCCTGCAGTGTCCCACTTTCTTATGTTCTTATGTTCTTATGTACTCCTTGACTTGGACGAACACTGCTGTCAATGCCTCAAGCACTCTTGAGTATGATACACAGTGATCAAAACGGTTATCCCCAAAAGCATGTGTTTGGAAGTGACCCAGCGTCCGTCCAGGGCAGCATACATGACATCGATGACAATGATTCAATGAGGCGTCTTTTGGTTTTCCCAACAATCAGACACTCGATGAAATATTGTAGCAGAGCTGAAGGGGGATAAGATCTTTAATCACCTTGCCTATAGGAGGAGGCCAGGGCAACTCATCTGAAGACTTGTAGGTAGACATAATCACTCGACGACGAACAAGGGCTGCTTCCTCTATCAATCTATAATCAGAGGCAGCAGTGTTAAAGACAGCTTCCACGGCTTAACCAGGGCGGACGCTAGACGCATACACCAGTTCACTGCGATAGCTACGTCTCCAAAGTTGAATTTTTGGAAGGAAGTGCTTCACTAATTTGTCTTTGAGTTTATATGTCTTGTACTCACTATTGTAGAACTCATTGTGATTTTCAAACATTTACAGGCGATACTTCTCTTTCAGCATGGTAATCCTTTAACCTTGTTTCCTTGAATGACTGATTCCTCGACATGATTACAGATATACTCAAAAACATTCTCATGAGCCTTGAGCATGGCCTTATCAGTCTCCGACCTTCATATAGCAGCAGGTCCTTCTGGAGGGATGAATTGGTGGTAACAAGTAAGATGATACCTGGCCTCCTTTGCCACAAGGTCAACATCTTTCTATGCCATAATTGCACTATTATAGGTGACTTAACCTGTCATTTTGATAGCATCCTCGTAGCTTCTGGATTTGATTCTTGTAAGGTCTTCGTACTTTCCGCCACTCTCGTTCACTCTCTCGCCTCAAAATATGCATTCGCGCTGAGGTAACAAGTTAGGATGAGCACGAACTGAATGATAGCGCTTCCTCTTTTTATTTACATTTAATCTCCAGCTGAGACTCAGAACTATCAGGATCAGCTGTATGCTTAAGGAGTCTACTTGTATGGGTAAATATTTGACTGCATTCAAGATTTACAATGATTTTGCAACGCTCCTCTTTGAGCCTAAACGGCTTGTAAACACCCATACCGTACTCAGAAATTAAAAGAAAATATCTTAATATTGTTAGCAACTACCAGCTAATTAGTTCACGGGCTCCGAAAAAAGTCCCTGTTCCTTTCTTTATACCTGTCACCATTTTTTAGTTACCTGGATGTTCAAGCTTCTGAAAATCTTAATTAGTCAAGCGATTTTTGGTTGGTCAACTTAAAATTTTTGAACACCAACCTGAAATCTAGACACTGAAGTTGATATTTGGCTATCCGAACGGCCATTTTGAACATTTGACCTGAAACATGACTTTTAAACCTCGAAATAACCATACCTATCGATTTCATACCTCAAAATTAGTCAAAATCTAAAGGTCGTTCATGTATCTAGGTCTACTGGTTCAAATGGTATTAATTTAGCTAAAAAATATAAATTTTTACCCACTTTGGCAGCTGTTATCTGATTTTAACCCTTAACATGTCATTGAAGCATCAAAATAACCACAGCAATTGATTTTTCACCCCAAATTAGTTAAAATATATAGTTCACTCGTGTTTTTTAGGCCTACTGGAGAAAAGTTGTGTTGTTTTCAATTTTGTCCACCGTCAGCGAGCGGCCATCTTGGATATCTATTTACAGTTACTAGCAACCAGAAATCACTTGACTAGCAAAGCTTTTTTCGAAGCCTTGACATCAAGAAAACTGAAGAAAAAAATGGTGACCGGTATAAAGTAAGGGAGTAGATGGGTTTTTTTCGGAACCCTGGGGGCTTTTAAGTTGTCGTGCCTCACCACCTACAACCACCCGTACGCTCATTCACCAAGATTAACTAGGCAGCCTGGTCATCCTCTGTATCACCAGCTCCACTTCCCTACGTCTCTACAATCATCCAGTTGAAGCTTCTTATGAATTTACCATATTTTCACTTCCGTACGTCACCTTCATTCCTGCTGCTCCTCAGGTAGGACTACTTATTCTCATCCAGTAGTTGGAGTATTTCCCGTGTTTGTTGAAATCGGGCGTGGCTGGCCTTTCCTCCCTCCCCTACTCACCTTGATACAAACACCGGTGGGTCAGTCAGTAGTACAATAGACATTCGTGGCTGGTGTGATCTCAGTGCTTGTGTGTATGTGCTGTCTCGCTCTATGGACTACTGTAATGGTTCTGCTACGCCTTCTTTAAGACTTTCCAGCGTTCCAGCACTTAGTACAAAATTGCTAAGCTTGTTCCACTCGTCCATCACCCTATTTGTGAACCGGTTCCTTCCTATCTCCCTCCTAAACCTAAACTTATCCAACTTAAATCCGTTGCTCCGAGTCCCATCCTGCTCGGATATTATAAGAACTTTATCTATATCCCTTTTATTGATTCCTTTCACCCACTTAAAAACTTCTATCATATCTCCCCGCACTCTTCGTCTTTCTAGGGAATGCAAGTTTAGTTTCTTTAACCAATCTTGATATGGTAGGTTTCTAATTCCCAGAATCACTTTCGTCATTCTTCGCTGCACCGACTCCAGTGAATTGATATCCATTCTATAATAAGGGCATCAGAACTGAACCGCATAATCGAGGTGCGGCCTGACTAGCGCAAGATATAGTTGCAATAAGACCTCTGCACTCTAATTACTTACACTTCTAAATATAAAACCTAATACTCTGTTTGCCTTAAATCGAACATTAACGCACTGTTTTCTAAGCCGTAGGTCCGGGCTTACAAGTACCCCTAAGTCTCTTTCACACGTCGATTTCTCTAGGTTGATGTTGTTAAGGCTGTAGACATTGACTGTATTTGTTCCTCCAATATTAAGTACGCTGCACTTGCTGGTGTTGAATATCATTTGCAGGACATGTAGCCGCACACTCATATCTCTTTCTAATTGTTTCACACATGTTTTAACTGCAATGGACAATTGTAATGTTTATAATGGATACAAGTTCATACATAATTTGATAAAATATTTTTGTGTTTTTATTTAAACAACAGTCATGCCTACAAAACAATCTTGATGCTCTGTGTGCATGTGTGTGTGTGTAAAATGACGAGTAATTAATTGATCCACATTTACATTTAGTTTTGGTAAATATATGAGTGAAAAACAATCACATAGGGATTTGCATATAGTTACACAGAAGAAAGGAAACAAGGGTAAAGGTTGGGTGAGGTGGAAACATTGTGCTCCGGCACTATGCTCAAAACGACGTATGGGAGAGCTATCTCGGACGCTAAATGGATAAATATTTTTTTTTAAACATCTTAAATACTAATGATGAAGCATGATGTTACACACACACACACACACACAGGGTAAAGACGTGTGTAATCGGCGCTGCCCGCTAATGCGGCCGAGGTCTCTTGACCATGGAGACAGCTGCCAGCCCGGTCTGCCGGGCCCTCCCCTCCCCCATCTCTTCCTTCCCAACTGGATTTATCAACATCCTCACACCAACAGAACAGTGCAAAGATTGACGATACACCCACGAGTGATATACAAAAAAGCAATTTTAACTCGGAGGAAAAGCACAAAAACACAGCAATACTGAGTATGGCAGGATCTGACCTAACCTGACCTGACCTCAGGGCATGTAGCTGAGAGGATAGATAGAGTTTTGTCAGGGGAGGGCATCAATCCAGTAGTGTGTCTTAGTGTGGGAGGAAACGAACATAGGAAAAGTTAGGAGTGAGGAACTTTTCAAGAGGTATAGGGAGGCGCTGGGATTAGAGATAGGGGAGGGATCCAAATAGTATGTGGTGTCTTGCCTAGAAGAGGGGCTGGTCGTGAATGGCTGTCTAGGGCAATTGCTATAAATTGCCGGACTGGAAAAACATTGTGCAAACAATGGTTGGGCATTCATTGATAGCTGGCAACCATTCTATGGCAACGACTACCTGTACAGTCGTGACGGAGTACACTTGTCTCATGCCGGGGTAAAGACGTTGTCTGCATCCCTGGAGGGTGAAATTGTCACTCCAAAGGGGGGAGGGGGGGTTCGCCAGTAGAGAGAGGTCGGGGTAAGTTGGAGTGAAAAAACAAGCAGGTCCTGGGAAGTAAAATTGGTTACTCAGGACAAGGGGTAAAACAGGACCAGGGAAGGGTAAGTTTAAATGTATACTATATAAACAGTAGGAGCGTTAGAAATAAAATAGACTTGCTGAGAGCTGTTGTATGTACCGAGAATGTAGACGTCATAGCAATCACCAAAACTTGGATGAATCTGGCGAGCAAAATTTTTTTATCAGAGTACCACATAAAAGGGTACAACCTTTTTCACAAGAACAGGGAAGGTAGGAAGGGGGGAGGGGTCGCACTCTTCGTCAAGGATACATTAAAATGTTGTATTAATAATTCAATAAAGGGTGAAATAGGAACCGAGTCTGTATGGGTAGATATCACGGAAGGAAGAGAAAAACTAATTATGGGAGTGATTTACAGGCCCCCCAAGTCTTGGGAAAGAAGCAGCTCGGCACATATGGCAGGAAATGAGTAGGGCAGCAAAATATAACAACCTGTGCATTATGGGGGATTTCAACTTCAGAAATATTGACTGGGACAACATTGTAGGTGAATATGAATCTGAAGACTTCCTAGACGCAGTACAGGACAATTTCTTGAAACAACTAATTACAGAACCTACTAGAGGTGACACTATATTAGACCAAGTATTAACAAATAAAGAAAATATTATCAGAGATATCACAGTAGGGGAAGAACTAGGGAACAGTGATCATAGAGAAATCAGGTTCACCCTAAATTGGAAAACGAAAAACAATGACAATATGGTCAGAGTCCCAAGCTTTCGGTTGGCGGATTATCAGGGATTAAGAAGGTACCTAGGTGAGGTCACCTGGGAACGTTCACGTCAGTCCCCAGTAGGAAGGGGTGAGGTCATAAATGACACAACAATTGATCATGACTATAATATATTCACTAGTATAAAACATAAAGCACAAGAACAAAATATGCCATACAGAAAAATTAGGTCAAATAAGAATGAGACAAGGTGGATGACCAGAAAACTTAAACATGACATAGGAATAAAGAAAGGAATATATAAGAAATTAAAGGGAGGGGAGGAGCAGCTCAGAAATAGGTATAATGAACTATCTAGGAATGTTAAGAAAACTATAAGGAAAGCAAAGAGAGACTATGAAACCAAAATAGCAAGAGAATCCAAGGCGAATCCCAAGGGATTTTTCCAGGTATACAGAACAAAGGTCAAGGACAAAGTTGGGCCTTTAAAGTCAGGGAGGGGAGAAGTGATAAATGGTAGTGAAGAAATAAGCAAGGAATTGAACAGCTACTTCTTATCAGTTTTCACAGAAGAAATTCTAGAGGTGAAACTGATATTTAGGGGAAAGGAAGAAGAGAAATTAAAGAATATCACTATCAGAAAAGAGGATGTTCTTAAGAGGATATATAAACTAAAGAAGACAAAATCCCCAGGGCCAGATGAAGTTTTCCCTCGAGTCCTGAAAGAGTGTAGGGAACAAATTAGCGGACCCCTCGTAAATTTATTTACAAAATCATTAGACACGGGAGTTGTGCCAGACTTGTGGAAACAGGCAAATGTTAGTACCCATATTCAAAAAGGGAGACAGAGCATCAGCGTCAAATTACCGGCCGATCAGTTTGACGTCAGTAGTAGGGAAATTTCTTGAATCAATTATAGCAGATAGCATCCGATCGCATTTAGAGAAAAGCAAATTAATTTGCGACTCCCAACATGGGCTTACAAAGGGAAAATCTTGTCTAACAAATCTGCTGACTCTTTTTAGGAAAGTCTTCGAGGTAGTAGATAATGACGAAAATATCGATGTTATTTACTAGACTTTAGCAGAGCATTTGACAGAGTATCGCATCAGAGGCTTCTGAGAAAAATTAAGGCTCATGGTATCGAGGGAAAAGTTTTAAATTGGATAAAATCATGGCTCACTGATAGAACGCAGAGGGTCAGCGTAGATGGTGTTAAATCTGAGTGGGGCCGTGTAACCAGTGGGGTTCCCCAGGGGTCAGTACTAGGCCCACTCTTGTTCATAATCTACATAAACGATCTAGATACTGGGTTCAGCAGTGACCTAAGCAAGTTTGCGGATGACACCAAAATAGGGCGGCAGAATAATTCAGGGCAGGATGCAAATGCATTACAGGAGGATCTAAATAAACTACAGGGGTGGTCTGAAACATGGCAAATGAAATTCAACACCAGCAAGTGCAAGGTACTAAATATTGGAAGAACAAATACTGTCAATGTATACAGCCTTAACAACATCAACCAAGAGAAGTCGACTTGTGAAAGAGACCTAGGGATACTTGTAAGCCCAGACCTACGGCCTAGAACACAGTGCGTTAATGTGCGAAATAAGTAATAAGAGTGCATAGGTCTTATTGTAACTACATCTTGCGCTAGTCAGGCCGCACCTCGATTATGCGGTTCAGTTCTGGTGCCCTTATTATAGAATGGATATCAATTCAGTAGAGTCGGTGCAGCGAAGAATGACGAAAATGATTCCGGGACTTAAAAACCTTCCATATCAGGATAGGTTAAAGAAACTAAACTTGCATTCCCTAGAAAGACGAAGAGTGTGGGGAGATATGATAGGAGTATTTAAGTGGGTGAAAAGAATCAATAAAGGGGAAATAGATAAAGTTTTAGTAATATCCGAGCAGGATAGGACTCGAAACAACGGATTTAAGTTGGATAAGTTTAGGTTTAGGAGGGAGATAGGAAGGAACTGGTTCACAAATAGGGTGGTGGATGAGTGGAACAAGCTTAGCAACTATGTAGTAAGTGCTGGAACGCTGGAAAGATTCAAAAGGAGACTCGATAGATTCATGGATGATAGAGAGTGGTAGTAACTCTCGACAGGAGCTGCCATGCACAGGCCAACCGGCCTATTGCAGACTCCTTATTTTCTTATGTTCTTATGTTCTTATGTTCACCTGACCTAACCTAAAGGATTGAGCACACCTGCATTGCTCCAAGCTACTGTCCTGGCCACGTGGCCACACACCTGCCCAACCACATCCAGCCCATACTAGCACGAAGTGATAGCTACAAGAACAGCCCAGTCCAGTGGCCGCTCGTGCATAGGGCTGCAGAGCTGCAGTCCCCCCAGACACTCACTGCCAGGCGTATGATTCCTTTAGAGAGACAGCTGAATAATACACTACCAACAAATATATCATTTTATATGTTATTTAATTATTTTCAATACGTTGCTAAGTGAATTTTCATTAAAATCAGACCAAAATTTAAGTTACTTTCATAGTTGCTGTCAATGCTGTACGATTCATGTTTGTTATTAATTGGCGCCGCCTCCTCGCCACTTCTGGAGACAATGAGCTGCACTTGAAGCAGCTCAGTCTCGTACAACGTGTTTACATTGCGTGTGGACTGTGTGGTTAAATCGTGCTTTCTTTAATTACCCTTTGACGATGGAAAATCGAGGGAAGTATTTGCAAAACATCAACTTTTCCCAGCTGACATCAACCACAACTCATACCTGAGGTAGGTCAAATTTGTGTATCCTACTGTTGTGTGAGGCTTGCAGTCCCTCCATTTTATTTTTCACGAGCCGCCACTGGCCCAGTCCCAACCATTGTAAAAATTATCAACACCTAATTATTATATATCATATTTGTATCACTTATGTTACCTGTACATCATTTGTAAATCAACAGACCCATTCCCCAATTATGTAATTGTATATTTTCAGCCTTCCCGCTGCCATGCTCTTTCAATAAACCGTTAATTATTATTAATATTATTAATTATTAATTATTATACACACATGACATGACAGAGTAAGTTACCTCATGTCTCCCTTGTGCGTTGGCTGGTTTGGAGTTGCTTCGTTCGAATCTTACTTTCGAAATTACAATCTATAAGAGGTTTGCTTCATTTCCATGATTTACAAAGATATTTGAATGATATAAAATGCAATATACGAATACTTATTGTCATCTATGCATCCATACTATGACTGCTTACAATAGAAAGATGAGTATAACATGACAGACTGATAGCGAAGCTTCGAAGGGTTTGTAACTTGTGTGTTCGTGCGAGTGTTGCTCTGTGATAGTTAGCGTGTCCCGCCGTTCAGAAAGAACCCGGTCCTCAACTCCAGCCCAATCTGGGTGGGCTAGAAATTACGGTTTCCGAGAGTACATGGCACATTTTCTGACATTGGGATATTTTTCTTCATTGAGGTTACAGAAACTTCCTCTTGTTGCCATGGATTTGATATGAATATCATTTTAAGTTTTAGAAGCTCTATATAAGCTTTGGGTATAGTTCTCTTTAACTTGGCTTATATATAAATAAGTTGAGGGGTTAAGATACAAACTCGAAATGGTCTTTTCTCCATTTATTGGTAAACTATATTGGTCACAGTCTATTAGTAGATGCACCGTAATTAACATTGTAAGCTGTGAGTGTTAGTTAAGGACAGGGATCAGCTTGACTGAGTTAGGTCACCTGTCCAATTCTCTTGAGGCTCAAGTGAAGACTGGTGCTCGTGAGGAGAGGTGCCTCTGAAGAGAGCCGGGCTAACCCTACATTCTTAAAGTCGGCCTAGTGATAGAGGAATTTCCCCTCACGTGAACAGCACATGGCAATTCACAACTTATGGGAAATTACTGTGGGGTGATTGGATTATATAAACTAAATGTATTAACCCAAATTTATAAAATTGTTATTGCCATGAGACAGGGGCTAATACATCGCTCGGTCACCACCTTCCAAGCTTCTACGAGGAATTAGCTTCCTGCAGAGAAAAAAAATACTTACATAAACCTATCCATGTTACATAGATATGTGTGAAAACACTAAGCTGAAGCAACTGCAACCTGGGGTTCAGCGTTACTCGGGTCCTAGTCTTAAGTGCCTTACAGAATAGTATACTCATATTATGTACAATGGTAAATTGAAATGATATCGATCTCTAGGAGCAAAGCAAAATTATTACTGTCAATATTACACAATAGTGGAAATAGTTTAACTGGGTATAATAAATCCTGTGAAAAACAAAAAAAAATAGCAGTTTATCTTCTATATTACTAAAATGAGACTCTTTCAGATAAGAAATAAATTTTAATTTATCTAACCTAAGTTTGAGTTCACTTAATCAAAACAGAAACTTGGTACAATGGAATCAAATCCAAAGTGAGATTTAAATTCAATGCAAAATGATGGTGGGAAGGCAAGGTTTTGAACGAACTACAGGTTATCCCACAGTAATCCGGAGCCTTATATTAACCTTTCACAACAACTGGTTACCACCATCTTAGCATCGTAAAGTGACCTTAGTTTCTTCAGGGTTCATACAAAGGAGTGTTAGTTACAAGACTAGCGAGGTCATCTAAAGATTATATCTTGCGCTTGTGTGACCTCACCTGGATTACGCAGTGCAGTTCTGGTCACCGTATTACAGAATGGATATAGAATCCTTGGAAAGAATCCAGAGGAGAATGACAAGACTAATCCCGGGCATTAGGAACCTTGAGTACAGAGACTGGTTAAAGCATCTTAATTTGCACTCCCTCGAGAGACGTAGAGCGAGGGGCGACATGATAGAAGTGTATAAATGGAAGTCAGGGCTAAACAAAGAGGACATTACAAAGGTACTCAAACTATCCAACCAGGAGCGCACTCGTAACAATGGTTTTAAATTAGACAAATTTAGATTTAGGCCCGAAATTGGTAAACACTGGTTTGGAAACAGAGTAGTGGATGAATGGAAGAAGTTACCAAATATCATCATTAACTCGAGTACTCTGGATAGCTTCAAACATAGGTTGGATGCTTATATGAGCAATAGGGGTTGGGTGTAAATGGGACTGCCCAGCATGGGCCAATAGGCCCGCTGCAGTTTCCTCCATTCTTATGCTCCTATGTTCTTATCACTAAGGTTTATTGATTTTAATTCCTTAATCAAACTAGCTTCAACCAGAAGTCTTTCTGTGACACAAGATGATTTGAATACTTCTAAGCTTTTTTCCAAGCAATGGGATGAGTTTTATTCCTAATGTAAACAAACAGGGCACTGCTTTCAGATGCTGTTCTGATATTGGACTTATGTAGTTTGATTCTGAGCTGCAATGATTTCCTGTCTGTCCTACATAATTATCATTACATTTGCTACATGGAATACAATAAACACTTCCATTTACATTCAAACTTGGGCTATATTTTATTAACATATTGGTAATGGTTGAGTCATACTTGAAAACAACATTAATATTTAGTAATTTGAGGGACCGAACTAACGGGACAAATTCATTGTGATAGGGCAGAGTCAAAATATTCTTAAGTGTAGGAATTTGCCTGGTTTGAGAGGAATGAAAGGATTTTTCAGCCCTTTTAAAACAATAATTAACAAACACAGAAGGGTACCCAAGTTTTTGTGCAATGGAACGAATGTGTTTCAATTCTTCTTCAATAAATTCAGCGTCACAAATACGCAGACATCTCAAGAACATAGCAGAAAAACTAACATTTTGGTAGACTCCAGGTGATTCGATAAAAAAATGTATAAAACTGTCTACCTTTGTAGGCTTTCTGTACACCTTAAATTTGTAGTTTTCGCCATTTCTAATGATAAGCATATCAAGGAATGGAAGGGATCCATTCATTTCTCTTTCAATTTTGAATGTGATACTTGGTCCAATATCATTAAGCTTGTCTAAAAATTCCAATTGGGCTAATGAATTATATATGGATCCTCGTGTTTCGAAGCCGGATTTGGTAAAACGTTGCTTTCATCACCTAAGCAGCATGGGTGGTCCCCAATAGAGGTTCACGGCGCCATAAGGTTGTTGAACAGGCTTTGTGTGAAATATATCAGAGTCTAGGACTGCTTTTAGTGTCCTGGTGGCCCAGAGGTAGCGTTCCCCGGTCACAATTATAAGATCGTGGGTTCGAATCCTGGTGGGGTGAGGTGTTGATTATATGTAGAAGTCCGGGTGCTTTATTGGGCTAATGAAATATATATCGATCCTCGTATTTCGAAGCCGGATTTGGTAAAACGTTGCTCTGATCACTTAAGTGGCACGGCTGGTCCTCATTAGAGGTTCACGGCACCATAAGCTCGTTGAACAGGCTTTGTGTGAAATATAACAGAGTCTAGGACTGCTTTTAGTGTCCTGGTGGCACAGAGGTAGCGTTCCCCAGTCACAATTATATGATCGTGGTTCGAATCCTGCTTGGGTGAGGTGTTGATTATATGTAGAAGTCTGCGTGCTCTATTGGGCTAATGAAATATATATGGATCCTCGTGTTTCGAAGCTGGATTTGGTAAAACGTTGCTTTGATCACCTAAGCGGCACAGGTGGTCCCCATTAGAGGTTCACGGCGCAATAAGCTAGTTGAACAGGATTTGTGTGAAATATAACAGAGTCTAGGACTGCTTTTAGTGTCCTGGTGGCACAGGGGTAGCATTCCCCTGTCACAATTATAAGATCGTGGGTTTGAATCCTGGCGGGGTGAGGTGTTGATTATATGTAGAAATCCACTTGCTCTATTGGGCTAATGAAATATATATGGATCCTCGTGTTTCGAAGCCGGATTTGGTAAAACGTTGCTCTGATCACCTAAGCGGCACTGGTGGATCTCATTAGAAGTTCACGGCACCATAAGCTCGTTGAACAGGCTTTGTGTGAAATATAACAGAGTCTAGGACTGCTTTTAGTGTCCTGGCGCCCAGAGGTAGCGTTCCCCGGTCACAATTATAAGATCGTGGGTTCGAATCCTGGTGGGGTGAAGTGTTGATCATATATATATATATATATATATATATATATATATATATATATATATATATATATATATATATATATATATATATATATATATATATATATATATATATATATATATATATATATGCTGATAACCACCAGGAAAGAAGAAAACACGAAGTTCCCAAGCGCTTTCGTGTAATTCACATCTTCAGGGGTGAGTACAGACTAGATAGAGTAATGCAGAACAAGATGAATATATACAGAGGAGGGTGAGACCAGGTCCACAATGGTCAGGTAATGACCCTACATTATCCTACAATAACGTGTGATGCTGTGTTGGAGCATATGTTAACGTGTGTTTAATATAGTGTGTCCTGTTCTACCTATTACTGTTGGCTTGATTGCAGAATTATGGGAATTTCTTGAAAATCTTGCCTTTAAACTCGTAAACTTTAACGACTTGGATAGTTTAAAGATGACGTCCTTGAAGAAATCGTGAAGTCTGGTGTTGACGAGAGTAACCATGGTCAACCAGTAGAGGGGTGATGGATGGCTAACTCTGTGAACTCAGAGTTTACTGGTGTCGTGAAGTTTTCTCAAGAAGTATGAAAATGATTTCCCACCCAAGAGTGACCTATGAAAGAGGAAAGTTCATGAAATGAAATCACAGCTTACAGCACAACAAACTCTTTTTACCGGCGTGAGCTCAAAATCAAGGGTAAGGTAGCAGCCATTGCATCATTCAGTGTGAGTCGAGTACTTACAAAGCATAAAAAAAACATTTCAAGATGGAGAAATATTCAAAGAGGCCTTTTTAGAAGCAGGAGATTCATTGTTTGAAATTTTCAAAAATAAGTCTGAAATACTGTCTTCTATTAAGGATGTTCAGTTATCAAGAAACACTGTCATGAGGCGCTGTGAATTTATGGCTCAGGATTTGGGTAAAGAACTGAATAAAGACATACGTGAGTGTGTGTTGATTTCAATACAATTTGATGAGTCTACTGATGTGGTCGATACATCACTGTAAGTATATTATGTATGCTGTATGTATATTATGTATGTGCTCCATTTATATACATTATTTATTCAGCCTAGCTAGCAGCGTGGGGCAACGTATTTACCATGTCCCACATGCTTAATTAATGTGCCTGGCGACATATGGAAGCTGCTAATGTATCACTTGCCACATTTCGCCTGAGAGGCCAGTTGACCCCCCAGACAGAGTAGGGAGAGCCGTTTCGCTTGTGTATCTCTGTTTGTCCAGTAAATAGAACCTACAAAAACTCAACAGGCGTTTGTGTTCGCTCCTGTAGATAGAACTTGGTACCCAGAACATATACAATCACAATTATGCATTTTCATTAGAATGGTGCTTAAAGAAATGAGTACCAAAGGGGAACTGCTGAAAATTCTACCATTAAAAAAAAACTCGGGATGAAGACAAATTTCAGACTTTCAGTGATTTTGTTAGTAGTACACAGATGCCAGTGAGTAAGCATTTATCTATAAGAACTTCTGGAGCACCTGCAATGGCTGGCCGAATTAGTGGGTTCATTGCCCTGTGCAGCAGTAATGATAGGTTTCCAAACTTCTTCAATTATCACTCCATCATTCATCAACAAGCACTTGGTGGTAAAATGTTGATGATGAAAGAAGTCATGGATATTTCCCTCAAGATTGTGTGTTCAATTCGGGCCAGAAGTCTTCAGAGGCGGCTGTTCCGATCTCTGCTACAAGAAAATGAAGCAGATTACTCTGAAACCTTTTTGCATACAGATGTCAGGTGGTTAAGTAGAGGTAAATTTCTCCAGATATTTAGAGATCTGCTACCTGAAATAAAAGTGTTTTTGGCCTCAAAAGATCGGCCTACTTATCACATTCAGTTGGACAAAGAAGTGTGGCTGTTAGATATAGCATTTTTAGTTGACATGAATACTATGCTGAATGAACTAAACTTAGATTTGTAAGGGAAAGATCAAACTATATGTAGATGTTCGGGGTACTAAGTTCTAACTACAGGAGCGAACACAAACACCTGTAGAGTTTTGTAGGTTCTATTTAACGGATTATACAAGGGTGCACTTACAAGCACAGGTAGTCCCTACACTCTCTAATGGGTCAACTGACCTCTCCCTGACCTCTCAGGCGACATGTGGTAAGTGGTAAAATAGCAGCTTCCAGATGTCGCCAGGCACATTAACTAAGCGTGTGGTGACATGAAACAGGGACATTGCCACACGCTACTGACTAGAGAAGTAATGTATATAAGTAGGGTACATACAAGGTATACATACAACATACATAATACACATACACCTCCCCCCTCCCCCTATATGCTCATAGCAAAGTCTTGAGCAGACCTTTTCCTGTGGATCCGTTCTGAACGTCGAGGGGCTTGATCACTGGGGGGGGGGGGGGGATACGGGACTCAGCATTGGTGACGGGGTCAGCGGAAGGCGTTATGGGTTGGAGGAAACGGTGGTTCCTCCACCACACCCGACCGCTGGGTAACCGCACCTGGTAGTCCCGTGACCTACTGAGACCCATGACTACGCCCACTTTGTCCCAACGTAGGGAGGTCGGGTCCTGAACACGGACTTGGGTGCCGACACTCAACTTGGGGAGAGGACGGGCGTGGTTGTTGCAGCAGGCGGCGACGTCTTGAATACGTTCGGCGGCTCGGCGATCACAATCCTCTGTCTTGGCCTGCCACTCCTTGGAGAAGGACTGAAAGTGAGCAGGGACCTGGGCAGGGGAGCGTCCGGTGTAATTGGGTGTGTTGCGGAGTTCAAGGAGGCCCCAGTCGAAGGCCCCAGAAGGGGCCACTTTGAGGATGAGGTGCTTCAGGTATTTGACGGCAGCCTCAGCGTGGCCGTTGGACTGCGGTTAATAGGGCGGTGACAACACATGCCGGACTCCCCAACGGTCGAGGAATGCAGCAAAGTCCCGGCTTGTGAACTGGGGCCCTCCGTTGGTTTGCAGGCACACAGGAATGCCCAAGTAGCGGAAGTAGTGGCGGAACATGCTGATGGTGGCGGCAGATGTCGTATCATTACCGCACTTGATGGCAACCAGCCAACCAGAGAGACGGTCGACGATAACCAGGAAGGACTCCCCTGACACACAGAAAAATTCGGCCGACACAGACTCAAAGGGGCGGGTGGGGTTGTCGTCACTCATGAAGGGTTCCTGCTGCAGGCTGGGTTGTAGTACTTGGCAGGGCTTACACGCATGGACTGCATTGGAGATGTCGGACTCGATGCCAGGCCGGATCACAGTCTGTCTTGCACGCCGTTTGGTGGCCTCGGCTCCACGGTGACTGTCGTGGAGGCGAGCCAAGGCGTGGGGACGTGAAGCAGCAGGGACAACTACCGAAGGAGAGGTGTCACTGGCCAGAGGTAGGGGTAGGGCGACAGCAGGGTAGTTGCTGCTCCCTTCGTGCACCCTGTTGGCGTATTTTACCTCGAGAATCGGTTTTGGGAAGTCCTGGGAGATGATGGCCAACTCTTGCCAATATCTGTAGGACAGCAAAGGAGTCGGGACACCATTCTGCACTTCAATCCAGGCTTGACACGACCTGTTGCCGAAGGTGACATGTACATAGAGTAATCCTAAGGCTGGGGCCATCTGTGAACCATCTGCCGTGACGCGGAGGTCCTTGGGAGGCGGTCCTAGATGACTTGGAGAGAGCCCCAAGCATTGCAAATGCTGTGGACCGATGACCGTAGCCTCAGCGCCGGTGTCGGGCAGCATCTCAAGACAGGATGACACACTGCCCTAGGTCAAGATGACGCTGATGTGCTGGGGAACCTTGGTCCTAGGACGCGAGTAGGAGTACACCCTCTTAATATGGGTCGGGCATTGTCCAGGGTCGTCGTGCCTCTCATTTGACGACTGTGGGCGGCCCTCACTGGTGGAAGGGCGCTGCTGCTTCCGCCGACGCTGTCCCTTGGGTTTGTTGGACTTGTCGTAGTGACCCAGACGACCGCACACATTGTACTGGACGCGTTTGTCTGGACACCGTACTGTAAGTGACCAGTGGCCCTTGCGGTCACAACTATCGCAGGTAGATTCAGCAGCTGGACACACGTGTGTTCCGTGCTGCCTACCACAGTTGTTGCAAAGGGAGCCGGGCGTGGGCGTGGTGGGCGTAGGCGTTGGGGCAGACTTCTTGTCTTTCTTGTATTGGGACATAGCCTGTATGGCTGTAGAGGGAGCTCGGATGGCAGAGGTAGCACACCTGGTAGCCTCATAGGAGCGACATACTGTCAACATGTCCTTAAGAGAAAAGGAAGAGTCGAGGGAGGTGATGCGTTGGACAAGCTCCTCATCCTTAACACCCATCAGGATCACCTACTTCAACTGGGTCTCCTCGCACTGCTGGGGATTACTGGGACATATGTCTATCTATTCCAAGGCTCTCTTGAGTCGTACATAGAAATCGTCAAAAGTCTCGCCCTCCATCTGTCTACAGCTAAACAATTCCCTCCTGCGGAGAGCTTCATTCCGCTGACCTTTGATGTACCGTTCTAGAACATCCAGTACCTCCTCTACAGACAACAAAGAAGTCGGGGGCACCTGCAACGTATGTTCCAGCACACGCTGCGTTTCCAAAGACAGGCACATACGCAGCTGAATGAGTTGTTTAGGCTGTGGCAAGCTCTGGAGATCCACCATTGTAGCATAATCACTCCACCGTCGCCGCCACTCACGAAAAGTCTGGAAAGTCTCATCAGGCTTCAAGGTGGGTGGGGGTTGGACAGCCGCTTTGGCAGAAGGTGTTGATGAGGTATCTGAGCCAGTCGATACCGGAGCAGTGGAAGGACCAAGGGCTTGATTAGCAATGAGGCTAGATATGAAAGCTGCAAACCGTTCGTTATCTTCTAATCTCCTTTGCCTCGACTTGTCTCATCTCTTCGTCCTCAGCACGTCTTCTCGCTTCGTCCTCACGCCTTTCCTCCCTCATAAGCTTCATCAGAGCAACTATCTCTGAAGACAAGACTGAGGGTCGAGAGGGGGGGGGGCTGCGAGATGTGTTGGGAGAGGGTGGAGAGTCGCGTTCTGACTAGTCATCCATCTCTGTAGTGCCATCATCCGTCTGACTCATCCAGGCGCTAGGGACACCCCTGCGTGAGGCCCAGGGCATAATTACTTTATCTGTATATTGTATCTCAAATCAGAGTTGACCGGTCAGCCCGTCGTATCAACCAGATCTGAGACAACAAAATTAATTGAATACACAGATGAGTAACTTTATATATATATATATATATATATATATACAATCAACACCTCAACCCGCCAGGATTCGAACCCACGGCCCACAAGCCTATGACTATGACCGGGGAACGCTAACCGCTAGACCACCAGGATACTAAAAGCAGTCCTAGACTTTGTTATATTTCACACAAAGCCTGTTCAACGAGCTTATGGCGCCGTGAACCTCTAATGGGGACCACCCGTACCACTTAGGTGGTCAGAGTAACGTTTTACCAAATCCGGCTTCGAAACACGAGGATCCATATATATTTCATTAGCCCAATAAAGCACGCGGACTTCTACAAAGCCTGTTCAACGAGCTTATGGCGCTCGTTGAACAGGCTTTGTGTGAAATATAACAAAGTCTAGGACTGCTTTTAGTATCCTGGTGGTCTAGCGGTTAGCGTTCCCCGGTCATAGTCATAGGCTTGTGGGCCGTGGGTTCGAATCCTGGCGGGTTGAGGTGTTGATTGTATGTGCTTTATTGGGCTAATGAAATATATATATATATATATATATATACAATGTATATATATATATATACATACATATATATATATATATTTATGTGTATATATATGTATATATAAGTGTGTGTAATTAAGAAATAACAACGAAGGTTGTGACAAGCCGCAACGTTGTACAAGTAAGGGCGCTGCAGTAGTGTTTGTGATATCAGTTGAGTAACGAGTCCCTACATTGATTGTGGGTCTCTGTGGTTGTGTTAGTGTGACATCCTAGCTCGTGTGTGACATCACTCGTGCGCATGGCACGCGTCTGTGTGACATCAACTCCAATTGTGTGGCATCAACTCGAGTCTCACTGTAGTCGTGTTTGTGTGACATCACTCGTGTGTGCGTATTGCACGTTACGTGTCTGAGGAACGTCGCTCGTGTGTCACCATTGTGGTCGTGATTGTATGACATCGCTTATATTACTTCAGTTGTATTACAGGTTGAGAATACGAAATAGAATACATTCTATTTCAGTATTCAAGCAAGGACGTCGTTCGTGTGTGGCATCACTGTGGGCGTGTTAGTGTGATATCGTCGCTCGTGTATGACATCACTCGTGCGTAGTGCACGTCACGTGTCTGAGGGACGTCGCTCGTGTGTCACCAGTGTAATCGTGGTTGTATGACATCGCTTATATTACTTCAGTTGTATTACAGGTTGAAACTGCGTGACATCAATTCCAATTGTGTGACATCAATTCGAGTCTCATTGTGGTCGTGATTGTATGACATCGCTTATATTACTTCAGTTGTATTACAGGTTGAAACTGTGTTACATCAACTCGAATCACATTGTGGTCGTGATTGTATGACATCACTTATATTACTTCAGTTGTATTATAGGTTGAAACTGTGTGACATCAACTTAAATTGTGTGACATCAACTCGAATCACATTGTGGTCGTGATTGTATGACATCACTTATATTACTTCAGTTGTATTACAGGTTGAAACTGTGTGACATCAACTCCTAGTGTGTGACATCAACTCGAGTCTCATTGTGGTCGTGATTGTAAGACATCGCTTATATTACTTCAGTTGTATGACATCGCTTATACGACTTCAGTTGTATGACATCTCTTACATGACTTCAGATTGTATGACATCATTTGTATAACCTCAGTTATATGACATCTTTATAAACAAGCAGACGCGTCAGATGAAGAGCGTTGCTGCTTAACCGAACGTCTCTATAGCTGTCCACTGTGTCACCAGTCATGGAAGGAAACAAAGCAGAGGAGACCAGCCTAACCAGCATAGAAGACCTGGAGGCCCTGAACGACCGAAATGCTAACCCGGTCACTCACACAGCCAGGGTAATCGGGGGATTAACAGCTGACGCTCACCCATTTGACGGCAATGGTGCAGAATATGAAAGATCATATGGAGCAACTTCAGACTTTAGGCGATACAGAGGACTTTGGTGAGATGCTGTCATTACCATGAGGAAAACCCTTTCTGGAAACGAGTGAAGGGATGACAGCCACAACGAGGTATGCACGGGACACACGTTGTCAACCGCCGGAATCAGGAGTGTCTAGCTGCTACACCTCGACACCCACCCAAGGAGAGTTCCCAACACTCAGCGCTTCAGGGACGGGAACATCCCATTGGAGGGAGAGGGAACGTGTTTCCTCCCGTCATACCCACTTCCCGGAAGCATTGACACTCAGGAACCCATAGCCACTGAACACCGGCCGATGCAGCACCATACTTCACAGACAGCTCGGTGGACCCAAAATATCATAGATCCGGAGTGGCCTTCTACGCCCATGGTCAGACCCTCAGCTGGAAACTTCTAATGACTGCGCCACGCTACAAATAGAGTTAGTAGCAATCTTAAAGACCCAAACAAACCACGCACCACCTTCTCCGGGTCATCACACGATACCCATCACCCAGATAGTTTAGGAAGTATCCTCCCCAGCAAGTGCGGACCCCAGCTCAGGGGGCGCGCCACTCCGAAACTGACCACGTCCAAGAGTGGGGGGTTGGTGGTAAGCGTTCACTGAGCGGGGGTCCGCTTACACTTGCAAACCTGTAGTATCCTTTCATACCTGCAGGTAGGATAACCTCCATCCCCAATCCCAAATCCGGCCTGGCTGCTCCAAGAGCTCCACCCGGAACCACCAAACGGGCCGCCTACAGGAAAAGGTCCGTGTCGGACTACAGTCCTACAATCTCAACAACAACAGAGGATCGCGGAAAGGTGTTATCACTACCAGAGACACGACCTTCCTGAAACCGAAACTGACAAAGAAACGCTATATTCTTCAAGAGGACTCTCGACGCTCACCTTAACCGCGGAGCCGGGAATATTTCACCAGGGGGAACGAGGAGGTACTTCCGAGCATCAAAGGGTACTTCCGAGCATCGAACTCGCTCGCCGAAACCACTAACATTGATGAAGGACCATAAGTGACGACTATGTGAATAACGTGCATAAATACAAAGGGAAGCAAGGAAAGCCTCCTGGAATCGAGTGGATGTTGGAATTCACTATGGATATGGTTGACAAGGACCGGAGGAACCAAACTGAATATATGCAGACTCATCTTCATGCCAATCCTCGTCGAGGAAGAAACTTGTGGGTCTGGTGACATCAAGAATAAAGACAACCAGAGAAACGGACGATGAATGCTACTCGTTATGCCACGGAGATCACCTTCAGATGTGTCGGACATTCCTCAGCATGTCCACAGGGAAGTGAACTTCCCTCGTAGGGGAAGAATGTCGCTACTTCGCCAGCCTGGGTCATAATCACCAGATAACGGAGTGCAGCCAGGAGATGGTGTGTGGTATAGGTGGCTGCTCTGGAGTACACTCGAGGCTTCTACACATCACGGGAGTTTCTGACGAGCAGTACCAAGGCTGCAAACAGAGGGAATGCCAGTTTTTCCCTCTCCATTGGCACAATCATGAAAGAAAGAAGTAGTGTAAACGCCGAAGAGATCAGTGTAAAAGTGGTTAGCGTAGGAGAAAGAAAGAGCCTATCCATCACTATCCCCAAGGTCATTGTTGTTTCACCAGGAAGAAATGGAACTCTCAGACAATAAGAAGCTTGCCGAACAGCGATTGGCGGGACGGAAAATGCCTCCTAAAGAACCCAAGGCTCTCTCAGAGGCATCAAGAAGAGATGAGACGTCTATTCGACGAGGGACATGCCACATCAAGAACTCAGTGTTACACCCGGGAAGACCTGGTATCTCTCACACCACCCCGTGTTGAATCCCAACAAGCCAGAAAAGGTGAAAATAATTTGATTGTACAGCCAAATGTGAGTTGATGTCATTGAACAGCCAGGTGATGCAAGGGCCAGACCTTAACAGCAAATTTGATGGGAGTCCTCATCAGATTCAGACAAGGAAAGGTGGCACTCCCGGCTGATATCGAGGTAATGTTCCATTAAGTGTGAGTAGTACTGAACATCGAGACGCCTTACGATTCTTATGGTGGACGGACGACCAGCCGCCAGGGACCCCGCCACTTACTAAACGACAGTACATTCTTTGAAGGTATGTGTAGCCCTTCATGCACCGGATATGTGCTACAACGAACATTCCAAGATTGCAGGGAAAGTCTCCATGACGACATCAAGAAAGCCAATTGTAACTTCTACAGTGACGATCTGTTTCTCTCAATAGATTCGCTGGGGAAGGCAACGATAATTACCCATTGACTGAGACAGCTGAAAAGGAAGGGCGGATTCGGTCTTACGAAGGGAGTCTGTAATCACAGGGAAGTCCTCAAAGCAATTCCACAGACAGAGAAAGCCATGGAAATAAAGGAAGTCATTTGAAAGACGACAGGCTCCCCAATGAACGAACTTTGGGAATCTTGTGGGACCTGGAAAAGGACGAACTGGAGGTCCGGGTCCAGATCCCTAAGAAACTAGAGACGAAACGAAACCTTCTGAGTATGGTCAGCCCCATATATGACCCACTGGGACTCATCGCTCCGAGCATCACAAGAGCCAAAATTATATATATATATATATATATATATATATATATATATATATATATATATATATATATATATATATATATATATATATATATATATATATATATATATATATATATATATATATATATGCAAGTAAATCACTGTAGGTGCGCGTGATCTAGGTATATGCTGATAACCACAAGGAAAGAAGAAAACACGAAGTTCCCAAGCGCTTTCGTGTAATTCACATCTTCAGGGGTGAGTACAGACTAGAGAGAGTAATACAAATCAAGGTGTATATATACAGAGGAGGGTGAGACCAGGTCCACAATGGTCAGGTATTAGGTAATGACCCTACTAAACTTTAAATAGCACACAACGGTTGGTGGTCAGGTCAGATGGTCAAGTGACCCGGCCTTCTCACCTGATCACAAATCTTCTTAATTACAAAATTGTCCAGCTTGTACATGCCGTTACTCAAATTCATGTTGAATGCTTCGGTATGTTTAATAAGACTAGATTGTATGATGTTCCTACTATCAATTGAATTACATGGTAATATTGAGGAGGCATTATCCTAGTCAATGCAATGCTTGTTATCCCTCAAATGAACAAACAGAGCATTGGATTCCTGGCCTGTCCTAACACTGTATTTGTATTGTTTAATTCTAGTTGCAAGATCTTTACCTGTCTGGCCTAAGTAAAACATATTACATTCCTTGCAAGGAACTTTATAAATGCAACCAATTGTGTTGTTGGGAACTTCGTGTTTTCTTCTTTCCTTGTGGTTATCAGCATATATATATATATATATATATATATATATATATATATATATATATATATATATATATATATATATATATATATATATATATATATATATATATATATATATATATATATATATATATATATATATATACTATATATGTATCCGAAGATGAGTGTAGACGAGGCATTGGGTTGAATAACGAATCTCCTTCGTGTGTGGCAAGGCCAAGCTAGCCCCTCTGAAACAACAGACCATACCTCGACTCGAGCTCGGCGCGACAGTGCTGGCTGCCAAGGCAGGCAAACGACTACAACGAGAACTTGAATTACAAATAGACAGAACAGTGTTCCGGACAGACAGTACGGCAGTCCTTCAATCCATACGAAACACGAAAGACGCTTCCATTCCTTCATGACCAATCGAGTGGCAACGATACACGAGGGCTCCAAGGTAGAACAATGGCGCCACGTGACATCGGCACTGAACCCGGCCGACGACGCTAGTCATGGATTACATAGAGCAGAGCTCAATGAGGAAGGCAGGTGGATTCGAGGACCTGCTTTCCTCTTGTTGGAAGAAGACAGTTGGCCAAAGAGTCCATTGAGGATTTCAGACCTCAGAGACGGAGACCCAGAGGTGAAGAAGGAAACCACGGTGCTGACGACGAACGTTGACCAGGGGGAGGGTATCCTCGATAAGCTATGGGCCAGGTACTCATCGTGGCATCGACTTCTGAAGAGCGTAGCGTGGATTAGAAAGTTTATAGAATGGCGGCTTGGGAAGCGAAAGAACAAACATCACCGAGGAAATCGGCTCCAGGTCAGCGAATTGGAAGAGGCGAAATTAGCTGTCTTAAGATTGATGCAAAGGAAAGTATTCCCTCGAGAACTAGGAATGTTACAACAGGGACAACCCGTGAGAGATAGCGACATAAGGCGGCTGGAACCTCATCTAGACATGGACGGTCTGGTCAGAGTAGGTGGCCGACTGAAACACGCCGCTCTCCACCCAGACCAGGAGAATCCCATACTATTGCCAAGGAACAACAGGATCAACGGACTCATCGGGAGAGAGGTACACTCAACTAGAGCTGGAACAACAGTGACGAGGTCGGGAATGCCCTTCTACAGAAACAAATAGAATGGCAGTTCAAACCCCCCGACAGCCTCACATAGGAGGAGTGTGGGAGCAATAAATCCGCATTGTAAGGAAGGTCCTCCAGGGAGTGGTGGGCACCCAGACACTAAACGATGAGCGCCTCAGCACTGTGTTCTGTGCTGTAAAAGAGATTATCAACGGAAGGCCCATCACTCCAGTGTCTGACTACCCAAAGCATCTAGAAGCACTAACGCTGCTTCACATACTACAGATGAACCCGGAGACACACTGTCCACCGGAGGCGATCGATCCATGACAGAAGGGTACCGACGAAGATGGAAGTATACCCAATTCATTGCGGACCAATTTTGGAAAGGTGGGTAAAAGAATATTTCCCAACATTACGTCAGCGACAAAGGTTCTTCAAAACTTGCAATAATATTCACGCTGGGGATATCGTGATCATCTCTGGACAACCCCTTCCCAGGAGTCAGTGGATGCTAGGGAGAGTACTGGAGACTCTACCGAGCAAAGATGGCCTGGTGCGAAGTGTTAAAGTGAAGACAAAGGACTCAGTGTTAATACGCCCAGTGACGAGACTCTGCCTGTTGGGAGGGGTCGTAGAGTGAATCAAATAATATGCTGTGATTTCGTGCGAAGCCCGACAGGGGGAGTGTTACCGCCACAGTAAGATAAACATGAGAGAGAGAGAGAGAGAGGGTGAGGAGGGGGGGGGGCAGTGCTGACAACGTGTTTGTTGGTCGTCTAATATAAAACAGATGCCCTCGTCTTGGGCTGCAATTGGATGGCGATTGCTCAGTAGTCTACCAACTCTTGCAGAATAAACAACACCCTGGTCGAACCCAAGACCCTAAAACGTAAATATAAACTCTAAATAACTTTAATAAGTATATTTATGTGCTGTAATTTGATCATATTATACAACTTGTCTCCTGATGTATCAACAGATGTAACATGTGAGTTATATTTAAGATGTTAACAGACTATGTACTGTATATTGATTGTATTATTCATACTATGTGTCCTGAGATAACAGCATTTGTTATATGAGAATTGTTCTTTAACAGGTTTTGACCGAATTATATGGTACGTGTCAACGTTGAGGGTTTATTTCTCCAGCAACAAACCAATAACGCTCCTATGAGCGTTAACAATATATATAAAGAAATGACTGCAGTCCGTGTGTTCGTGCGTGAGTTGGTGTTTGTGTAACCGTGGTGGTGGTTGGAGGCGCAGGACTCGTGGAGGGAGGCGGTGGGGGGTGAGCCGTGGAGGGTGGAGCGCAGGAGAGCGAAATGGCTGTTTCCACGGCCATATTTCTCTAATTAGGCCGTAAAAAACTTCGCCTGGCCGTGAAAAAACGGATGGTAACGGCCAAACTATTTGGCCGAATTTTGTAAAACACCTATTAATTCCTCATCTAGTGGATTTTGAAGAGCAGTCTAGCAGATTTTCAAATTTCACAATGAAAATGCTGGCTCAGTGACCTCATCTTGTCATGACCTCACCTAATCAGGACCTCACCTCTTCACATGTTTATGTGACCTACTGAGCTGACTGATCTTTCTAGTTACTACCTTAGTTGTTAGTTCTCATATTTGAGTTGTTCAGGCTGAACGGGTCCAGCATATGGGTTAAGCTTCAGATCTTACAAAGCCAACTCAATTACTTTCTGAAATTCCGATTGCTAGTTTTCAAAATGTCCACTAGTAAATGGAAAGGGTCCTACGACAGTGGTAGAAAATAGTACAAACCAGGGAACGATGACGAACTAGACGTTTTTGCTTACGCCAACTAGTGTTATCAAGTTCTCCACCATTATCATGCTCCACCACCATTTCAGATTAAGGTAGATTATAGATATTCTGTTTATGTAATTATTGGGCTCTCAATTCTAAGTGAAAATTTGGTTTTATTACAACATTTTAAGTGGATATTGTAGGTGATACTTTTATTTTGTGTGGGTTGCAAAAATAGCCTTGTGCTTCCCATCCAAAAAGTCTTGGCCGAATTTTGGCCGATATGGCCGTAAGATGGCGTGAATTTGGGCGTGAAGCTTGTCGTACATGTGGCAACCCTGGTGGAGCACAGGGCCGGTCAGTTACACTCTAGACACAGCCGAGGGAGGATGCCCTGACGCACTACTCACAGATGCCTTATATCAGCCTTCCACCTTGGGGAATCCTTTAGAACAAGGTCACACTTATGGCACTTCACACACAGGGCACTTAAGACACTTCACAGGGAGTTGCTGTCACCGAAACACTGCTCAAAACTCGTTGGTAATTCAAACGAATTTTTGTGGGAGACAATGGGATTAGGAGGAGAGCAACGTTGACTGAGGGGAGGGGGGGGCTACCTGTCTTGATTTTACACAGACGCACTTATATGTCCACTTAATCGATCACTGCTATTCACTGCGCCATGTAGATGTTCGGGGTACTTAGTTCTAACTACAGGAGCAAACACCTGTAGAGTTTTGTAGGTTCTATTTAATGGGATATACAAGGGTGAGCTTACAAGCACAGGTAGTCCCTACACTCTCTAATGGGTCAACTGACCTCTCCCTGACCTCTCAGACGTGGTAAGTGGTACATTAGCAGCTTCCAGATGTCGCCAGGCACATTATCTAAGCGTATGGTGACATGAAACGGGCATTGCCACACGCTACTGACTAGAGAAGTAATGTATATAAGTAGGGTACATACATGGTATACATACAACATACATAATACACATACACTATAGTTGACATAATTACTGCTGTGACTGCTTTCAAGCAGGAACTAAAACTAGTATCTTCGCAGCTACAGCAACATCAACTACGAAACTTCAGAAATATGATGACAGAATTAGAAAATCAAGGAAAAGACTGTTGCCAGTTTGACAGTGCTCGATATATTGAACAGGTGCAAAACCTTGCTTCAGATTTTGACAGACGGTTTCAAGATATGGTAAAGACAAATATTTAAGATAATGCATCTAGAATGACATCTGTATTTAACATGGACATATCTGAAGTCGAAAATTAGCTGTATTTTCCCCTGTCTCATGGCAATAACAATTATATAAATTTGGGTTAATACATTTAGTTTATATAATACAATCACCCCACGGTAATTTTCCATAAGCTGTGAGTTGCCATGTGCTGTTCAAGTGAGGGGAAATTCCTCTATCAGTAGGCCGACTTTAAGAATGTAGGGTTAGCCCGGCCTCTCCTTCAGAGGCACCTCTCCTCACGAGCACCAGTCTTCACTTGAGCCTCACGAGAATCGGACGGGTGACTTAACTCAGTCAAGCTGATCCCTGTCCTTAACTAACACTCACAGCTTACAATGATAATTACGGTGCATCTACTAATAGACTGTGACCAATATAGTTTTACCAATAAATGGAGAAAAGACTATTTTGGGTTTGTAACTTGACCCTTCAACTCATTTATCTATAAGCCAAGTTAAAGGGAACTCTACCCAAAGCTTCTATATAAAGGTGGCAGCGAACAGATAGAACTATTAACTGAACCAATGAAGCAGTGTAACTAAGTGTGCAAGAACTGACGTCACTGTAACCCAAGTAACAGTGAAATTTTCTAAGTGTCATTCTCCAAGGCAACAGACTATATACCTTATATATTCTCGTGAGCAACGTTATATGGCAAGTGATATATTTAAATGTCATCCCAGATCGACATACAATTTTTTTGACTCAAATAACATTTAAGTGAGTTAAACATAAATCACTTTAGTGTGGCAAGACCTCATGAAACAGATGACTGGAGTCCCCATCTCAAGTGGACGTGACCCAGTACATTCGTTAACGTCTGCCGTGTGGGAGTATCCATCACTACAAAGACTCAACGTCAGACACCCCACTCTTCCCAACTCTCAAGTGTTGTGGAGACGCTGTTGTACATTTTTTTCCCTTCTCAAAGAACAACCAACCCATACAGCTACAGTACAACTCTGTGTCCAAGGCACAGTTGAGAAATTCCTGTTTAGACATCCCAAGTTGTTTAAATAAGTGTTTCTGTGGTTTGTAAAATCAGAGTGTGGTAAATTCTTTGTGAACCCAGCTACATCTGGTACATGCCAACTACTTGACCTGTCATACTCAATCAACTCTAAGAGGACTACCAGCCCCAAGGTGCATTAACCTAGTAACCTCACAGGATCGATACCAGGATACCAGTGAAGGATCATTAAGTTTAACTATGCTATGCGATCGACTAGAGAAGGGCTTGCGATCGACTGGTTGGCCTCCCCTGCTTTAAAAACAGTGCATAGTACTTTATACTTCAACTTACCAATATATATTTTTGCATATGATGCGAATTGACGAATTATCACCGATTAAACTTTGAAAAACGACTAAAGTTTTTGCCAAATAAGGATAACCTTTTGCTTTTGTAGCTACAGCTTTATTGAAATTAGTTCGTATACATTAAAATTTGCCCCGTTTCATTTTTGTACATCCTTTACCATCATACGATATCCAAGTTATATCTAAAGTAGGTTAGCTTATGCATGAATCCTTTTATTATATGTGTTATTTAAAAGGATCTACATGATCAGCTCTCGCCAGTCACATGTTCCAAAAAAGTCTGAAGCTATCGCTTTAGGTAATTATCCATTAGGGTGTGTCATAGGAGGGAAGATCAGCTAAAACTAATGGCCCATCACTTTTTTGGTAGATTTTAGTGTATATAAAAAGAAAATAATTTCAGTTTCAATATTTTCCAACCTTTTGCTAGGTAAATTTTAGCGTGAAATTTATCGAAAATCTAACGTACAGCTGCATTAGTGCATTACAATTAAATAGTGAACATTGCTTTCTGACTTCATTCTTTAACAACCCAACTAACAATATTTTTTTCTGTTTCAGATTCTGATGCATTTATAAGTTGATAATATTTGCGATGGCTGCTTGTGTCAGGACGAGGAACCAAAAATCCAGCCATCTCAGTCACTATCTTGGGTCTGGGAGAGAGCTCCTGAAGTCGGAGTTGCCTACATTGAGAGATGCTTTGAGATACGGTGTTTTAATCAGGCAAATCAGTGAAAAGAACCAAAGAACTTACACAAACAAAGACATTGCCAGTGATATGACCAAAGCTGTCTTGGCACAGTACACTCTGGCTAACGCTCAGTTCAAGCCTCCAGTCATAACAAGTCAGAAGAAGATTAGTGAGAGACTGCTAGCCAGTTGGGAAAAGGCAAGAGATATCTCTCTTGGGAGAGGAAAACTTGCAGTTAAGGACAGCTTTGCCAAGCAACTGGACCAGTTATTTGACATAATTACTTGCAAGTGCCCAATTGTTCTCTGTCCTGAGTTTGGATGCGATCGTGACTGTAAATCCGAGGCCCACATCTCCTGTACTTGCAAGCGTGAACTGAAGATTCCTGTGATCGAACTGGCATTTGTCAAAGCACAGAGAGAGAAGACTGGCAGTATAGGGGCTCTCATGATTTCTAGCCAAGATATTGCGGAGTCCAAGAGACAGGAGGCTGCCACAGAGAGACAGAAGAGGAGAAGAGTTGCCGAGGAAAAGAGACTTGAGAAAGCCCAGGGTGAGGTAAAAAAGGCCGATGATTGGAGTCAAGCTGATTCAGAGTTTAATGACTTCCCCATGGCTGATCCGAGTGCTCACCAGGAGAATGGTGACTTTGTCCCTAACCCAGAAAATAATGATCCCAAACCTTCCAGGCATAAGATTCGAAATAGAAAAGATATCCCGAGCATAGCTCTGGCCAGCATGCGACACCACACTGGTCTCAGAGAAACTGCAGAGATAGCAACAGCGGCCTGGGTTGACGGTGGTTTGATAACACCTGATGATGTTCACCTGGTGATAGATCATAACAAAGTAAGGAGAGCTCAGGAGAAACTTGTCAGTAACCTAGAAGAGGAGTTTGATAAGGGGATAAGAGAAAATGGAATCAATTGTTTGTTCTTTGATGGGAGAAGGGATGACACTAAAGTGTTCATGAAAGTTGGAGATTCTGACAAGTTGTTCCCTGCCATGGTGAAGGAGGAACACTACTCTTGCTGCAGTGAACCAGGAGGGAAGTATTTGTGGCATTTCACTCCAGAGAAAGATGACATCAGGAAACCAGCTGAGATAGTGGCAGGTAACATTGTGAACTGGCTCAGAGAGAGGAACGTAGACCAGACCCTGCAGGCCATTGGAGGGGACAGCACCAACACGAACATAGGGTGGCAAGGGGGGGTCATACAGTGGATAGAGCGGAAGATTGGGAGGAAGCTGGTCTGGATTGTTTGTGACCTCCACACCAACGAGTTGCCACTCAGACATCTGATCCAGGAGCTGGATGGCAAGACTCTTTCAAACAACAGATGGTCTGGTCCTCTTGGCAAGATGCTGGAATCTGCCACTGAATTAGAAATAAATCCGAGCTTTGAAAAAATCACAGTTGGCCCTCCACTCGTTGAGCTTGCACATACTGTCATTGACGACCTGAGTACTGACCAGTACTATGGTTACATGATTTGCAGTGCCATCAAAACTGGGGTCATGCCTGATAGACTTGCTTACCTGCAGATAGGTCCAGTCTCACATTCTAGGTGGCTCACAACGGCTCTCAGGTTCTGCAGAATTTGGGTCGCTCATCATAAACTGAAAGGGAACCAGCTTCACAACCTGAGACTTATTGTCCAATTCATCGTGAGTGTCTACTTGCCAAATTGGTTCAACACCAAGGTCAAGTCATCGTTCTCCGAAGGTCCGAGGCATGTTCTCTTCCAGCTTGAGCTCCTGAGGAGTCAGCCAAGGAAGGTTGTTCAGATTGTGGAGCAGACTGTGAGGAGATCTTCCTGGTATGCTCATCCCGAGGCAGTTCTGCAGACAATGCTCTGCAGTAAGGATGAGGAGGAGAGAAGAGTGGCAGTCAAAAAGATCTTGGATATGAGACTTATGAGAGGATCTGGGCATGACGAATCAGTTGGTGACGATTCCTTCAGGGTCAGGAAGACTCCTGAAGTCAATCTACTGTAGGTGCCAAGACCCTTACTGATCTCATAGATCTGGATAACATCCAGGCTGGCAGTGAGCCCCCTCTTACCTGCAACCTCACCAATGTTCAAGTCAGAGCTTTCCTGGACAACCCCATGCATGTCCCTGCCTGGCCCTCGCACACCCAGAGTATAGAGCGTTGTGTACAGCAAGTGAGCGAGGCCAGCAGTCACGTGTACAGCCAGGAGAGGAGGGAAGGCTACATCCGAGCTCAGGTGGTCAGCAGGGAGGTGATGAGGAGAAACAGAAGCAAGAAAGACATGTTCTCTATGGTGTGCAGCAACACCTGGTCGTAGTAGTAAAACCGGTTTTTGTATTTGATGATTTTGTTTTCTAAAGGAATATTAAATTTAATAAATGTGTCAAGATCATTCGTTTCACTATTCTGGATCATTTTCATCCTAATAAATTAACCTGATAAATTTACTTTACTTTAAATAAGCTATTTAGTGGTGTTGGTAAAAGGGTGGGAATACTGAATTTTTATACGATTTCAAGTTAAAATTTACCTAGCAAAAAATGAAAACTTTTCAAATCTGAAGATATCACATGATTCTGCACATAGAACTACATCATTAATACCATGGGCAGATTTTTCAAACTAAAAAAAAAAAAAAATTCGCCTCCGTATGACACACCCTATTATCCATATTCACTGTAACATATATATAGATATATTACATATATATATATATATAGATATATTATATATATATATATATATATATATATACTTCATTTTTAGTCCATTTAACACGCGGACTTTGAACATATAATCAACGACCTCACCAGCAAGGAATCGAACCCTCGACCTACTGGGTGGCCCTAGGGAACGCTTACCGGCTAGCCCACAAGGACACTAAAAGCAGTTCTAGACTCTGTTATATTTCACACAAAGCCTGTTCATCGAGCTGATGGCGCCGTGAACCTCATTGGGAAACTGCCCGTGCCTCGTATGTGGTGTCAGTAGCATTTTACCGAATCCAGCTGGTATGAAACGCGAGGTACATATATATATACTTCATTTTTAGTCCATTTAACACGCGGACTTTGAACATATAATCAACGTTGATTATATGTTCAAAGTCCGCGTGTTAAATGGACTAAAAATGAAGTATATATATGTACCTCGCGTTTCATACCAGCTGGATTCGGTAAAATGCTACTGACACCACATACGAGGCACGGGCAGTTTCCCAATGAGGTTCACGGCGCCATCAGCTCGATGAACAGGCTTTGTGTGAAATATAACAGAGTCTAGAACTGCTTTTAGTGTCCTTGTGGGCTAGCCGGTAAGCGTTCCCTAGGGCCACCCAGTAGGTCGAGGGTTCGATTCCTTGCTGGTGAGGTCGTTGATTATATATATATATATATATATATACGTGAATTACACGAAAGCGCTTGGGAACTTCGTGTTTTCTTCTTTCCTGGTGGTTATCAGCATATATATATATATATATATATATATATATATATATATATATATATATATATATATATATATATATATATATACAAGTAAGTCACTGTAGGTGCGCGTGATCCAAGAAAATGCTGATAACCACAAGGAAACAAGAGAACACGAAGTTCCCAAGCGCTTTCGTGAAATTCACGTCTTCGGGGGTGAGTACAGACTAAGGAGAAATACTCGACAAGGCTAATATATACAGTAGAGGAGAGCGAGATCAAGTCCCTAGGGGACAGCAGGTGTCCACAATGTTCCGGTCATAAGGCAGTGACCCTTACTAATCTTCTTAATAAAAAAGAATTACCATGCTATCTCTAAGTACAGCAGCTGCCTGTAGTCAGGTCATAGGGTAAGATGACCCAAACTTCTCACCTGGCTAAAAATCTTCTTAATCACAAAATTACCCAGTTTGTACATACCATTAGTCAAATTCATGTTGACAGATTCGGTATGTTTAGTGAGACTGGATTCTGTAATTTTCCTACAGACAATTGAATTACAAGGTAATATTGAGGAGGCATTATCCTAGTCAGTGCAATGCTTATTATCTCTCATATGAATGAACAGAGCTTTGGATTCCTGGCCTGTCCTAACACTATATTTATGCTGTTTAAGTCTAGTTATTAGATCTTTACCTGTCTGGCCTAAGTAGAACATATTACATTCCTTGCAAGGAACCTTATAAATGGAGCCGCCTGTCTTTTATAGACAAATGCCTTAACATTACTAATAATTTTTTTTTATAGAACTGATCCTAAGCCCACCCATGACAATAAGAATCTCTTAGTATTACCATTTAACAAAAATTTCTCTCAAATTCCTATACAACTGAAAACCTGGAACGTTAAAGTCGCATTTAAAAACTCATGCACTGTAAAACAAATGTTAATTAAGAACTCCCCCAACAATGTGTGTGTGTGTGTTGAAAGACCATTCAGGAAAGCGAAGATAAAATAAATGCGAAACCAGGATCATTTAAATAAGGTATACTCATTTCTGTGAGCAACATGGTGTACGTAAACGTCAAGACCTATACTGCCTCTCTAATAACAATACTACAGGAATCAACCAACAAAATCATTGTACACATTATTTTGCACGTCAGGAAGAAATTCCCTCTAACTCGAGGCTACTAGACTATATCACAGTTATATTTAATGTTGTATACTTTACATATCTTATATAATGTATATAATTCATGGATACAAAAATACAGGCCATCCAGTTTAATATTTCAATATCGTAGGTGTAAGAATATCCTCTTGTCGGATGTGTCTCCGTGCCAGCTGACGGAGTGTGATGAGGTAATGATGTAGTGTGATGGAGTATTGAGGGAGTGTGATGGGGTAGTGTGATGGAGTATTAAGGGAGTGCGATGGGGTAGTGTGATGGAGTATTAAGGGAGTGCGATGGGGTAGTGTGATGGAGTATTAAGGGAGTGCGATGGGGTAGTGTGATGGAGTATTAAGGGAGTGCGATGGGGTAGTGTGATGGAGTGTGATGGGGTAGTGATGGGGAATCAGTACACATGGGTGGCGATCTCCCTGGTGATGGGACAAAAGACCTTAGCAGTTTCGTCGTACAGCATCCCGGAGTCCTTGAAGACAGGCTGAGAGTGACTCATCTTGTTCCACTTGTGGATCACGTACGAGTTGGGAAACATCTGTTGTGTATGAAGGCATTTAACGTGACTTGACGTAACATAACATTTCATAAACAAAGGAAAGGAAACATTTAATATTAGATGAAGATATTATGAATCAGACTAAATTTGAATCCAGATAAAAGTTCAATGAATGAATGAATGTGAATTAGATTTTGACATGAGGGAGCATATCTTTACAATAACAGAAACTGGATAACTTAAAATTCTCCACAAGAGACGAGAGACATATTAGTCCAGTGGCAGACCACGACACCCTGTTTTGAGACATATACATTGTTTATTGTTGTTTCTGATAGATTAGGTCCTACTAATCATAAATCAGCCGGGTGCCAAGATGGCACCCGTGGGGAAAATATTTATTGAGCACATTCAAAGTTGCCGCCACTGCCAACTCACGAATACCAGTTTTGACCATATCTCGGCTTCTAATCGAGATAGAGACTTCATTTTGGTGGCAAAATCCATGTATTTGTAATTTAGGAATCTGTTGAAACACGCATAAATTAATATGATATCAACTTCAAGCAATTTTTAAAAATGTGAAATATGTATTTCGAAAATATTCTTTCGCTGGTAAATCCGTTTTACCAATCAAACAAACATTTTATACACAGTTAACTCATATTAATGATAATGCTTGTTCCACAGCCTTAGAAGGAATGCTTTAAAACCGTCATGATAGTTATTTCTGCTTTCAGGTAATGGGTAGGAATTGCAAATTTGGTGCGCGTTGAAAGAATTTAATGCTTATAGCAATTTTGATCAATATGCATGGTGATGAATCAAATAACTGTATGTTTCTTCTAATTACAAGTTATATAGAAGATAATGATCTTGACTGAAGAGGTTTGTTATTTGAAAGTTTACATAAACTGTAGTGATAGTGGTGGTGGATTTTGTGATGTAGGTGTAGAACGTTTAAGGACAGCTAGTACACAAAAAGGTGATACATTACTTTACACCAACAGTTGTCACATGACTGAGCTGCTAGATATAGATGTCACAATAACTGTGTCTCTTCATACACCTCTAAGCACCACATCAAACGCTACCTTTCCAAACGAGGTGATACTGACACCAGTGTTGAACCAACAGTGAAAAGAAGTCGTAGCTCTGAAGAAGTTCCATTCAACTTCCAGGAACATTGTATCTTCTGCGGAGAGAAATGCCTAGAGTTGGATCCTCGGAACCCAAATCGATGGCGTCGTGTTATCAAATGTCTCACTGTGAATCATGAGAGTTCTATAAAAATATTCAAGGTAGTTATTGTGGAAACATGTGGTCAGCATAATGATGACTGGTCAGTTAAAACCAGACGGAGAGTCCAAGCAGCTGTCAGTGACCTCAATGCAGCCGTTGCTCAGTACCATAAGGAATGCAAGTAATATCAGGCCCTCTTCAAGTGGCACTGTGTCAGAAGAAAGTACATTCTATCAAATGGTGAAATGAGTGCTGAGTGAGCAGTCGCGTATCTGGAATGCTGTTGACTGTTGATTCAAAAGTTCCCTGACAGATTTGAGCCAGACCTGATTCTATCAGGTGATGGAGATACCAATATCTTACTCTTCAAGAAGCAAGCTTCAAAACACATGGACTTAGTAGCAAATGACGAGGACGATATTGAAACAGCCACAGCAAGTACGGGCAAGAAGATCATCAGGGAATCTGTACAGTTCAAATGGGATCAGTCAAAATATGAGAGCAAAATTAGTCTAGATGATTCCTCTTGCTTGTAGCAGCCCAGCCTTATTGAGTTTCCTATCTCGTCGTCACCAAAGCTTGATGCTAATCTACCAGCTGCTGTGGTGACTTTGTGCTGTCACTAACAAACCAACTTCCTTACAGATTGCACTGGGAGTAGTCGTGCATGAGAAGACAACCAATGAACTGCTTCATGGCTTTGGAGTCACGTTAACATATGATGAAGTACTATGTTTCAAATTTTCTGCAGCTTATGCAGCAGGCAGCACTAGCGATCACAGAGAACGAACTTCAGCTGATCCGTCTCATCTGTGAATATGTCAGAGATCGGGTGGTCTATTACCACATAATAGGATGCAGCTTGTAGTTAAAGGAGCTGAACCAACACAATGGTGATATCAGACAACGACTGGATCTTCGTACCACACAAGAGGAAGCAGATGAAATTATCATCCAGCACGTTGTACACCTGGCTATTTCTGGCAAACTGAGAATCAGAGTCGTTGCAGATGACAAATATATTTGTTCTATTGATTCACGTCTACCGAGCAAATCAACTGATTTGCAATATGGTGATGACTGGAACGAGTTCATCAGGGTCAAGTGTAGATATCAAAGCAGCCGCTGAAGAACATGCCAACATTGTTGAGATTCGTGTACTTACTCATGTTCTAACTAAATGTGATACAGTCTCTTATCTGTGGGGTTTTGGCAAAAGTAGAGTGATCAAAATGCTGAAATCTGGTAAGGCTCTCTGTAAGCTCGGTTGTATGTAGGAGCAGATGACTGACGTCAAGTCCGAAGCTACTAAGTTCATTGTGGTTGCAGTCTGCGCTCCTGCCTCACCACATACATCAACTCACGCGCAGCCATCATCCAGCTCATCATCATCAACACTTAATACCCCAAAAGTCCTACAGCGACGGACGAGTGGCTTCGGAGACAGGCAGATATGACTGCCGGGAGTCTCTAGTCACAACTCTGCACATGGGCGGCACAGATAAGATGGACGTTTATGCACTGGGATCTAGGCAGCAGTGAAATCCAGTCATGTCTGTACGACTGAGCAGCCCGTTCGAGCAGCCACTCTGCTCACCCCATAGGGGAGAGGGGCATGTCTAAAGAACCAACATGACTGGGCAACTGCACCCAGTAAGGTCATCCTTATGCTGTCGAAAACACAATCAAAATCACAGATCCAAAGAAAAACAAACTATACAACCTCTTATGGTCGCTCCACGGAATGTCAGGACCCTTCTGGATACTGGCACAAATGCACGTCCTGAAAGAAAAACCGCCCTTGTGGCAAAAGAGCTGGCTAGATATAACTTCGAAATAGCAGTCATTAGTGAGTCCCAGCTCCCAGAAGAGGGTCGACTCACAGAATGGGGCTCTGGCTATACAGTACATTCTTCTGGAAGGGTAAGCCTCCTGCGGAGAAACACCGCATTTATGGAGTTGGCTTTGCCATCCGCCAACACATCCTACACAGGCTAACTGAAATGCCTCCTGGGATCAACGAGCGCCTCATGACGCTCAGCGTCCCACTGAATCACTAACGTCATGCCTCTTTCACCAGTACATCTGCCCCATCGCTGGATGCAGACGATGACATCAAGGAAGCCTTTTATGCCGACCTTGAAAGAGTGCTAGCTTCTATCCCCAGAGAAGATAGGTTGTGCTCCTTGGTGACTTCAATGCTCTAGTTGGTAGAGATGCTGACATTTGGCAAGTGTAATCTAACGGCCTACTCGTCCTCAGCAAGTGTGCTGGATCGGTTTTTGTACTGTATGTGCAGTCAACATAAATACTGTTTAGGGCTATGTTGTTATTATCCTTTCTACCTGGCGCTTCACTTACCGTAGCGTGATGTTATGCGACCACTGGCTTATGCTGTTACACATCCAACTCCCTCCATTATATTCTGAGATATACAGGTAAATGGACACGACACACACATATTGTATACTATATGATTTCTCCATTTTGTAAATATGATGTTAGCATCACTCTTCATCACTCATCAACAGCGTTCTCGGCTCATATTCATAAATATCCTCCGTTCCACCTCATGTGTTGAGTCTTGACCTGAATCACTGCTTCGTTAACAGTTCTACACTGTGTGTTGGTGGGAAGGTTAAGCACAGCGACTCGCTATCAAGTAAGAGTATAACAGCCTGCTCACCCTCCGGTTAGACTCATCGCGAATCCCTGACCCCTACTGTACCTTATGCACATCCACGCCCTTCAGGGCTGTGAAGAAGATCTTCCATTCTGCAACAGGCAAGGGGTAGAAGTTTCGTTTGTGCAGTAGTGTCACCCCTTGACACACGTCCCCAGCAGCCAGCTCCTTGCCGCATGCGGTCTTTAGCACCTTCGTCATCATCATTGGTCCGTTAAACCCCCACACGTTCGGCTGAAGGGGAAAAGAGGGCAAGATTGTACAACTCAGTGTTTCAGGTCATTTTTTTGTAGCTTGATAATTTAGGTAGAAAATGCATGATTATAATATGTTACACTAAATAGGGATGTTGGCCAAATAGCGATAACTTCTATATATTTCTTCTTGTTAGAAACGATATGACATAGACAACTGCATAAATCATCAAAACACATAAAAGTGAATAGTTTATTGAAAACCTAACGCAACCTAACTTTATTTAACCGACACTAAGTATAATTTGGCTGTTTTATATTGGTAAAAAATGTCTTAAGTGAAAAATATCAAATTTTACCACATACGCACTAATTTCTGTTAAGTTGAAGCAATAAACGGAAAACGTTTCCCAATTTGATAAAAACATTAGTTTCGTTTTAAAATTTAATCAGCGATTATCCCTATTTAGCGTAGGGTCTAAACAAACAAATGCAATTGCATAAAAAGGTAAATAAGAAGGCATTGGTAGCCGAGTAGTTGTCCCAATCGTCATCATAAACATGCATTGGGATGACTCAGACAGCCCCAAACATGGCTACATACAATGTAGAGTGGTAAGAAGTCACTTGCTTTTTCATTTGTGTATTAAGAGTAGGTAGAGATGATCTTAAAATTATCCACTCTTAAGCTCTAGTTGGTGACCTTACGCTCTAAGTGTGAACAAAAGTGAGCGTAGCATTCTCAAGATACAGAGTGAACGAAATATGCTGGAGAGAAACACTAACACTAGAAATAACGATAAAAGTCTTAAAGGAGGACATTACGCACGCTGAAGTTTTCGTTAAGGTGACTCATGAAGGCCTCCAGCATTGGGTGGTGTCTATCAAAGTGAAACACAGCGTTGTTTACATTCGTGTCATCGTAGAGCCCTACGACGTTCTTCTGGTGGGTTAGAGGAGCGATGCACACCACGTCATTGTCGCTGTATAGGCCCCCAACGTGCCACACCAACGCCAGGCGAATCATGTTGCTGAGACTCACTGCTGGCCACGCTGACGAAGGGAGAAGACACAAACGTTAGGGTGGAGCCACACCAAGCACAAACATTGTTTGTAACATGTATTGGTGACTGTGTTATCATCAATGTTGAGATTCACGCCCACGCCAACGTAGCAGGGTTATGAATATTGTTGTAAAGATTCCGGACAAAAGCTACTAACAGTGTTTGCAACAACGTTGAATACAGACATATCTACAGTACACTAACACAACAGTGTTACGAACATTGTTGTTTAGAGTTTCGACCAAAGATGGTAATATTGTTGGTAACAAGGTTGAAACTGAATTCACACCAACGGTACATATTTTGTTTTAACATTGTAGGCAACATTGTTAAAAATAGGTGTAGTAATCCTATCGTCCACACCAGCCAGTTTATTTGACAACACGATGTCGGCGAATGAGGTTCAAGCCGTCACTTAACAGGGCGACCGTTCGTCGGAAATTGCTTCTGCTAGTGACTAGTCCGATGAAAGAAAACGGACACAACTCCATCGGTTTGGTGACGTGTCACTATCCGTGATCGGAAATTTCGGAAATTTCAAGAAACTGTATTTTTTGGCCTAAACACCCTATAATAATAAAGGAAGAAATTGCCCAACTATATACAAATAGACCGGATATTGCAGAAAATCAAACCTTAATATAAGATATCAATATGAGATGCAAAAACTTCTTGATGGTAATGTGCACAGAAATGAAAAACAGATTTAACACCAATGATCCATTTCTATACTTGTCTCTTTTCTTAATCCCCAGAAAGCCCTAGATCCAACGACTCCAAGAACATCATTGTCAGACTTGGTTATATTGGTACCAAGGACATTTAATAGAACCCTTCAGGAATTAAAGGATCAGTGGCAAAGACTGTGTTGGGAGGCAAAAGATGGCGAAACAAAAAGCTTGGATATTTAATTTTTTTATAAAAAACTAATGAAAATTAAAGATGACGTCGGGAACCTCAAAGATGAGGTA
Organism: Homarus gammarus; assembly: GCA_958450375.1. Taxonomy (NCBI): domain Eukaryota; kingdom Metazoa; phylum Arthropoda; class Malacostraca; order Decapoda; family Nephropidae; genus Homarus; species Homarus gammarus. Next base: position 199,967 of record CAUDMG010002446.1, on the reverse strand, counting down.
ATTGGAAGATTTGCGTTGGACGTCTTGGCATTGCCAACATCTAATGCAGATGCTGAAAGACTATTTTCAAAATTGAACCTTACCGAAACAAAGTGTAGAAACCCCTTGCAAATGCAAACGCTAAATGCCCTTATCACTATAGAAGAATAAGTGTAAAGGAGGTTGTATGAATTTCAATATTGCGGTTGTACAACAACTGATTGAAATAATTAATAAATAATGGATTGATTTTTACATACTCGTATATATGTATGTAACAGGTGTATGCGTATTTATATTTTTTTGTTCATTAAACAACATTAATTCAAACGTGCAGGGGCGGATCCATGAATATCAAAAGGGGGAGGTCCAAGAAGCTGTGGGGGGGGGGGGGGGGAGAGCATGGCGAGCACAGCGAGCCCACCCAGGTAGGGGGAGGGGGGGCGTTGGAAGCACCAAAGATTTTTTTTTTAATCTGACCAATAATACGGGCATTTTCAGGCCATATTGAGGCCATGTGCACTTGATATTGGAAGATATTCTGAAGTCAATAGAAATTACATTTTACTATACAAAGACGCCTGAGGACAATACTGCACTAATGAAAATGTATTGGAATTTTCTGATGAAAAAGTGGATCCGGACCCTGTGTTCTGTTTTCTCTTTGCCCTTTATTGGACGTGTTCATAGTGCTCAAAATATCTACGTTATACATCGTCATTTGAAAGTTTTCTACAAAGAACTCCCAATTACTTAAAACGTGATCGGATACAGACAATCGGATGAGCAGCAGCCCTGTTACTTTCTTTGGCTGATTCTTACACCACGAGAGAGTTGAAAAAAAAAAGGACGCTGTAATTGGTGGCTTAAACGTGACGATTTTGGGCTATTGACTTCTCAAGTAAGAGTTAGTGGTTGCTTCCAGGACTTTGCAAGATGTCCACCGCTGATTTGAATATGTGATGCAGAAAATTTAACCTCTGATAGGTGAACTGGATCCAAATTACAGAAAGGCAATATCAGTTACAGAGAGACTGGCACTGACTCTTCGTTACTTGGGTTCCGACTATTCATACTGCAGCCTCAAAAATCATGAAGAGAGAGGATTGACAACACTAACTGCACCATGTGGAAGTGTGGGCAACTGCATATGTAGTACCTGTGGAAGGTGCTGCCAACTGTAGCCTACAATACTGCTACCTAACAGTATTGCCAACACTAAACTCATCAACGGGAAACAGTTTTGTTACGTAAACTGTTCCCAATTATTATGTAGCCAATATTTTCGTGAATTCGTCACAACATTGCTTATAATAATGTAGCTGACACATGTTACCGACAATGTTTGCATTGGATCCACAACAACGTTGCAATGTTGGTAACATTGTCCACATTGTAGCATCATGACTGTGGTAGTAGCACGTGACTATGGTAGTAGCACGTGACTGTGGTTATAACTCATGACTGTGGTCGTAACTCGTGACTGTGGTAATAACTCGTGTCTATGGTAGTAACACGTGACTGTAGTAGTAACTTGTGACTGTGGTAATAACTCGTGTCTGTGGTCGTAACTCATGACTGTGATACTAACTCGTGTCAGTGGTAGTAACTCGTGACTGTGGTCGTAACTCTTGACTGGTCGTAACTCGAAACTGTGGTCTTAACCTATGACTGTGGTCGTAGCTCATGACTGACTGTGGTCGTAATTCTTGACCTGTCGTAACTCGTGACTGTGGTCTTAACTCATGACTGTGGTAGTAACTCGTGATAGTGGTCGTAACTCTTGACCTGTCGCAACTCGTGACAGTGGTCGCAACTCTTGACAAGTCGTAACTCGTCACTGTAGTGTCAAGGTCACATAAAGTGGTTTGTCCGTTCAACTCTTAAAGGTAGTAGGTTGTAGAAAGCTACCAAACAGGAAGGTACTACCGCCTGGGAAGATATTGGAAGCATAATGTGTTGTCTAATGGTACACCCTGCTGCCATATAGCACCACGAAAATTGTGACCAAGTCCCAGGTTGCTGATCTGACTTCCTGCCTCATTTACACACAATTGCAGGGTCTCAATTGTTTCTCTTACTTTGACAACACAGCATACATATATTGTTGCTCACTTTTATCTTTTTTTTCATTTTTGTGATTCTTTATTATTATTATTATTATTATTATTATTATTATTATTACATTTTCGCCCCCCATAACCCGATGTGGGTCATTGACCTGTGCCCAGGTGGGCTGATCCCCGTAAAAAAAAAACTGTTCATATTATGCTACATCGCCCACAAAAAATATGAACGTTTTAGTCCCCCAATAGAGACATTCGACCTCTAACCACTTCAGTATGTCTTAGTTCTCCGTTTTCTTTTTGTGTACTCTATGAAGGACTCGGGTATTTCTGTATATCTCCTAGGGCACGGGTGGCGAACCTATGGCACGCGTGCCAAAGTTGACACGCAAAAAATTTTTGTTGACACGCGGCATGCACTGCCGCCCTAAGATTTTTTAACCCCACCCATAATATATATATATATATATATATATATGCTGATAACCACCAGGAAAGAAGAAAACACGAAGTTCCCAAGCGCTTTCGTGTAATTCACATCTTCAGGGGTGAGTACAGACTAGAGAGAGTAATGCAAAACAAGATGAATATATACAGAGGAGGGTGAGACCAGGTCCACAATGGTCAGGTAATTAGGTAATGACCCTACTAATCTTTAAATGGCACACAACGGTTGGTGGTTGGGTCAGATGGGACAGTGACCCGCCCTCTCACCTGATCACAAATCTTCTTAATTACAAAGTTGTCCAGCTTGTACATGCCGTTACTCAAATTCATGTTGAATGCTTCGGTATGTTTAATAAGACTAGATTCTATGATGTTCCTACTATCAATTGAATTACATGGTAATATTGAGGAGGCATTATCCCAGTCAATGCAATGCTTGTTATCCCTCAAATGAACAAACAGAGCATTGGATTCCTGGCCTGTCCTAACACTGTATTTGTGTTGTTTAATTCTAGTTACAAGATCTTTACCTGTCTGGCCTAAGTAAAACATATTACATTCCTTGCAAGGAACTTTATAAATGCAACCAATTGTGTTGTTGGGGGAGTTCTTGATTAACATTTGTTTAACAGTGCATGAGTTTTTAAATGCCACATTGACGTTCCAAGATTTTAGCTGTGCCGGAATGTGTGAGAAATTTTTGTGAAAGGGTAATATTAGGATATTCTTATGGTCATGGGTGGGCTTGGGATCAGTTCTATAAAAAGTTTTCTGAGTAATGTTTAAGCATTTGTCTATGAAAGATCTAGGGTATTTAAGGTTTGAGCCAATATTATATATATATTTGTATTCCTCATCGATGAATTCCGGACTGCAAATTCTCAAGGCACGTAAAAACATTGTTGTAAATACTGACTGTTTGACTTTATTATGGTGGGCAGAATAATAATGAATGTATGAACACACATTGGTTGGTTTTCTATAAATACTGAACTTAAAAGTGTTACCTATTCTGTGTATCAGACAGTCTAGGAATGGCAATTTACAGTCTTGCTCTAATTCCACAGTGAATTTGATCGAGGGGGCTAAGTTGTTAAGTTGTGGTAGGAAAACAACTGTGTAGTGAATCTCTCCTCTAAACAACTAGACAATGATACCTTGTGTGCCCTCGGCTATGGTTTAAGTTTTGATGGTTCCAACAAGGGAGTCGACAGAGCATTTTGCAATTTGGAGAAATTCAGTAATCTGACAAGTGAAGAAGTGAACATGTGTAAAGGTGTTGTGTATGCATCTATGTCCAAGCCTTGTGTTCCAAACTGTCCAGAAAGATTCACCAAAGCACTCCAAGCCCTTAAGAAAAATAAGGATCTACATGTCACTAAAGCAGATAAAGCCAACACAGTAGTGATTTTAAACAAAGATGACTATATCTCAAAAATGAATGACCTTTTATGTGACACTACGACATATTCTAAACTCATAAATAATCCTCTCAACACTGTCAACACCCAGTTCAACAAAAAACTTAAGTCCCTATTGAGAGGCAAAGCTACTCTCATTAAACATCTTACTTCAACGTCCCCTCCACTGCCTTACATGTACGGTTTAATCAAGACCCACAAGCCCAATAACCCAGCAAGACCCATCATTAGCTCTGTTGGGTCAATCTCTTATAAACTATCTAAATGGTTAGTTTCCTTACTAAATCCCCTAGTTGGCAACATTTCTAACTCCAATATCAAGAATAATATGGATCTGGTTGATAAACTCAATAACTTGCACATTAATCATGATTTTAAACTGGTCAGCTTTGATGTAACGTCACTTTTTACAAAGGTCCCAGTTGATGATTTACTAGAGTTCCTCATAGATTCCCTGGATAACATTTCACTGCCCGTCTCGAAAGACGACTTCATCGAACTCGTCAAACTATGTATTAAGGATTGCAAATTCGAATTCAATGGGGAATATTATGCTCAAAAATTTGGTATGGCAATGGGTAATCCACTCTCACCTGTATTAAGCAACCTATATATGGAATTCTTTGAAAAGAAACTATTAAGTAATATTTTGCCACCCTCAGCAGTCTGGTTTAGATATGTTGATGATGTATTATGTCTCTGGCCATGTAATGAGGACCTAAAAGTTTTCCTACCACAACTTAACAACTTAGCCCCCTCGATCAAATTCACTGTGGAATTAGAGCAAGACTGTAAATTGCCATTCCTAGACTGTCTGATACACAGAATAGGTAACACTTTTAAGTTCAGTATTTATAGAAAACCAACCAATGTGTGTTCATACATTCATTATTATTCTGCCCACCATAATAAAGTCAAACAGTCAGTATTTACAACAATGTTTTTACGTGCCTTGAGAATTTGCAGTCCGGAATTCATCGATGAGGAATACAAATATATATATAATATTGGCTCAAACCTTAAATACCCTAGATCTTTCATAGACAAATGCTTAAACATTACTAAGAAAACTTTTTATAGAACTGATCCCAAGCCCACCCATGACCATAAGAATATCCTAATATTACCCTTTCACAAAAATTTCTCACACATTCCGGCACAGCTAAAATCTTGGAACGTCAATGTGGCATTTAAAAACTCATGCACTGTTAAACAAATGTTAATCAAGAACTCCCCCAACAACACAATTGGTTGCATTTATAAAGTTCCTTGCAAGGAATGTAATATGTTTTACTTAGGCCAGACAGGTAAAGATCTTGTAACTAGAATTAAACAACACAAATACAGTGTTAGGACAGGCCAGGAATCCAATGCTCTGTTTGTTCATTTGAGGGATAACAAGCATTGCATTGACTGGGATAATGCCTCCTCAATATTACCATGTAATTCAATTGATAGTAGGAACATCATAGAATCTAGTCTTATTAAACATACCGAAGCATTCAACATGAATTTGAGTAACGGCATGTACAAGCTGGACAACTTTGTAATTAAGAAGATTTGTGATCAGGTGAGAGGGCGGGTCACTGTCCCATCTGACCCAACCACCAACCGTTGTGTGCCATTTAAAGATTAGTAGGGTCATTACCTAATTACCTGACCATTGTGGACCTGGTCTCACCCTCCTCTGTATATATTCATCTTGTTTTGCATTACTCTCTCTAGTCTGTACTCACCCCTGAAGATATGAATTACACGAAAGCGCTTGGGAACTTCGTGTTTTCTTCTTTCCTGGTGGTTATCAGCATTTACCTAGATCACGCGCACCTACAGTGATTTACTTGCATATATATATATATATATATATATATATATATATATATATATATATATATATATATATATACATACATATATAAATATATATATATATATATATATATATATATATATATATATATATATATATATGTATGTATATATATATATATATATACATATATATATATATATATATATATATATATATATATATATATATATGTATATATATATATATATACATACATATATAAATATATATATATATATATATATATATATATATATATAATATATATATATATATATATATATATATATATATATATATATATATATATATATATATATATATATATCTATATATACTGTATATATAGATATAGTTGCAATAAGACCTCTGCACTCTTATTACTTACACTTCTAGATATAAAACCCAATACTCTGTTTGCCATATTTCGAACATTAACGCACTGTTTTCTAGGTCGTAGGTCCGGGCTTACAAGTACCCCTAGGTCTCTTTCACAAGTCGACTTCTCTAGGTTGATGTTGTTAAGGTTGTGTACATTATAAGTATTTGTTCTTCCAATATTAAGTACGCTGCACTTGCTGGTGTTGAATTTCATTTGCCATTTTTCACACCACCCCTGCAGTTTATTTAGATACTCCTGTAATGCATTTGCATCCTGCTCTGAATTTATCTGCCGCCCTATTATGTCACTGCTGATCCCAGTATCTAGATCGCTTATGTAGATTATGAACAAGAGTGGGCCTAGTACTGACCCCTGGGGAACCCCACTGGTTACACGGCCCCACTCAGATTTAAAAGCATCTACGCTGACCCTCTGCGTTCTATCGGTGAGCCATGATTTTATCCAATTTAAAACTTTCCCCTCGATACTATGAGCCTCAATTTTTCTCAGAAGCCTCTGATGCGGTACTCTGTCAAATGCTTTGATAAAGTCTAAGTAAATAACATCGTAATTTTCGTCATTATCTACTACCTCGAAGACTTTCCTGAAAAACATCAGCAGATTTGTTAGACAAGATTTTCCCTTTGTAAACCCATGTTGAGAGCCGTAGATTAATTTGCTTTTCTCTAAATGCGATCGGATTCTATCTGCTATAATTCATTCAAGAAATTTCCCCACAACTGACATCAAACTGATCGGCCGGTAATTTGATGGCTACTACATTTGCCTGTTTCCACAAGTCTGGCACAACTCTGGTGTCTATTGATTTTGTAAATAAATTTACAAGGGGTCAGCTAATCTGTTCCCTACACTCTTTCAAGACTCGAGGGAAAATTTCATCCGGCCCTGGGGATTTTGTCTTCTTTAGTTTATTTATCCTCTTAAGAACATCCTCTTTTTTGATAGTGATATTCTTTAATTTCTCTTCTTCTTTTCCCCTAAATATCACTTCCACCTCTGGAATTTCCTCGCGAATTTCTTCTGTGAAAGTAGTTATTCAATGCTTTGCTTATTTCTACACTGCCATTTATCACTTCTCCCCTCCCTGACATTAAAGGCCCAACTTTGTCCTTGACTTTTGTTCTATATACCTGGAAAAATCCCTTCGATTCTCTTGCTCTTTTGACTTCATAGTCTCTCTTTGCTTTCCTTACATTTTTCTTAACATTCCTAGATAGTTCATTATACCTATTTCTGAGCTGCTCCTCCCCTCCCTTTAATTTCTTATAAATTCCTTTCTTTATTCCTATGTCATGTTTAAGTTTTCTGGTCATCCACCTTGGCTCATTCTTATTTGACCTGATTTTTCTGTATGGTATATTTTGTTCTTGTGCTTTATTTAGTATACTAGTGAATATATTATAGTCATGATCGATTGTTGTGTCATCTATGACCTCACCACTTCCTACTGGGGACTGATGTGACTGTTCCCAGGTGACCTCACCTAGGTACCTTCTTAATCCCTGATAATCCGCCAATCGAAAGTTGGGGCCTCTGACCATATTCTCATTGTTTTTTTTTTTCCCAATTTAGGGTGAACCAGATTTCTCTGTGATCACTGTTCCCTAGTTCTTTCCCTACTGTGATATCTCTGATAATATTTTTTTATTTGTTAATACTAGGTCTAATATAGTGTCACCTCAAGTAGGTTCTGTAATTAGTTGTTTAAAAAAATTGTCCTGTACTGCGTCTAGGAAGTCTTCAGATTCATAGTCGCCTATAATGTTGTCCCAGTCAATATTTCTGAAGTTGAAATCCCCCATAATGCACAGGTTGTTATATTTTGCTGCCCTACTCATTTCCTGCCATATGGGCTGAGCTGCTTCTTTGTCCAGACTTGGGGGCCTGTAAATCACTCCCATAATTAGTTTTTCTCTTCCTTCCGTGATTTCTACCCACACAGACTCGGTCCCCATTTCACCCTTTATTGAATTATTAATACAACATTTTAATGTATCCTTGACGAAGAGTGCGACCCCTCCCCCCTTCCTACCTTCCCTGTCCTTGTGAAAAAGGTTGTACTCTTCTATGTGGTACTCTGATAAAAAAATTTTGCTCGCCAGATTCATCCAAGTTTCGGTGATTGCTATGACGTCTACATTCTCGGTGCATACAACCGCTCTCAGCAAGTCTATTTTATTTCTAACGCTCCTACTGTTTGTAAAGTATACATTTAAACCTACCCTTCCCTGGTCCTGTTTTACCCCTTGTCCTGAGTAACTAATTTTACTTCCCAGGACCTGCTTGTTTTTTGACTCCCACTTTCCCCGACCTCTCTCTACTGGCGAAACCCTCCCCCTTTGGAGTGACAATTTCACTCTCCAGGGATGCAGACAACGTCTTTTCCCCCACACGAGACACGTGTACTCCGTCACGACTGTACAAGTAGTCGGCGCCATAGAATCGTTGCCAGCTATCAATGAATGCCCAACCATTGTTTGCACAATGTTTTTCCAGTTGGCAATTTATAGCAATTGCCCTGGACAACCATTCACGACCAACCCCTCTTCTAGGCAAGACACCACATACTATCGGGAACCCTCAACCCTCCCCTATCTCTAATCTTCCCCAGCGCCTTCCTATACCTCTTGAAAAGTTCCTCACTCCTAACCTTTCCTATGTCGTTTCCTCCCACACTAAGATACACTACTGGATTTGTACCCTCCCCTGACAAATCCTTGTTTAACCTCTCAGCTACATGCCCTATCCCAGCCCCAGGAAAACACACCCTAGTCCTACTTTTCCTATCTCTTGTACAAAAAGTCCTATCTAAAATAGAGTAGTGGATGAATGGAACAAGTTACCAAATATCATCGTTGACTCGAATATGCTGGATAGTTTCAAACATAGGTTGGATGTATATTTGAGCAATAGGGGTTGGGTGTAAATGGGACTGCCCAGTATGGGCCAATAGGCCCACTGCAGTTTCCTCCATTCTTATGTTCTTATGTTCTTATGTTGTTCATGTGGTAGTAACTCAGTGGTGGGTCACTCATAGTGTGGTAGTAACTCACTAGTCATGCGTAGTATGCACACAGGGAGGTGAAATGCGTCGACTGTGGCAGCATTATGTTAGTATTAAGGTGCAAGCACTGCTTGCTCTCTCTCGCTTTCAGCTACAGGTGCTGGCTAGCCCTCGTGGTGAAAAGGGAAGCAACTTGCATAAGTCTTCCCCTGCCAGTACACAGCCTCCTCACCCGGTAACTGGGTGCCTTGTGGGCCCAGGCTACACCAGCAGAGGATCTCGGAATAGCAATGGGCCCCAAAGGGACGGAGCATAGGTCCACTGGCATGTGGACACGACCTGGCGCCTACCAACCATTACCTTATACCTTGATAAATGATAGGTATAAGTCTACAGGAATAAACCCAGAACGAAAAATCTGCAGTAGAGCCGCCATCAGGCATACATGCATGCAGAGCTCCAACAAGACCCCAACGGTGGTATAGGCGGAAAAAGTGACCCCATTGGAACCCAATGACTACAGCAGCGGACGAAAGCAATGCGTGATGGACAGGCTACTAAGGCGAAACCCAACAAACTGGGCTATCTGCAGTCCATTGCAACTCTCCCTCTCCCCAGTCGTTGCAATACTTGCAGCACTGGATCAGGAAAAGGGATAGACAAGCTGTGTGGTTGCAGCCTGCGCTCCTGCTTCACCACATAAATCAAATCACGCACAGCCATCATCCAGCTCATCATACGTCTCATCATCATCAAAACATCTATACCCCGAAAAATCCTATGGCGTCAGACGAGTGGCGACGGGGACAGGCAGAACTGACTGCTGGGAGTCTGGAGTCACAACTCTGCACATGAGCAGCACAGATAAGACGGTCGTTTATGCACTGGGATCTAGGCAGCAGTGCAATCCGGTCCTGTCTGTGCAGCTGTGCAACCCTTCCGAGGAGCCACTTTGCTCACCCCACATGGGAAGGGGGTTAGAAAAGGTGCCCTAAACATATCCTGTCTAAAAACCAACCTCACTGAGCAACGACACCCAGTAAGGTCCTCATTATACGGTCGAAAATACAATCAAAATCACGGATCCAAGCAAAATTTAACTAAACACAATCTTATGGTCGCTGCATGGAATGTCAGGACCCTTCTGGATACTGGCACAAATGAGCGTCCTGAAAGAAAAACCGCACTTGTAGCAAAAGAGCTGGCTAGATATAACTTCGAAATAGCAGTCATTAGTGAGTCCCGGCTCCCAGACGAGGGTCGACTCACAGAATGGGGCTCTGGCTATACAGTACATTCTTCTGGAAGGGTAAGCCTGTTGCGGAGATACACGGCCTTTATGGAGTTGGCTTTGCCATCCGCCAACGCATCCTACACAGGCTAAATGATAAGTCTATTGGGATCAACGAGCGCCTCATGACGCTCCGATTCCCACTGAATCACGTACGTCATGCCATTTTTATCAGTGCATACGCCCCAACACTGGATGCAGAGGATGGCATCAAGGAGGACTTTTATGCCGACCTCGACAGCGTGCAAACCTCTATCACCAGACATAAAATAGATTGTGCTCTTTGGCGACTTCAATGCCAGAGTTGGCACAGATGCTGACATTTGGCAGGGAACCATAGGGAGAAATGGACTAGGCAAGTGTAACCCTAACAGTTTACTCCTCCTCAGCAAGTGTGCTGCACACAACCTCACTATAACCAATTCCTTGTTTTGGTAGGCCGACAAGTTCAATGGTTTGTGGCAACACCCACGATCCAAACACTGGCATATCATTGACTACATCATTATCAGAGAAAGAGATCGTCGAGATTTTCTCATCACCCATGCCTTGCATGGCTTAGACCACTGTGACACTGATCATCGGCTTGCCAGAGCCAAGTTCTCACTTCACGTCACCCAAAACGGCGAAGGCAGCAAGTTTCCAAAAGAGGTTTTAACACTAAGCGTCTGGAGGATACAGCGGCAGCACATGCTTTCAGAGAGCAGCTCGAACATGGGCTGATAAACAACCCGACAACAAACAACCCTCGGCCAGATCGAAAGCATACCAGGACTGGTTTGATGAAAATGACTCAGCAGCCAATGTACTCGTCGATGATAAACGTGCTGCTTAACCTAATTGTCAGAACAACCCTCATTCTTTGAACAAAGCTGATACCTTCCCCAAGAAGAATGCGGCGGCCCATCGGTTTAAAACGACCGGTTTAAAATTAAAGCATGTAAAAGACAAAAAATTGCAGATCAGCACATGATTTGCGAATTTTTTAATTCCACTAAAACATTTTATGGGCCAGTCACTCGTAGAGCAGTCCCCTTCGGTTCATCAGACGGTAACTCCATAATTAAAAATGATTAAGGCATCCTTCAGAGTTGTAAAACGCACTACCATTCACTGCTCAAACTAAACACCGATGTGGATGTCATGACTACCCAGCAGGTCCCTCAGCATCCAGATCTGACCCACCTCAGCTATCCTTCCTGGATGAGGTAGCTACTGTCCATCAAACAGATGTAAAATAACAATGACTCAGAGCCTGATGGAATCCCAGCCGAGGTCTATAAAGCAGTAGGATTTCTGCTTTCCAGCCATCTCCACTCTATCCTGGAGAATATATGGGAAAAGAAGGAAATCCCCCAAGTTCTTAAAGACGTCTCTATTGTCAATATTTATAAGAACAAGGGAGACCGGTCAGTGTGTGGCAACTACTGTGGGATCTCGCTGCTGTCCGTAGTTGGCAAGATTATCGCCCGAGTCCTCCCAAACAGACTTCTTCCTGAGGCGGAAGACTTCCTCCCAGAAAACCAATGTGGCTTTAGAACATCATGTGGTACCACTGACATGATCTTTACTGCCCGCCAGATATAGGAAAAGTGCAGAGAAAAGCTTTTATCGACTCTCAGCCGTTTTGGCTGCCCACCAAAATTCATCGTCATTGTGAGGCAACTCCACGACGGCATGAACGGCGGTGTCCTGCACAATGGCACCCAGTATGAGTTCTTCCCCATCCAAACGGGGGTTAAACAAGAGTGTGTACTGGCACCACCTCTCTTTTCCATTTTCTTGGCTGTCTTCCTTACACATACTGGTGCCAATGTAGCCGGCGAGGTGGACATCTAGTACCGGATGAAGGATCTTTTTAACATAAGATGACTCCAGGACTGGTATGATGAAAATGACCTGGAAATCAAGGTACTTGTCGATGATAAATGTGCTGTGTTAACTGACTGGCTGAACAATCCTCAGTCTTGGACCAAAGCTGATACCTTCCGCAAGGAAAAAGTGGCGGTCTAGCACGAACTTCGCGAACTAAGAAACGACTGGTTTAAAATTAAAGCCTGTGAAACACAAAAAATGCAGATTCAAACAAGGTGCGCGAATTTTTCAATTCGACGAAAACATTTTATGGGCCAATCACTCATAGTTCAGTCCCTCTCCCTCATCCGACGGTAACTCCCTAATTAAAGACGAAGAAGGCATCCTGGAGAGAGAACTCTACCTTTTGCTGCTCAACCGAAACACCGATGTGGATGTCCTGACTACCCAGCAGGTCCCTCAGCATCCAAGGTTGACCCATCTCAGCTATTCTCCATCTCTGTATAAGGTAGCTACTGCCATCAAACAGATGAAAAATAACAAAGCCTCAGGGCCTCAAGGAATACCAGCCGAGGTGTATAAAGCAGGGGGACTTCTGCTTACCAGCCGTCTCTAATCTCTCCTGGAAAATATAGGGGAAAAAGAGGAAATCTCCAATCTCCTAAAGACGCCTCCATCGTCAATACTTAGAAGAACGAAGGAGACTGGTCAAATTATGGCAACTACCGCAGGATCTTACTGTTTTGTAGCTGGCAAAATTATGGCTTGAGTCCTCCCAAACAGAGTTCTTCCTGGTGCGGAAAACTTCCTCCCAGAGTCTCAATGTGACTTTAGACCCTCACAAGGCACCACTGTCGTGACCTTTGCTGCCCGCCAGATACAGGAAAAGTGCAGAGAACAGCATCGTGACCTATACATGGCCTTCATGGACCAAACCAAGGCCTTCGACTCAGTCAACAGGGAAAGCCTCCGGCGGGCCCCAGCCGTTTTGGCTGCCCACCAGAATTCATTGCCATTGTGAGGCAGCTTCATGATGGCATTAACGGCAGTGTCCTGCACAATGAAGCACAGCCTGAGTTTTCCCCAACGAAACGACAGTAAAACAATGATGTGTACCAGCTCTATCTCTCTTTTCCATTTTCTTTGCTTCCTTCTTTACTCGTGCCAGTGCCAATTTAGCTGGTGGGTGGACATCCAGTACCGATTGAAAGGTCTTTTCAACATATGACGACTCCAGGCAGGGGTAAAGGTGTCGGCAGCATCCATTACTGACCTTCAGTATGCAGGCAACCTCACCCCTGTCACTCACACTGAACGCGACCTACAGGAGATCCTGAACGCCTACGCAGATGCGTATGCATACTTCAGCCTTGAGGTGAATGTACATAAGACTCAGATTCTCTTTCAACCTACCCCTGGTTCAGCCACACCTCCACCATCCATCCAGCTTAACGGTACTACCCTCTCCATTGTTATCCACTTTCACTATCTCGGCTCCCACCTGTCCACCACCGCAGACATCGATGAAGAGATTCAACATCGGATCAGATGTGCATCTCGAGCCTTTGGCAGAGTCCGTACCCTTGTATTCAGCTGTAGGGAGCTAAAATAATCAACAAAGTTGCACGTATATCGACCAGTGGTCCTCTCCACCCTACTATATGGCAGCGAGACATGGGTCACATACATGAGGCACCTCAAGGCACTTGAAAACTTTCACCAACGTAATCTATGTTCTTTCCTCCGAGTTCTCTGGGTAGACAAGAAAAGAAATGCCAGTATTCTCTCTGACCCCAACTGTAGGAGCATCGAGGCTACCATTATCCATGTACAACTATGTTGGACTGGCCATGTTACTCGAATGGACGACAGTAGACTGCCAAAGTAGCTACTTTACTGTCACCTAACGAATAGTAAACGTAACGCTGGTGGGGAAATGAAAAGGTATAAGGATAGTTTTAAGACAAACCTGAAAAAGTGCCAAATCGACCCTTAACCTGGGAGACGATTACTCCACACAGTAACGCTTCGAGGATCACCACACGAGTTAGCCCGACTCTAAAGTGCCAACGTCGGAAAGACGCTACCGCCGCCCCTCCCGCACTAGATGTAGCCCTCCACATGTGCAACATCTGTGACCGACTCTGCCAGTCCCGTATTGGCCTCTCTAGTCACCTTAGAGCTCACCAACGAAAGTGACATCCTTAATAACTCATATATTATTATCATACCTGGATGATCATCATACTCGATTCTAAGTGACAGCAAAGTAATAGTAGTAGGTAATAACTCAGTGGTGTATCACTCATAGTTATCGTAATAACTCAGTGGTGTGTCACTCATAGTTGTGGTAATAACTCAGTGGTGTTTCACTCATACTTGTGGTAATAACTTAGTGGTGCGTCACTCATAGTATGATAATAACCCAGTAGTGTGTCACTCCTAGTGTGGTAGTAACTCAGTGGTGTTTCACTCATACTTGTGGTAATAACTCAGTGGTGTGTCACTCATAGTATGGTTATGACTCAGTGGTGCGTCACTCATAGTGTGGTAATAACTCAGTGGTGTGTCACTCCTAGTGTGGTAATAACCCAGTAGTGTGTCACTCCTAGTGTGGTAGTAATTCAGTGGTGTGTTACACCAACCCAAACTGTAACTATTACTTTCCTGACTCTCCCGAGTTTAGTTCTAGTCTCCTACTACCTCATTCCTTCTCCTTGATTAGCCTTAACATCAGCAGTATTCCCCTTCATCTAGATACCTTTTTAGATCAGTGTTTATCTTCTATTGCCCACAAATTTGATGTACTTGGGTTCTGTGAGATCAAACTCACTAACGATATTGACCATTTGTATAACATTCCTAATTATAATAGACACTGCGTCAACACGTCACGACACAGTGGTGGTGTCGCCCTATATGTTGATATCAAGTATAACACTTCTGTAAAAGATGATTTATAGGTTCAGGAGGAGTACATGGAGTGTTTTAATTGAATTACGTAACGACACACGAAATATCTTAGTAGGAGTAATCTACAGAAGACCCCACACTAATGTAAGGAATGTTCTTGATAAATTTTCAGAGCTTGTCACTATCATAAGTTCAGAGAGGAAACATTGCTATATTACAGGAGATTTCAACCTTGATCTATTAAAATCAGAAACCGATACCTCAGTATTAGACCTTCTTCCTACCTGTCATTCTAAACTCTTCTTCAGCGCTATAACCAATCCCACTAGAGTAACTGCCACCTCTGCCACTGTGATAGATCATATCTGGACTAACAACACTCCTAACAATCTTGCAAGTAGAATTATTTATAACAATATCTCAGATCACTTCCAAGTTTTTGCCATGTATAAAACAGCCACAAGACCTGAAAGGTCTAGTAGAGTCTCAATACAATACAGAGACTACTGCACCGACAACATGCTCCTTTTTGAAAACAACCTAATGAATGCTAACTGGGATCTTGTCTATGTTTCCGACAACCCTAACGTAAATAGCTGCAACTTCTCTTGCATCTTCAATGCTTGCTTTGATAATTGCTTCCCGCTCAAGTAAAAGTTAGTGAAAACCGTATTCATTTCCAAACCCTATATCACAAGCGAAATTTAGATAATGATAAAAGAAAAACACAAACTCCAAAGGAAATTTGCAAAAAGCCTTAACTTTCGGTGATGCTTACCGAAGTATCAGAAATAGAGTAACTCAGGCAGTTAGAAACCCCAAACGTAACTATAATACAAATAAGCTTCAGTCAGCATCAAGTGACGGAAAGAAAACCTGGAATGTCACAAATTCTATTCAGAACAGGAACACTCAGCCTTCGGCCCCCTACTCAGCTTTTATGATAAATGATTCAGTTGTAACGGAACCCTCCCTCATTGCCAATATTTTATTAATGTTGGCAAAAATCTTGCAGAGAGCATCCCTGATCACCATGAGGAATTTAGAGCCTACCTGCAAAACAGACAGCAAACTGAGCTGTTCTTATCCCCTGTTACAGCAGATGAATTACTGGCCATCATAAAAATTTCCAAAGATGCAGCAGCAGGCAAAGACAATATACCAATGAGCATCATTAAGAAAATACCCCACTTATTACTACCTGTTCTCCTACACATTTGTCACTCCTCCTTCACTAGTGGTGTCTTTCCGGATAAACTGAAAATTGCTAAAGTTCACCCAGCATATAAAAAATCTGGGGACAAAGGTCTCTTCAAGAATTATCGCCCCATATCAGTCCTCCCAGCCTTGAGTAAGATACTGGAAAAACCTAGCATGTAATAGATTATATTCTTCTGCAATGCCAATAACATCTATACAGACTCCCAGTTTGGATTTAGAGCTAGAAGGTCGACTGAGAGTGCTCTGCTATCCTTCTTTTTTTTTTTTTTTTACGGGTATTAGCCCACCCGGGCACAGGTCACTGACCCATATCAGGGCCTGGGGGGTAATAATAATAATAATAATAATAATAATAATAATAATAATAATAATAATAATAACTGCAATAATCATAATACAGAACCATAAGGAAAAAAATAAAGAGTGAGAAACAATATATATGTATGTTATGTTGTCAATGTTAAGAGAAACAATTGAGACCCTGCAGTTGTGTGTAAATGAGGCAGAAAGTCAGATCAGCAACCTGGGACTTGGTCGCAATTTTCGTGATGCCATATGGCTGCAAGGTCTACCAATAGACAACACATTATGCTTCCAGTATCTTCCCAGGCAGTAGTACCTCCCTGTTTGGCATCTTAAATTCCTTTGATGACAGTCAGTTCACAGTCGGTATATTCTTGGACCTCTCTAGAGCCTGTCCCATAATTGGTTTACCTCATATCTGTCCAACAGGATGCAGTATGTCTGCTATAATAATCACCAATATGACTCCTCGCCAATCTTGTATGGCGTTCCCCAAGGTTCCATTCTCGGTCCAGTACTGTTTTTGTTGTACATAAACGACATAGTCCACGCCAGCACACTCATAAAATACAACTTATTTGCAGACGATAGTAATCTCTATGCCAACAACTCAGACCTCCATTCCTTGATGAGAACTATGAACACTGAATTGATTAAAGTCAGGACCTGGGTAATATATAATAAACTGACCTTAAACCTTAAGAAAACTCACTACACGATTTTTCACAGAAGGAAAAACTTACCCCCAGACTTGGACCCCCTTGTACCTTGGTAATACAGTCCTCAAACGCGAACAAAATACTAAATTCCTCGGAGATATTGTTGATGAGAAACTTAACTGGAGAAACCACATACAAGCCATTCACAGTAAAGTCAATAAACAGTGCGGTATCATGTATCACACTCGACAGTCACTCACTCTCACAGCAATGAAAGAAATCTATCATGATCTTGTTTACCAACACCTGATACACTGTCACACACTATGGGGGGCCTCTGGCTCTTCAAAAATACAATCTCTGGTTATTGCACAAAAGAGAGTTGTACCAACAATGACCTACTTGAAAGAAAAAAAAACAGATCACACAAACGAAAAATTTGCTATATTGAAAATGCTAAAATTCGAAGATATTAACACCTACTGCTGTGCCCTCTTTGTCTACAAATCTATCAATCACTTGCTTGACAATAATTATTTCCAGTTCCGGAATAATCAAAGATACAACTTAAGGCACCCAGAGCCACTAAGACCACCCCCCATGCGCTCCTCTTGGTCCCAGACCTCCATAAAATATCACGGTGTGAAGGTGTGGAACAACTTACCCCCACCCATCCGAGGAAAGACTACTCTCCCTTCCTTTAAACTATCTTTTAAAAAAATATCTATTGTCTAAGTATTAATATTTCTTGTAACACCTACTATATTTACAGTACCTGCTTTTATTGTACCATCAAAACCGTTTTATCGGAAATTATCATGTAAATAGATAAGTAATTATCATTGCAATAAACATAATTGCCAACTACAGTAGACATAATCCTGACAGCTCTGTCCTCTTGTTCAAACTTATTACTGTACAACCCATGTTGTACTGCTCCCCCATTATACTTATGTTTTTCAATTACACTGTAATTTATGTATATATAAATAAATAAAATGAACTAAAGAAAAATAATAAATAAATAAAATTAATAAATATTGAAGTGATAACCGTGGTAACATTATGAGATGTTCTTATTACCACCATGCTATTGTACTATTCCAGATGATACTAAATGTTACATAATACTTCCTTGAGATAAATGTATAGTATATATCATGTGCCTAAGAGAGAGCTCAGGTTCTCAACTGGCTCAGCCATGTTAATATTGTTATTATTATCCACTCTGTATCTGTGTTATTCTGGCAAAATAAACTTTTTCAATTCAATTCATTGTGTGGTAGTAACTCAATGGAGAGACCTCACAGTATGTTAATAACTCAGTGGTGTGTCACTCATAGTGTGGTATTAAATCAGTGCTGTGTCACTCATAGTGTGGTCATATGTCAGTGATGTGTCACTCATAGTGTGGTATTAAATCAGTGGTGTGTCTCTCATAGTGTGGTCATATGTCAGTGGTGTGTCACTTATAGTGTGGTAATAACTCAGTGGTGTGGCACTCATAGTGTGGTAAAACTCAGTGGTGTGTCACTTCCAGTGTGGTAGTAACTCAGTGGTGTGTCACTCCCAGTGTGGTAGTAACTCAGAGCTGTGTCACTCATAGTGTGATAGTAATTCAGTGGTATGTCACTCATAGTGTGGTAGTAACTCACTGGTGTTATGGGTCCAGGAGGTGGAGGTGTACAGGTCCATCAGTGGTGTGTTATGGAACACCTTACGCAGGTCCACCGTCACCAGCCTCAGGTTGTGGTAGTGCTCCAGCAGGCGACCAGCCACACCCTGTCGCAAGTTCACCACCTTTGACGTCATGACGTACCACACTAACGATTGCGGGTTCTGCTGTACCATGCTGCGGCAAAAAGGAGTATGTTAACGCCGTCGCCCCTCATTGACGGAAGGGCGTTGATGAACTTGAATTTATGGGAACTCCGCCTCTTCAATGCACCCAGACACATACTGTACACGTGGACTCTTACGGTTCACACAAAGTACAGAACACCTGGCCACTTGCGATACACAGAGGTATACATGACCACTTAAAATACATACACAGGTACACTTGACCGCTTACGTTACAGAGGCATACATGACCACTTACGATTAATACACCCAAGGTATAAAGATCATTATATCTTGAATGTACCGATACATATATGCGTACAAAAGACAAGTACAATTTGCTGTTGTTGGTACTAATACAAGCGCATGTTGTATCTTACAGTATACGTACAGGCAAACACAGCTTCTTACAGTACATGGAGGCATATACGGCCTTTTACAATACAATGAAATACAAAAGTATGGTACTGGACATTTTATTTTATTTGATTTAGTTATTTATTTTTACTTTTTTAACGGGGTTAAGCCCACCTGGGCACAGGTCACTAACCTATATCGGAGCCTGGGGGGCGAAATGATAATAATAAAAAATAATAATAATAATTGTTAGGTTCTGAATAATAAGTTCTATATACAGGAGAGAACACAAACACCTGTATAGTTTTGTAGGTTCGGTTTACTGGATAAGAGTATGTACACAAAGGAGAGCAGCACTCTCTCTTGACTAGGCTCCCGGTCAACTGCTATAGGCGACGTATGGCAAGTGATACATTAGCAGCTTCCATACGTCGCCAGGCACATTAATTAAGCGTGTGGGATATGGTAATAACATTGCCACACGCTGCCAGCTAGGCTGAATAAATAATACATAAATGGAGCACATACATAATATACATACATGATATATAATCCAGCATACATAATATACATACACCTCCCTCCCCCCTATACGCTCATAGCAAAGTTTTGAGCGGACCTTTTCTTTTGGATCCGTTCTGAGCGTCGAGGGACTTCATCACTGGGAAGGGTATGGGACTCAACACTGGTGGCGGGGCCAGCAGAAGGCATTGTTACGGGTCGGAGAAAACGGCGGTTCCTCCACCACACACGACCACTGGGTAACCGCACCTGGTAGTCCCGTGACCTGCCGAGACCCATGACTACGCCTACTTTGTCCCAACGTAGGGAGGTCGGGTCCTGAACACGGACTTGGGTGCCGACACTCAACCTGGGGAGAGAGCGGGCGTGGTCGTTGTAGCGGGCGACGACGTCCTGAACACGTTCGGCGGCTCGGCGATCACAATCCTCTGTCTTGGCCTGCCACTCCTTGGAGAAGGATTGAGGGTGAGCAGGGACACAAGAACGAAGGGGGCGTCCATACAAAACCTGGGCAGGGGAGCGTCCGGTGTAGTTAGGTGTGTTGCGGAGTTCAAGAAGACCCCTGTCGAAGGCCTCGCAGTCAATGTTCCCAGAAGGGGCCACCTTAAGGATGAGGTGCTTCAGGGATTTGACAGCAGCCTCAGCGTGGCCGTTGGACTGCGGGTAATGGGGCGATGACAACACATGCCGGACTCCCCATCGGTCAAGGAACGGAGCAAAGTTCCGGCTTGTGAACTGAGGCCCTCCGTCGGTTCGCAGGCGTACAGGAACGCCCACGTCACGGAAGTAGTGGCGGAACTTGCTGATGGTGGCGGCAGACGTCGTGTCATTACCGCACTTGATGACAACCGGCCAACCAGAGAGACGGTCGACGATAACGAGGAAGGACTTTCCTGACACACAGAAAAAGTCGGCCGACACAGACTCAAAGGGGCGGGTGGGGTTGTCGTCGCTCATAAAGGATTCCTGCTGCTGGCTGGGTTGTAATACGCGGCGGGGCTTACACACCTGGACAGCATTGGAGATGTCGGGGTCGATGCCAGGCCGGAACACAGTCTGTCTTGCACGCCGTTTGGTGGCCTCGGCTCCACAGTGACTGTCGTGGAGGCGCGCCAAGGCGTGGAGACTTGAAGCAGCAGGGACAACTACCGAAGGAGAGGTGTCACTGGCCAGAGGTAGGGGCAGGGCGGCAGCAGGGTAGTTGCTGCTCCCTTCGTGCACCCTGTTGGCGTGTTTTACCTCGAGAATCGGTGTTGGGAAGTCCTGGGGGATGATGGCCAACTCTTGGCAATGTCTGTAGGACAGCAAAGGAGTCGGGACGCCATTATGCACATCAATCCAGGCTTGACACGACCTGTTGCCAAAGGTGACGTGTGCATAGAGTGAACCTAGGGCCGGGGTCATCTGTGAACCATCTGCCATAAAGCGGAGATCCTTGGGGGGCGGTCCTAGATCACTTGGAGAGAGCCCCAAGCATTGCAAATGCTGGGGACCGATGACTGTAGCATCAGCGCCGGTGTCGGGCAACATCTGAAGACGGGATGACACACCGCCGTAGGTCACGATGACGCTGATGTACTGGGGGACTTTGGTCCTGGGACGCGGGGGGAAGCACACATTCCTAATGTGGCTCGAGCGTTGTCAGGAGTCGTCGTACCTCTGATTGGAAGACTGTGGGCGGCCCTCTCTGGTGGAGGGGGGCTGAAGCTTCCGCCGACGCGGTCCCTTGGGTATGTTGGAAGGGCAACACTTGTCATAGTGGCCCAGACGACCACACACATTGCACTGGACGCGTTTGGCTGGGCACCGTACTGTGAGTGACCAGTGGCCCTTACGGTCACAACTGTTGCAGGTAGACTGAGCAGCTGGACACACCTGTGTTCCGTGCTGCTTACCACAGTTGTTGCAAAATAAACCGGGCGTGGACGTGGTGGGCGAAGGCGTAGGAACGGACTTCTTGTCCTTCTTGTACCGGTACACAGCGCGTACAGCTGTAGGGGGAGCACGGATGGCAGAGGTGGCACACCTGGCAGCCTCATAGGAGCGACATATCGTCAACACATCCTTAAGAGAAGAGGAAGAGTCGAGGGAGGTGAGGCGTTGGACAAGTTCCTCGTCCTTAACACCCATCAGGATCACCTGCCTCAACTGGGTCTCCTCGCACTGCTGGTGGTGGCCTGGACATATATCTACCTCTTCCGAGGCTCTCTTAAGACGCACGTAAAAGGCATCAAAAGACTCACCCTCCATCTGTCTGCAGCTAAACAATTCCCTCCTGCGCAGAGCTTCATTCTGCTGTCCTTTGATGTGCCGTTGTAGAACGTCCAGTACCTCCTCTACAGACAGCAAAGAGGTTGGGGGTACCTGCAACGTATGTTCCAAGACACGCTGAATTTCCAAGGACAGGCACATGCGCAGCTGGATGAGTTGTTTAGGCTGTGACAAACTCTGGAGATCCACCATTGTAGAGTAATCAGTCCACCGTCGTCGCCATTCACGAAAAGTCTGGAAAGTCTCACCAGGCTTCAAGATGGGCGGCGTTTGAGCTGCTGCTTTAGGTGGGGCTGGGGGGTGTGAAGGAAGCATGGATGAGGTATCTGAACCAGTCAGTACCGAGGCAGTGTTAGAGCCAGGGGCTTGGTTAACAGTGAGGCGAGATATCAAGGCTTCAAACCGTTCACTGTCTTCCAATCTCCGTTGGTTGTCTCGTTCTGCCTCTGCTTGCCTTCTGTGCTCATCCGCCAAACGTCTGTGGGCTTCATCCTCGCGTTTCTCATCTCTCATAAACTTCAGTAAAGCAATTATCTCTGGAGACAACGCTGAATATTGAGGTGAGGGACTGCGCGATGTGGGGGCTGAAGCGTCGTGGCCGGTCTGGTCATCCATCTCTGCGGGGCTATCACCCGCCTGGGTCATCCAGACGCTGGGTCCACGGCTACGTAAGGCGTGAGACATAACTACTTCCTCTGTGTACTATGTCTTAATCAGTGTTGACCGGTCAGCCCGTCGTATCAACAAGATTTCAGACAAAAAATTAATTAAATACACAGATAAGTAGGTTATATATATAAAATATATATAAGGAAGCCGCGCGGTCAGCGAGTGTCGTGTGCGAGTGAGTGTGTGTCCTGGGCGGGTAGAGCGTCTCGCCCCAGCTGTGAGGGGGGGGTGGAGGCGGCGCTGTGAGGGGGGTGGAGGGAGAGGCGCGGCGACTCCCAGTCAGTCTAGTTACCCTCAGGACGCGGTCAGAGACGGGTGCACTGAACTCTACTCCTTACGAATGCCCAGAACGTGCCGTATACCTTGGGAATCGTTTAGAACAAGGTCACACATGAATGGCACGAACACACAATGCACTAAACACTTCACAGAAAATCACTGTCACTGATACTGCTCAAAGTTGCTGAAATTCTTCGAGGAGAGGTGACGCGCGCGCGGGAGTTGACCCAAGGCTTGACCCAAGACGGGAGGGGACCCTAGCCGGCTTTCTACAAACTTTGCGCTATCACTCGTAATTATCCAGTAAGATCGGATCACTGAGCCATGTTAGGTTCTGAATAATAAGTTCTATATACAGGAGAGAACACAAACACCTGTATAGTTTTGTAAGTTCGGTTTACTGGATAAGAGTATGTACACAAAGGAGAGCAGCACTCTCTCTTGACTAGGCTCCCGGTCAACTGCTATAGGCGACGTATGGCAAGTGATACATTAGCAGCTTCCATACGTCGCCAGGCACATTAATTAAGCGTGTGGGATATGGTAATAACATTGCCACACGCTGCCAGCTAGGCTGAATAAATAATACATAAATGGAGCACATACATAATATACATACATGATATATAATCCAGCATACATAATATACATACAATAATAATAATAATAATAATAATAATAATAATAATAATAGTACAGAAACAAATAAAAAAATAAAAAATGAAAAACGATATTAACTGTATGTTGTGTTGTTAAAGTAAGAGAAACAATTGAGACCCTGCAATTGTTTGTAAATGAGGCAGAAAGTCAGATCAGCAACCTGGGACTTGGTCACAATTTTTGTGATGCCATGTGGCAGCAGGGTCTACCATTAGACAATACATTATGCTTCCAATATCTTCCCAGGCGGTAGTACCTCCCTCTTTGGTAGCTGCCTACTACCTACTACCAATCATCTGATAAATAGGGAACATTTCGGCGCGCGTTTCATCTTATTATACGTATACAAATGCCAGCACTCGTTACTGGTACATCGGATGGCGTGTTAGGTTAGATTTATTGGCGTGGGAGGCGGAGGGGGGGGGGGGGGGCAGGGCGGCAATGGCCCCTCAAATTCATGCATCACTGAGTTTTTCGGGCATTTTTACCCAAAATTTCGGGCAATAACCCAGTACTTATTTTTTTTTTTATATTGTTTTAAACGCATAATGCAACAGGTATTCTAGTTACTGTCAGTCACAGTATACACATGCATACTGCCATACATGTGTCTATACTCATCACAGTTTTGTTGACCTCAAATTGCACAGTGAGCTTTGAGAATACTTTAACAAAGGCATTTGTATCACTTTCAGTATGATAAATTAAAACCCATCTGGCAAGTTGCCAGTGGTAACATTAGTACTGGCTCGCAAACACAGACAGGTATAGATGATGGCTTCATGTTCATATGAAGCATGCGAGGTAAATAGCTGTTCTGTGGACATATACTGTTGACAGTATATGTGTTTTTAATGAAGGAAATGAGACAAAAACTTGAGTAAAAAATCATAATTCAACTA
Source organism: Homarus gammarus (assembly GCA_958450375.1). Taxonomy (NCBI): domain Eukaryota; kingdom Metazoa; phylum Arthropoda; class Malacostraca; order Decapoda; family Nephropidae; genus Homarus; species Homarus gammarus. The sequence continues at coordinate 175,091 of CAUDMG010002446.1, read as the reverse complement.
TTGAAAAGTAGTAAAATGATTTTTTGTTGAATAGATTGGAAAAAAAATAATTGCAGTCAAGTTCTCACGAGATTAATGTCAACCGGTCAAATGCACTGAATGTGGTAAAGAAACCAACTCGGACTGCAGTACAAGGAAAAGCATGCACAACTTTGACACGGAGGAAAGACAGTAAAATTGCTTGTCGTGAATGACAGCACACAAAGGCAACTTAGTGAACTCTTTGTAAAGAGACCTACTCCTGACCCACCTGTTGGACAGCAAAGAGAGCACTAGCACTAAGCGAGATGACGTTCCAAATTTACAACCCCATAGCACTGACGCAGGAATATTAAAATGTAATTTACCAGAATCTCGAGAGTCTGAAGTGGCTCAGAATCCAACAAACGATGCTGGTGCAATTCCGCATATCGACTTAGATGCTAATACTGATAGTTCAAGTAGCGAATATGGTGATGATGATCGGCCTTGGCTACATACTCCAGCTAGAAATTATCCTGAATCTGTGGAACTTCGGCCACGTCTAAATCAACCAATTTTGAAAAAGTAAAGCCCAAAAAAGTTCGGCAAGGAGACTACACTAATGGACTTTAATCCGAAATGGTACGGGATTCATCCTTGGCTTAGTGCAAGGTGTTCATGAATAATGATACGTACCTTCAAATTCAAACTGAACGACTAAAAATCATTCAAAGAGTCAGTGTCACTTGCTAGCCATGACAAAATGTATAAATTATCGAGTAAACTAAAAACATGAAAGAGCCCCCCCCCCCCTTCCCCCGTCTTCATCAGAAAATTCCAATACTTCTCCTTTAATGTTGTATTGTAGTCAGGCGTTTTTGTCTAGTAAAAAGTAATCACTGTTGACCTCGAAATATATCTCAATGACAAGTGCACATGGCTTCAAAATGGTCTCAAAATGCCCATGATATTGGTCAGATTTCAAGAAATTTTCGGGGAGCTTACAGCGACCCCCCCCCCCCCCCCCCCACAAAAAAAAAACATCTGGGTGGGCTCGATGTGCTCGCCTTGTTCCCCCACTCACAACTTCTTGGACCCCCCTTTTTGATATTCCTGGATCCGCCCTTGCCCTGATATATACTGTGCGCGTATTATCTGCCATTACATCAACCTCACCAGAACTATGGTAATGCCAAACCCCATAGAAGTAGAGTTAATGGTTATCAGATAATGAAATTGTGAGAACGTCAGCATTCCAACAGCCAATCACTGTCAAACTACATTGTAAACAAACAAACAAACAGATTACACGAATAGCACAACGCGCCAGCCTATGTGCCACTTGTGAGTGCTGGCAATTGTAAATAATCATTCATTCGACAAATCCGGGACCTGACTTTTGTCTTTCACTGTACATACAGACACACTCTGCCTCTTATAGTACACATACAGACACACCCGATCGTTTATAGTCCACATACAGGCACTCGCGGCCTCCTACGGTACACCTACAGGCAGATTAACCCAGCTTACCTCTCCACGGCGCACCAGGCTCGGTAGGATGGCTTCATGTTGCAGGATGTCTCAGCCAGTAGGATATTGCTTACGTTCCCCTTCCATTCCTTCTCCAAACTGGTAAAGGACGGAACAATAAAACAATACTAATTAGGCAATTGAATGAAGATCTAAGAGAAGGGATGAATCAGTAGGTACAGATCGTTGAAATGAATCTGTATCGAAGAATTTTGTGTCTGTAGCCAAGCACTTGAAGATGGCAACACTGAGGAACGTCTTTGAGATTATCTGCCGAAATCTGTTCACAACAACCTATCTAAAGGAGCTATTGAACTTGAACTAAGAAGTGACGTCTGAAGAACTCGATCTGTAGAACTTAACGTGTTAGTCTTACCTGAAGATGTTTTGCAGCTTCATGTAGTCTCCAGGTGCCCCGGCAGGTAGAGGACACTCCACCGTGCCCTTTCTCCACAAAGCAGCGCCCTTCATGTAGAAATCATCAACTCCACCCACCACAGCCTTGGAGGATATGATCTCGTTCTCGGGAGACGGGAGGACAGGAGCACCCGACCACCGCCAAGAAAATCTACTGCCGAGGCCTCGATTTTCGGACTGAAGGGACGTCCTCACTAGGAGAGAACGAGAGGGCGGAAATAGGTATCGAGAATGATAACATTTGATTAAGGGGACAACAGCTGCTTTGGAAGGCAACAGGTGTTCATGAGGGCAACAGGTGTTGAAGTATAGATGCATATAGCATAAAAAGGCTTTCATCTCCTATAGATATATCCATAATTTTTTTGTTCTTTCTTATAGTAACAACTATGATATAATTCAAAATTTCACAAAATAAAGATTAATCAGGTATGAACAGTTGTGGGTAAGGATCAGGTATCAACAGGTGTGGGTGAAGGCCAGGTATTAACAGGTGTGTGTGGGGGCTAGGTATCAACAGGTGTGGGTGGGGGCTAGGTATCAACAGGTGTGGGTGGGGGCTAGGTATCAACAGGTGTGGGTGGGGGCCAGGTATCAACGAGTGTGGATGAGGGCTAGGTATCAACAGGTGTGGGTGAGGGCCAGGTATCGACAGGTGTGGATGGAGGCCAGGTATGAAGAATAGTTTGTCTTATTTAGTATACGCTATTGATGTAAGTGTTGGTGATCAAGTGTGACTACAATTTAAGAATATGCAAGGTACTTTATTTGGATTTTGCTATATATCACCATGCGATTCGCCTTATTATTCACATGCATCATTTGCTGCTATCCAAGAACAACTTTATTCTAACTGTATGAGTCATGGCTATGTCCTCATTGGTGATATGAATGGAAGATTTGGAAAGTCAGTGAGAGATTTACTTGCTCATAAATAACCTTTAAACCCCAGTCGATTATCACACCCTGTGATAAATGATGTCAACGTTGCCAATGATAATGGAGAGTTACTGTCCACTGTATACATTGATAATAATCTATTAGTGATTAATAATCTTATGACACCACATAAGCACTTTTTGGGGCAATAAGACTTACAGGAAAGGAGACACACGGATTTCAGAACTTGACACATGTATTGCATCTCAAGGCTTGGTTAAATGCATAACTGTATTTTATGTTGTACGGTAGAGTGGTCTCCCATCCGACCACGTCCCGATTGCAGTAACGGTTGCCACCACAGGCGTGGACTTGGATAGCATCCTTACAAGGGCAACGTTGCTGAGAGATCACCCGGCGCTATATAGTAACGCTGCCAAATGTGTGCTCAGTGAAATTTAGTAACATTGATAGACAAGAGTTTGAGGATAACGTTGCTCAAATTGGTGTAGTTGATAACAGTGATAGAAATATAGTGGCAGAGAACGTGACCGATGCATTAGACACATGTGCTGGGAAGTGTACGGAATGTGGAGTACACTGATGATAACTCGGGTAGATGGAAAAGGTTGCTACAAGATGATGATGACTCGAAAGTATTGAAAGCAATAGATTGGAAGGGGAATTTAAATGTCTGGTTATGATGATGATAGTTGCCCAAGCGATGAGGAGTTTACAGCTCATTTTGAAAATGTACTTAACCCCCTGATATTGTGGACCCTTATACTGATGAAGTTAATACAACCATACCTATCCTGGATGGCCCCATCTCGCCCGTAGAGGTTCATGAGCAAATTAAAAATATTAAGCCAAATAAAACATGTGGGCCAGATGGGCTTTTCCCAGGTGTATTCTTGTTGCTACCAGCACAATGGGTATTAACTCTGGTCACTCTCTTTAACAGTGTATTTCGTTATGGTCAGTATCCTGTTTCATGGATAAGGGCAAAAATGTTTACAATATTTAAGAAAGGAGACAGATCTGATCCACACAATTGTCGCTGCATCAGTGTCACTAATTCTATTACTAAATTGTATGATATGATTTCGTGTGAAAGATTATACCAATGGTTCAGTATATTGCAAGAATTTTGTCATGAATATGGAATGAGGATAAATGCTGGCAAAACAAAGTTTTTCGTAATAAATGGTGACGCTGAGCCGCTGCGCTTGGATATACATGAGTAAGTCGTTGAACACTGTAACAGTTATGTATACCGAGGCTCACCATTCACGTGTGGCAGGTCCGTGTCATCGGCAGCTAAAGAACATGCAAGAAACATACTGTGTCATGTGTTGAAGTTTGCCTCTTTTATTAAAAGGAACAATGATGTACCGTTTATCTTTAAGCGTCGCGCGTTCGACGCGGCCTATATCATCCCTTCTGTACGGGTGTGAATCGTGGATAGAGGCTCTCAAACCCGTAATTAAACTTTACAACTGGGCCATAAAAGAACTGTTGGGAGTGAGGAGAACAACACCCAACTCAGTATGTTACGCTGGGTTGGTCAACCCTTCAGTACCTGACTTACTTAAATATAGACAACGCAAATTCTTTCATAAAATGTGCTCTGAGAGAAGCAACATGAATGATGATCTTTTGTCATTTTCCATAAATTCCTTTATTTCCTCTAATATTCCTATTGGAAAAATTTTACGCCATATGATACACAATAATGTTCCCAATATGTCTGTATTAATTGGAAATGTACATAATGCCATTGACAACTCTGACACATCAAGATACAATGTATATAAGGACATTAATCCAAGCTTTATAGTGCATGATGTTTACACCAAGAAACATAAAATTAATGATTTGCAAAGAATATCTTTTACACGTTTTTGTGTGTCTGGGCACAGCCTGGCAGTGGAGACAGGACGGTGGAACAGGCGGGGGCCTGGCCGCCACCCCTTGGAACAGCGCCTGCGTGTATGTGGCCTCGTGCAAAACGAGAGGCATGTTGTGGAGGCTTGTCCTAACACCCAACATTTTAGGGACTTTTATGGCATAAATTCCTTATATGATCTGTTTTTCAAGTTCACAAATGATATTGTATGCAAGATTATCCATGACATTTTATGGTTGTATGATTAATGTTCCTTGTTCAACTGATGCTTTCTACATGTTTACTTTGTTTAATCTGGTTTAAAGATTATTTGTTGGACTACGATTATCTATTGTTTTTAATATTTTACAATGAAGGTTTTGTATGCAAATATGTTGTTTGCACCTAGTGTAATAATTTTAGTGTAATCTGCGGTCAGTAAACATATCTATCTATCTATCTATCGAGCTATCTATCTATCTGGGTAAGGGCCAGGTATCAAGAGGTGTGGATGGGGCCTGTTATCAGCAGGTGTGGGTGGAGGCCAAGTATTATCAAGTGTGAGTGAGGGCGAGGTATCAACAGGTGTAGGTGAAGGTCAGGTATCAACAGGTGTGGGTGGGGGCCGATTATCAACTCACCATTCAGGAATGACGAGGAGAGAAAGCAGACGAGAAAGAAGATACCAGCAGAAGCCCGAATCCTCGACCTTCTCTTATATATTCCCATTTCTCTGTTGCCAAGATTCACAAAGAAATTACGATTCATAATATCAACCGTACACGATTCATAATATATGAACAAAAAACGAATCATACGTCAGCAGAACACGAATCATTTACACAGAACACGAATAATTTTATATCAATAAAACACGAAACATAATAGGTATATAAACAGGAGACGAACCATATATCAAAAGATCAAGAATTAGATATCAACAGGACACTGATTTTCTGACTTAAGGTTAGACGAATGCCAAAGCAAGATGTCAACAAAACTGCACCGAAACTTTAACCTTCTCATAAATTTTCTTAGAGGATAAAGGGGTAAATTTAGCAATAATTAACAAAATAAAGATAGTGACGTAACTATACTTGAACTCACCCCAGGAAGACGAGAGATGGCGCTTGTTTGGGGATCTGAGACGCGCTGCTTCTACCCGTCTGGTCTGGCTTCCTCCAACTGTTGTACTGACTTACTTGACTAACGAACAGACTCTCTCGTGTTGCCCCTCCCTCCCCCTCTCCTAAGTAGAGGAACAAAATCCAAGTAATGATAAAGGTACGTCACCAAGTACAGGTACTCATATTTCGAAACAGTGGCTGTATATCTTGTTATAATCCCTGATATGAGTCCAATTGAGGAAGATATCTTAAAAAAATGAGTGCGATGACAAAATCATTAGAAAGTAATACTTTAATCCTTTGAGTACGATAACGAGCTCCCTTGAGTACAAGACACGTACTCAGGAAGTTGGGTCACTGTACTAAGGGGGCCAAGTTGTTATACTAGGGTTAAGCCAGCTTAGTCAAAGGATTAAGACATCGTATGGCGAAATTATCATCAAATAACTCAGGACTTTGTGTCGTCTATTACACTCGACACTAACATTTCTGGGTATTGTCAGGAAGTAAGACTGATAACCACTCTTACTTCTACAAAAGAATTTATATATATATATATATATATATATATATATATATATATATATATATAATATATATATATAATATATATATATATATATATATATATATATATATATATATATATATATATATATGTATACTTGTATATATATGATCATGTTAATGCTTCGTCTGAAAATCCACATTGTGGAAATCTCGATATATATGCGGCTAACTTTGACCTTATACTGTAATTATAATAGTCTCAGAATATGAGCCTAATTATCATAATTGTGGAGACCTAGAAATACTTATACACGAACACAACGGAACGCCAAATCCTGACGGGCGGTGACGTCAGGTTGCCGCTCTCCCTGTGGGCTTTGAGGACAACGAACCTCAGTACCAGGGTGACGCTGTTGAGTAGCGGTACTGACAACGGCCTTACCATTACTATACTGTATATATTGAGACGTCATCTTCCCGCTAACAGGACTCATGGAGGGTCTTACTTGCGATGCTCACTGCTCAGCTTCCATTAGCTATAAGATTTGTTTAATATCGTTATTATTATTATTATTATTATTATTGTTGCAAAAAACCTCTTCGGTCATAAAAAATAAGAAAGTAAAGTAGTGGTAACCTTCACGGGCCTCACCTCGTGCGACACTGCTAACGGAATAGGGTAGAAGAGGTGTACGATATGAGCCAACACGCAGGAAAAACCCCATAATGAATGAATGAATAAAGGCTAGTGACAGGGGGGAAGAGGGTTCAGGGGAAGGATAAAGGGAGACTGGAAGTGATTTGTAGAACGAGAGGTAAGATGCAGTGGTTTAAACACCGCTTGCGTAAGGGAGGCGAGCTGTGCTCTGATTGGTGAATGGCCGTTATTGTTCTTTATTTCAGGTCGGCTTGATCTCTTGTGTGTTTCTTGGTGTAATTGCTGGTTTCTGATGGGCGGGCTGCAATGAGTCTTGTTATATTGAAGACGAAGATCTTCTCTTCCGAAGTATTTAGTCGTATTTGTGTCCAAATTTCAGTTTCCTAGCTAAAAACAGTGCCTGGGATAAGAACCATCCACAGAGACACAGGTAAGGGGGAGAGGAGGCCGTTTACGATAAATGCACCCGTAAAAGACAGAATCTTATATATTTATATAGCCTTTATTCATTCATTCATTATGGGGTGTGTCAAACGATGAGCAAGAGCCAGAAACCAAGCAAAGGCAGACTGTAGAAGGGCTGAAAAGGAGTTCCAGAGGCTGGTTGCAAGTGAGGTCAAGTCAAACCCAAAGGCGTTTTACCGCTATGCAAAGTCGAAATTAAAAACGCGAGTAGGAGTATCAGACCTGAGGCTTGAAGATGGTATTTATGCAGATTCTGACCAGGATAAAAATAATATGTAAAGTACTTGAGAGTATTATCAGAGATGCTGCTATGGAACATCTACTGCGAAACAACGTTGTAAAGGATTACCAACACGGTTTTATGCCGGAGCGCTCCTGCTTAACACAATTGCTTAAGGTATTGGATATTTGGACCCATATTCTGGAACGGGGTGGTAATATTGACAATATATGCCTAGATTTTGTCAATGCTTTCGACAGTGTACCCCACGAAAGGCTGAAAATCAAACTAGAAGGGTACGGAATTCGGGGAAATGTCCTAGCGTGGACAGAAGACTTTTTACATGACCGCAAGCAGTGTGTGGTGATTAATGGCACGAAATCATCATCTGTACCTGTCACAAGCGGGGTACCACAGGGCTGTGTATTGGACCTGCTGTTGTTTGTTTGTTTCATAAATGACATGCCTGACGTTGTACACTCCTCCATTCAAATGTTTGCCGATGCCGCCAAGTTATTTCGGGAAATCGAGAACCAAGCGGACTGTGAAGAGCTGCAGAAGTATCTCTGTGAGCTCCAAGAATGGTCAAAGAAGTGGCTGCTGAAATACAATGTCACGAAGTGTAAGAGGATGCACCTGAGGCGTACCAACGGTAAGGAGGCGTATCATATGTCCCAACGGGGTTAAGAAACTGCACTATTTGAGACTGAATGTGAGAAGGACCTAGGTGTGTATGTTGACGATGAGCTGAAGTTTTCGGGCCATTGCGAGAAGAAGGTAAATCAGGGAAATAAGTTAGTGGGTCTTATAAGATAGTCGTTTAGATATCTAGACGGTCCATCCCTCGTAACGTTCTCCAAGAGTGAAGTGCTTCCCCATCTGGAGTACTGTCACCCAGCCTGGTCCCCGAGATATGCTAGGGACTGTCAAAAGGTTGCAAATGTTCAAAGGAGGGCCACCAGACTGGTGCCTTCACTTCGGGACCTCAACTACCCTGAGAGATTGGAGCGACTGTGATTGCCTAGCTTAAATTACAGACGGGCAAAAGGTGACCTAATTGAGGTGTATAAGCATCTCAAGGGGCACTACTCAGTCGAGTGTCCTTACTTGGAGCTGGCGGACGCTCGCCCCACAAGAGGTCACAGCTCAAGATTGAAGAAGCCGCAAGTCCAGAAAACTGTGAGGGCAAACTGTTTCGGAGTGAGAGTTGTGAACTCTCGGAATAATCTGCCAGAGTGTGTTGTGACGGCACCGAGTGTGAGTTCTTTCAAGACCAGACTTAACCAACACTGGAGCAGGTTCAGGTACATTCAAGAGCCAGTGCATGCCCAGTACCTTCCAACAGTGCTTAGCAGAGAGCCAGCACATGACCAATCGCCCAAGCGACTAACGAGCCGATCAGTGGTGAAGTAAGTAAAAAAAGAAGACTTAGGTAATCACCATTCGCTTAACCTACAAGGGAAAACAACAAAAGTCATAGACTCGGAAATAAACAGACTGCACTCAGCAATAAAAACATCTATAACCAAACACACTCCTACTTCACACTTTAGAACATTACCCAACAACAGACTACCGGAAGAAGTTAAATTAATCCAAACCCATTACAATGAAATAAACAGGTACATGAAACGACACGGCAGTAACAGATGGCTATATACGACGCAGACAGCACTACAGATAAAATTAAGAGTCGCATGTAAGGAAGCAAACAATAAAAAATGGAATGATATTATAATGGCAGCCGACAAGACTAAAGACACAAAAACATTTTGGACTTCCACAAACAAGATGATGGAGCATAACAAGCAAAAAACACCGTACATTAAAGACCAAAATAGAACAAAACTGTACGAGGAAAATGAACAAGAGTCCGCATTCAAAAGAGAATGGGTAAAAGTTTTTAAAATATCAGATGAGGAAAATTAAGATTTTAATAGTAAACACGAGGAAAGGATAGAAGAAGAAATGGGAAGACACATACATAGAATCACCCCTAAGCAATATATAGTCTAAAACTTACTACCTAATAATCAAATAATAACTATGGGAGAAATTATTCACTGTCTGAGGAAGTTTAAAGAAAAGGCCCCCGGTCTCACGGGTATTACACGAAATATGATCAAAAATCTACCGGAAAACGTCTTAAAAACATTACTGAACATCTGTAACGCATGCTTAAAAACGGGTTACTTTCCAGACAAACTAAAATTTGCTAAAATGATATTTATTCCCAAGGAGGGTAAGGACAATAAGGAAATATTAAGCTACAAGCCAATATCCTTATTAGAAATTACCGGGAAACTACTGGAAAAAAAATGAATACAAGACTTATAACCTTTTTAACACAACAGCGGAAAAAAACAACAATAGACAACATGGATTTATGCCCAATAGAAATACCCTAACTGCAATAGCTACAATAACGGAAATAATGGCAATAGAAAAAGGCAAAGGGAACCAGATCATTATAATTTTAAGGGACGTTTCTAAGGCTTTTGATAAAGTTTGGCATTTGGGCTTAAAATATAAAATTTTAAAATTGGGACTTAACGAATACTTGCTAAGAATATCGTGTGACTACTTAGATGATAGGAGAGAACAAATTCAAATTGGAAACTATATGGAAACTATGTTCAATCTCGAGAGTGGAGTACCTTGGACACACCTCAACCAACCCCCTTAGCGAATGTGTAACGTTTGCTGATGATATCACTCAAATAGTATCATACCCAGGAAAATCAACCCAATTTATGGCACACTGCACGGCAACAGCGATAAAAAACATAAATGACTTTGAGAAAAAATGGAAAATCAGGACAAATAAGAAGAAATTCAAGATAATACCAATAGCCAAGATCAAAACAAGTCTAGTAATAGTCGACCAGGAACTATACCCATACGACACTGAAGGCAGGATGCTTGGACTAAAACTAACAAAAAGAGGATATATAACATACTTAAAAGATAAAGAACGACAGGCAAGAATAAGATTATAAAAAATAAAACGTTTTAAGAAGAACCTTAGTATAAATGACAAAAGAAAGATCTTTATAGCCCTTGTCAAATCAATTATGGACTACCCACCCATCCCATTGAACACCCTTAGTAAAACGAGCATAAAAAGGTTACAAACAGTACAAAAGATAGCTCTCAGATTTATTTATAACATAAAATATACAGACCACATCAATAACCTCCTAGCAATCAATGTAGAAATACACAACAAAGCCGCAAATATTTGGAACAAAGTGACTGAACTCAACAAAGAAACTTGCCAAAATTGAATAAATAATATAGATAATGAAGAATTCCAGGAACACAGTTAGTTTAAATCAGCCAGGAAGAAAGTAATTGAACCATCTCCTGCCCCAATATACACATAAAACATTAATAAAGAGAATAAAAGATGAGTGACCTACCAGCTCCACTAAGAACCTGGCAGGCGTCTCCATACAGTGTACCATTAGACTAACACAACTAACATTTAACTAACACCTTAGAAAAAAAACAAAAAAAAACAAGAGAAGTGACCCCCCCCCCCCGCCTAGCCACACAAGGACCTGGGAAGGCTCACTAACTCCATCACAGTAAAAAAATAAAAATTAAATAAAAATAAAGAAGTAAGAAGTATAATAAGCAGCACTTTATAAATAAACCAACACTAAAACAAAGGTCTGACGACCCAAGGGAGCAAAACAAAGATAAAACACCAATAGGAAAGATGAAGCGATCTGGTTGAGCCCAGATTTTTTCTACTCCTGCTGTATTTCAGTTTCACCACTTTTTCTTTAATCCCTAATAATCTTCTTTCACCTCATAACTCATGACTCCAAAGCCAAAGAAAGTCACTCATGTGACACTCTCTCATCGTAACTCAGGTATGTAAATAGTGCCTCATGCCCGCCATATTTAGTGAATTTAACTTAACTTAGTTTAAATTTGTTGAATATCTGTGTTCATGTTTTAACATAGTTGAAAGTCTCATCATGTCCCAAGTGAAAACATAATGTAACTTATACATCGTCTGTGTCGATGCCATGCATCTTCCTTGCCAGACGTATGTGACAATTTGAATTTGAGTTTAGACTTTTCTGACACTTTTTCATCGTATCTCGGCTGATACCCGCAGCTACCGGGGAATGGTAGCTGCCTCCAAGCAAGGTTTCCAAGGGACGATGTCTTTAATTCAGTGAAACTGAAAGCCGAGGGAGTGACGCACTGGGAACTAACGGCATCGCGCGCCGGAGTCTAACCAATGTTAATAGCTTGATTCACTTGTTTGTTGTAGTAAACATCAGCGGTGCAAGCCTGCTGTACACTATCTTGACTGGTGCCAAGTATTATTCTTAAATGTATATGATTCTGGATAATTAGGAGAAATATAATTGACCCAGTTGAGTATTGACATCATAAATATTGCTATTATCAGTCTTAGAGTGATATATATTGTGAGTAAACCATTAACGTGTACTCACAACTGAGACGACGATACATATTCCTGAGATAGCAGGTTACTCTAAATGTTATTACCCACAGAAGTAGTGTGTATGTATCTATGTGAGTAGACCAGCCATCCTCACCACTGAGATGGCCGGGTATATGTTTCCATGTTGTTCATTCAGTAATAATATGATGCTATAAGTAATGTACTAATATCACTATGATATTAGCAAGTGTGTACATTGACCTTCTTTAGTGTTAATGATCAATAATAATACCCTTAAGGAGGTGTAAGTATTATTGGAGATATATTTTATTATTTATAAAGTAAGACCTAGTGGTCCATTTTGCCTCAGTGTTACAGTTGTTTGATGTAGTAACAAATAATTAAAGACCTATTTTGTTACTTATAAAGTAAGACCAAGTGGTCCGTTCTTGTCTGAGTGTTGCAATAAAGTAATCAGTGATTGAACCTAGTTTTTATTGTTGTGGATAAAAGTTCAAATTATCATACTCTTCACAATTGATTTTAATAAATATTCATTTTGAAGAATGTGAGTATCAACGCTCCTTTCCTTCTAACAATTGGTTCTCAAAATAAACACTGTAACCCTCGTGCCTCAGCTCGTCTACCACCCGACCTAAAACTTTTAATGTTAGAAGTTATATTCTAGATAAAAGCGTGGGTGGAGGCAGTCTACCGTGTAAAACTGTAAGCATAATAGCTATACTAAGAGGTGATGTAAAAGAATGATATGGTTTTCTCAGGCTAATCCAATGAACAGAATATAACTGATCACAGCTGAGAATAGAAGTAAGAGGAAATACACCAACACTAAGCACTGCTAAATACTGAAATATTTAAGAGGAAAATATAATAAACAAATAATGACATTGAAAGGAATAAATAATCATAATGAAAGAAAAAAAAGAAATTAGAAAAAAATAACAAGTAAATCAGAAATGAAAAGAAGATAACCAAGGAAATTAAAGTGATATGTTATAACAGGGGTGGCCAACCTTTTGTGATGTGATCTACTTTTTCCACAGTTACCCTGATGCGATCTACCAGCTTAATATTCACCCATTGCCATAAAATACGCAGATTCGTAGAGAGAGAGAGAGAGACAGAGTAAACAAATAATATTTTTCAATAATTGTTATGATATATTGATAACATGACAAAATCATAAACCTACTTTACTAATGAGATGGTTAGCACTGCATGTGGTCTGCCAGCTTTGTGTAATTAGGACTGTAGGCAGTGACTGCCAGCCTCAAGCAAGCATCCAGGTGTTCATCTCACATTGTTGATCGGTATTTGGATTTGATGTGTTTCTTATGTGAAAATGTTGATTCACAAAGGGAGGTTGATCCAAAAAATGCTGTGAGGTACACTCGGAAACCATATTCTCTTGCCCACCTGGGTCGATGCTGGAGGTTAGTACAGTGTCCTTTCTGGACTGGGGCACACTCTAACTATCACGAGGCAACACAAGCACGAACACACACAGTCATAGTACGGCTGTATAGATGATATTATGTATAAATATTGTATATGGCATTTTATACTCTGCATTATCTTCATTATATATGAACACGAAGAAAAATTACCATAGGTTGTAGTTACGAAAGTATGAATGGAAATAAACACTTCCAAACCACCTAGTGAGTCCACACAACGTTTACAGCGCTGTGTGTGTGTGCCAGACCACGATGCTTCCACCACACCCCATCATTCGCTTAACTATATGAAAAATCGTGTTTAATTTAACTACATATTTCGAAAACCTTAAATTACATGTCGATCAGTCACTCCTCATTTGACACACTTATAGTGTAATACTTTGACCATCCCACCTGGGCACATGGAGGCCCACGGTAACTCTCACGGGGCAACATACGCACGAACACACAAGTTATGATATGAACCCTTCCAGGCTTCACTATCATTATCATGTTATGTTCATCGTGCTCTGTATCTTGGTAACTAGTCATAGTATCAATACATGACAGTGTTATTAGTATAATATTGTAAATTTTTACCTACAGTTATTGTTGTAAGTCATGGACAGGAAGGATACATAACACATACATGCACTTAGAGCATCAAGATTGTTTTGTAGGCATGACTATTGGTTAATTGAAACACCAAAAATGTCGTGGCCAGACAGATGGCTGAAGGACATTTGGCCAACAGACGTTTCACCGACGGACATTTGACAGAACGGACATCGAGCCGACGGACATTTGGCCGAACGGACAATAGACCGAACGGACAAATGGCCGAACGGACAATAGACAGAACGGACAGATGGCCGAACGGACATTTGGCCGAATGGACATATGGCCTTTTTCTTTTTTTTCTTTCTTCTTTGTAATGTATTTTTTGCACATTTACTAAAGGATAAAAGATATTAATTGTAATGTAATTGCTTTATAAAAATTGCTTCAGTCTTGTGCTTAATATCTGGTAGACGTCCGAAAAAATCAGCATTATTTTCCCCAATTTTAATTTAATTAGTGAATTACAAGGATTGAGAGAGGTTTATGTACACAGGGTGACCTCACAAAACGTTTACAGCGCTGTGTGTGTGCCAGACCACGATGCTTCCATCACACCCCATCATTCTCTTAACTATATGAAAAATTGTGTTTAATTTAACTACATATTTCAAAAACCTTAAATTACATGTGGATCAGTCACTCCTCATTTGACACACTTATAGTGTAATACTTTGACCATCCCACCTGGGCACATGGAGGCCCACGGTAACTCTCACGGGGCAACATACGCACGAACACACAAGTTATGGTATGAACCCTTCCAGGCTTCACTATCATTATCATGTTATGTTCATCATGCTCTGTATCTTGGTAACTAGTCATAGTATCAATACATGACAGTGTTATTAGTATAATATTGTAACTTTTTACACAAAGTTGCACTGTGTGTGTGTGTGTGTGTGTGTGTGTTTTCTGTAACATTAAGCTTCATCCTTAGTAGGTAAGATGTTTCATAAAGAGGTTTCTCCCATTCGGCATTGTGAGCATCGTCCCAGAGCACATTGTTTCCATCAAAACCATGGTTCATCCTTATTTCCCTTCTTCCGTGTAACTATATCCATACGGCTAAGTGCTTGCTTTTCATTTCTTTATTTCCCAAAATAATGTGGATCAGTTACTCGTTATTTAACACATACATTTATTGTAGTATATAACATATGTTAGGTTCTGAATAATAAGTTCTATATACAGGAGAGAACACAAACACCTGTATAGTTTTGTAGGTTCGGTTTACTGGATAAGAGTATGTACACAGAGGGAAGCAGCACTCTCCCTTGTCTAGGCTCCTTGTCAACTGCTATAGGCGACGTATGGCAAGTGATACATTAGCAGCTTCCATACGTCGCCAGGCACATTAATTAAGCATGTGGGATATGGTAATAACATTGCCACACGCTGCTAGCTAGGCTGAATAAATAATACATAAATGGAGCACATACATAATATACATACATAATATATAATCCAGCATACATAATATACATACACCTCCCTCCCCCCTATACGCTCATAGCAAAGTCTTGAGCGGACCTTTTCTTTTGGATCCGTTCTGAGCGTCGAGGGACTTCATCACTGGGAAGGGTATGGGACTCAACACTGGTGGCGGGGCCAGCAGAAGGCATTGTTACGGGTCGGAGAAAACGGCGGTTCCTCCACCACACACGACCACTGGGTAACCGCACCTGGTAGTCCCGTGACCTGCCGAGACCCATGACTACGCCTACTTTGTCCCAACGTAGGGAGGTCGGGTCCTGAACACGGACTTGGGTGCCGACACTCAACCTGGGGAGAGAGCGGGCGTGGTAGTTGTAGCGGGCGACGACGTCCTGAACACGTTCGGCGGCTCGGCGATCACAATCCTCTGTCTTGGCCTGCCACTCCTTGGAGAAGGATTGAGGGTGAGCAGGGACACAAGAACGAAGGGGGCGTCCATACAAAACCTGGGCAGGGGAGCGTCCGGTGTAGTTAGGTGTGTTGCGGAGTTCAAGAAGACCCCTGTCGAAGGCCTCGCAGTCAATGTTCCCAGAAGGGGCCACCTTAAGGATGAGGTGCTTCAGGGATTTGACAGCAGCCTCAGCGTGGCCGTTGGACTGCGGGTAATGGGGCGATGACAACACATGCCGGACTCCCCATCGGTCAAGGAACACAGCAAAGTCCCGGCTTGTAAACTGAGGCCCTCCGTCGGTTCGCAGGCGTACAGGAACGCCCACGTCACGGAAGTAGTGGCGGAACTTGCTGATGGTGGCGGCAGACGTCGTGTCATTACCGCACTTGATGACAACCGGCCAACCAGAGAGACGGTCGACGATAACGAGGAAGGACTTTCCTGACACACAGAAAAAGTCGGCCGACACAGACTCAAAGGGGCGGGTGGGGTTGTCGTCACTCATGAAGGGTTCCTGCTGCTGGCTGGGTTGTAATACTTGGCAGGGCTCACACGCACGGACAACATTGGAGATGTCGGAGTTGATGCCGGGCCAGAACACAGTCTGTCGTGCACGTCGTTTGGTGGCCTCAGCTCCACGGTGACTGTCGTGAAGGCGGGCCAAGGCGTGGGGACGTGATGCAGCAGGGACAACTACACGTGCTCCGTACAGAACAAGGTCTCCGTCGCAGTAGAGTTCATCGCGGAGTTTCCAATACGGGAGCAGGGTGTTGTGAAGATCGTAGCGGTTGCTAGGAAATCCATTCCTCACACACTCGACGAGTCGGACATAGGAAGGGTCATCTCGGGCCGCTGTTCGAAGGTCCTCCATTGCCTTGTCGTCATCTGGTGACAGGTCCGAACGAAGGGATTGGACGGCATGGAGAGTGACCACAGTCCTGACGGAAAGAGCGAGGTCGGCGTCGAGTACATGGTCTTCTGGAGTAGGGCGGCTGACAGGAGAGCGGGATAAGGCATCAGGGATGCAGAGCTCCTTACCAGCACGCCACACTGCAGTGAAGATGTACGCCGAGAGCTTCTCTTTCAGACGCTGGAGGCGAGGGTTCTGAACGGCGTCTAGCGTGTAGTGGTTGAGGATCGGGACAAGCGGGCGATGGTCGGTCACTAGGTGAAAGTGTTGCAGGCCTATGAGGTAAAACCTGCACTTGGACATCGCCCAAACCACAGCCAACAGCTCCAACTCAATGGTGGCGTAGCGCGACTCAGTGTCAGAGAGGAAACGCGAGCCACACTGGACGAGCCGGAACTGCCCTCCACCATGATCTTGCAGTAGGGCGTATCCCACGCCATACAAGCGTGAGGCATCTGTCTGCAGAACTGTCGGCAAGGCTGGGTCAAATGTGGCGAGGACAGGTGGACGAGACAGGGCCTGTTTCACTTGCTGGAAGGCCTTGTCCTGGTCGGGGGTCCACAGGAATGTCCTCTTGGGGCTCATCAGGGGGCGAAGTGGTTGAGCAGCTGCGGAGATGTCCGACGAAAACTCTGCTAACTGGTTGACGAGACCGATGAAGGACCTCAAGTCAGTCAGGTTAGCAGGGGTGGGAAAATCCGTAATGGCGCGGACCTTTTCCGGGTCAGCTGCGATACCATTCCCTGAGAGGGTGTACCCACAAAAGTCAACTGAAGAGCTGGCCAGAACAAACTTGTCGGCATTTAGGGTAATGCCGTGCTTCCGGCACCTGTTGAGTACCTCGTAGATACGGCAGAGGTGATCCATATAATCCTCGTCGTACACGAGTATGTCGTCGACCACTTTCACGCAGTTTGCCAGACCTTGTAGAGCCATATCACCTCGAAGACAGAAAGCGTCTCCTGTAGCGGCGAATCCCATGGGGCCACGGCAATAACTGTAACGTCCATGCGGGGTGATGAACGTTGTGAGTGGTCGGTCTTCTTCGGCAAGCTCTATCTGCCAGTATCCACACAGGGCGTCCATCGTCGTGAAGAAGCGCGCCTTCGGGTTCACACTGCGTATAGCTGCAAAGGGCGTGGGAGAAGGGTGCGCAGGACGAGACACCTGGTTGTTGAGCTTGGAAAGGTCAGTGGTGATCCGAACACCACCTTTAGGTTTTGCGACGACAACCATCGGGTGACACCATGGAGACGGGTCATCGCCGGTTGGTACAATAATTTCTTGGGCGACCATGGAGTCCAGCTCGTTTTTGACCACCTCGCGGAAGGCCAGGGGAACCAGTCGAGGGGTGTAAATAGCGAATGGCTTCGCGTCGTCCCTCAGGTGGATCCTCATGGGGGGACCTGCCATCTTCTTGAGAGGCTTGGATTCCAGAGCGGACTTGGTCACCAGAACGTCGCTGAATTCCTTCAGGAAGTACTTCCGAGCATCCGAAGGAGAGGTGTCACTGGCAAGAGGCAGGGGTAGGGCGGCAGCAGGGTCGTTGCTGCTCCCTTTTTGCACCCTGTTGGCGTGTTTTACCTCAAGAATAGGTTTGGGGAAGTCCTGGGAGATGATGGCCAACTCCTGACAATGTCTGTAGGACAGCAAAGGAGTCTGGACACCGTTATGCACATCAATCCAGGCTTGACACGACCTGTTGCCAAAGGTGACTTGTGCTTGGAGTGAACCCAGGGCCGGGGTCATCTGTGAACCATCTGCCATAAAGCGGAGATCCTTGGGGGGCGGTCCTAGATCACTTGGAGAGAGCCCCAAGCATTGCAAATGCAGGGGACCGATGACTGTAGCATCAGCGCCGGTGTCGGGCAACATCTGAAGACGGGATGAAGCACTGCGCAAGGGTCACAATGACACTGATGTACTGGGGGACTTTGGTCCTGGGACGCTAGGGGGAGCACACATTCCTAATGTGGCTCGAGCGTTGTCAGGAGTCGTCGTGCCTCTGATTCGAAGACTGTGGGCGGCCCTCTCTGGTGGAAGGGGGCTGAAGCTTCCGCCGATGCGGTCCCTTGGGTTTGTTGGAAGGGCAACACTTGTCATAGTGGCCCAGACGACCACACACATTGCACTGGACGCGTTTGGCTGGGCACCGTACTGTGAGTGACCAGTGGCCCTTACGGTCACAACTGTTGCAGGTAGACTGAGCAGCTGGACACACCTGTGTTCCGTGCTGCTTACCACAGTTGTTGCAAAATAAACCGGGCGTGGACGTGGTGGGCGAAGGCGTAGGAACGGACTTCTTGTCCTTCTTGTACCGGGACACAGCGCGTACAGCTGTAGGGGGAGCACGGATGGCAGAGGTGGCACACCTTGCAGCCTCATAGGAGCGACATATCGTCGACACATCCTTAAGAGAGGAGGAAGAGTCAAGGGAGGTGAGGCGTTGGACAAGTTCCTCGTCCTTAACACCCATCAGGATCACCTGCCTCAACTGGGTCTCCTCGCACTGCTGGTGGTGGCCTGGACATATATCTACCTCTTCCGAGGCTCTCTTAAGACGCACGTAAAAGGCATCAAAAGACTCACCCTCCATCTGTCTGCAGCTAAACAATTCCCTCCTGCGCAGAGCTTCATTCTGCTGTCCTTTGATGTGCCGTTGTAGAACGTCCAGTACCTCCTCTACAGACAGCAAAGAGGTTGGGGGTACCTGCAACGTATGTTCCAAGACACGCTGAATTTCCAAGGACAGGCACATACGCAGCTGGATGAGTTGTTTAGGCTGTGACAAACTCTGGAGATCCACCATTGTAGAATAATCAGTCCACCGTCGCCGCCATTCACGAAAAGTCTGGAAAGTCTCATCAGGCTTCAAGATGGGCGGCGTTTGAGCTGCTGCTTTAGGTGGGGCTGGGGGGTGTGAAGGAAGCATGGATGAGGTATCTGAACCAGTCAGTACCGAGGCAGTGTTAGAGCCAGGGGCTTGGTTAACAGTGAGGCGAGATATCAAGGCTTCAAACCGTTCACTGTCTTCCAATCTCCGTTGGTTGTCTCGTTCTGCCTCTGCTTGCCTTCTGTGCTCATCCGCCAAACGTCTGTGGGCTTCATCCTCGCGTTTTTCATCTCTCATAAACTTCAGTAAAGCAATTATCTCTGGAGACAACGCTGAATATTGAGGTGAGGGACTGCGCGATGTGGGGGCTGGAGCGTCGTGGCCGGCCTGGTCATCCATCTCTGTGGGGCTATCACCCGCCTGACTCATCCAGGCGCTGGGTCCACGGCTACGTAAGGCGTGAGACACAACTACTTCATCTGTGTACTATGTCTTAAATCAGTGTTGACCGGTCAGCCCGTCGTATCAACAAGATTTCAGACAAAAAATTAATTAAATACACAGATAAGTAGATTATATATATAAAATATATATAAGGAAGCCGCGCGGTCAGCGAGTGTTAGTACGTGTATGTGTGCGTGTGTGTGTGAGGGCAGTGGGAGCGGTCTCCTCGAGCTGTGAAGGGGTGTGGAGACGACGCTGTGAGGGGGTGGAGGGAGAGGCGCGGCGACTCCCAGTCAGTCCAGTTACCCTCAGAACGCGGTCAGAGACGGGTGCACTGAACTCTACTCCTTACAAATGCCCAGAACGTGCCGTATACCTTGGGAATCCTTTAGAACAAGGTCACGCATGAATGGCACGAACACACAATGCACTAAACACTTCACAGAAAATCACTGACACTGCTCAAAGTTGCTAAATTCTTCGAGGAGAGGTGACGCGCGGGAGTTGACCCAAGCGAGAGCCGGCTTTCCACAAACTTTGCACTATCACTCGTAATTATCCAGTAAGACTACGCACTGCGCCATGTTAGGTTCTGAATAATAAGTTCTATATACAGGAGAGAACACAAACACCTGTATAGTTTTGTAGGTTCGGTTTACTGGATAAGAGTATGTACACAGAGGGAAGCAGCACTCTCCCTTGGCTAGGCTCCTTGTCAACTGCTATAGGCGACGTATGGCAAGTGATACATTAGCAGCTTCCATACGTCGCCAGGCACATTAATTAAGCATGTGGGATATGGTAATAACATTGCCACACGCTGCTAGCTAGGCTGAATAAATAATACATAAATGGAGCACATACATACATAATATATAATCCAGCATACATAATATACATACAACATATATTTAATGTCTGGACAGATTCCCAAGAGTTATGCATATTAATGCATAGATTTTGTAAGCATATTCATATGAAGTGACGTAAAACCACATTTTTGGCTCCCAGACAGATGGCCGAAGGACATTTGGCCGACGGACGTTTCAACAACAGACATTTGACCGAACGGACATTGAGCCGACGGACATTTGGCCGCACGGACAATAGACCGAACGGACAAATGGCCGAACGGACATTTGGCCGAATGGACATATGGCCTTTTTATTTATTTTTTCTTTCTGCTTTGCAATGTATTTTTTGCACATTTACTAAAGAATAAAAGATATTTATTGTAATGTAAATGCTTCTTTGCAATGTATTTGATTTATAAAACAAAGGATAAAAAGATAACATAATTTCAATGTGACACATTTGCATGATATGCAATTTTTGTTTTAATATTTTCTTTTAAGACCATGGAATTCATACCAACGACAAGAGGAGGAAGAAGGCTTTTGCTTGACGGCTACGCCTACATCGTTGATAAACGGAAAGACAATGTAATATATTGACGATGTGAATGCAAAGGAAGTTGTTGGCCAGTGGTCTTTGAAAGCAAGAAGCTGTAAGTTTCGAGGTGTTGACAGAATTAGCAGGTTATCACTTTCTCCTCTAATTGATTTCCGTAAGTCGTCAGTTAAAAAGTCCCCGTCTGGTGCCATGCATTGTCTGCGCACCATTCTTGCCAGAGTTTCTTTCTTACGAAGAGCGCCTGCAGCATCAAGTGGGTACTCACTGGTGCAGTTTTGTATAATAGTCGATGTCTCTTCCTCCGACTGTCTGGCTCTTTCTTTAATTTTCATTACTGTTTTCAAGGACAGGTTACGTCCGGCATCAGGCGGACGTGAGTGATTAATTGCTTCTCCTTGAATAACGTCTTCTTCTGTTTTTAATCGTCCCCAACAACTTCCTTTGCGTTCACATCGACAATATATTACATTGTCTTTCCGTTTATCAACGATGTAGGCGTAGCCGTCAAGCAAAAGCCTTCTTCCTCCTCTTGTCGTTGGTATGAATTCCATGGTCTTAAACAAATAATAAATAAAGTAATAATAATAATAATAACAATAATAATAATAATAATAATAATAATAATAATTATAATCATAATTATAATAATAATAATAATAATAATAATAATAATAATAATAATAATAATAATAATTATGATAATAATAATAACAATAACAATAATAATAATAATAATAATAATAATAATAATAATAATAATTATAATAATAACAACAATAAAAATATCGGCTTACCTTTACAACCTCTGAAGAGCGAATGCATCCGAGTCCAGGCAAGCAGGGCTAACGTTTGGTTGGTTTGGGGCGTGGCTACAAACTTCACCTAACTTAACATGACTAGTTACGTCGCCCTTTCTTTTGTGTTTGTGGTGGTGTTTGTGTGTGGATTAGCGGATGTCATGTTTCTTACCTGACCTCATGTTTTGTAAGGTCACCCTGTGTACATAAACCTCTCTCAGTCCTTGTAATTCACTAATTAAATTGAAATTGGGGAAAATAATGCTGATATTTTCGGACATCTACCAGATATTAAGCACAAGACTGAAGCAATTTTTAAAAAGCAATTACATTACAATTACTATCTTCTCTCCTTTAGTAAATGTGCAAAAAATACATTACAAAGAAGAAAGAAAAAAAAGAAAAAGGCCATATGTCCATTCGGCCAAATGTCCGTTCGGCCATCTGTCCGTTCGGTCTATTGTCCGTTCGGCCATTTGTCCGTTCGGTCTATTGTCCGATCGGCCAAATGTCCGTCGGCTCGATGTCCGTTCGGTCAAATGTCCGTCGGTGAAACGTCAGTCGGCCAAATGTCCTTCAGCCATCTGTCTGGCCACGACATTTTTAGGGTTTCAATTAACCAATAGTCATGCCTACAAAACAATCTTGATGCTCTAAGTGCATGTATGTGTTATGTATCCTTCCTGTCCATGATTTACAACAATAACTGTAGGTAAAAATTTACAATATTATACTAATAACACTGTCATGTATTGATACTATGACTAGTTACCAAGATACAGAGCACGGTGAACATAACATGATAATGATAGTGAAGCCTGGAAGGGTTCATATCATAACTTGTGTGTTCGTGCGTATGTTGCCCCGTGAGAGTTACCGTGGGCCTCCATGTGCCCAGGTGGGATGGTCAAAGTATTACACTATAAGTGTGTCAAATGAGGAGTGACTGATCTACATGTAATTTAAGGTTTTTGAAATATGTAGTTAAATTAAACACGATTTTTCATATAGTTAAGAGAATGATGGGGTGTGGTGGAAGCATCGTGGTCTGGCACACACACACTCAGCTCTGTAAACGTTGTGTGGACTCACTGGGTGGTTTGAAAGTGTTTATTTCCATTCATACTTTCGGAACTACAACCTATGGTCATTTTTCTTCGTGTTCATATATAATGAAGATAATGCAGAGTATAAAATGCCATATACAATATTTATACATGTTGTCATCTATACAGCCGTACTATGACTGTGTGTGTTCGTGCGTGTGTTGCCTCGTGATAGTTAGAGTGGGCCCCCCTCCAGAAAGGACACTGTACTAACCTCCAGCCCCGACCCAGGTGGGCTAGAGAATATGGTTTCCGAGTGTACATGGCACATTTTCTGACAATGGGATATTTTTCTTCACTGAGAAGGTTCCAGAAGCTTCCTCCTGAATCCGTCGGTTTTCCCCCAATTAACCGGGTCGTTCACCTAAATAAATATTGGGGTTTTAGCAACGAGACGCAATTGAAGTTCCTTTGTTTTATTATAAGAGGATTATGTCTATAATTCCTGAGTGTAGATCAACATTAAGTTCCACTGTATATGAGTGAACGAGAAAGAGGACGGCGCTTATGTAAATAAAACGTAGATCACGTCCCTTCGATATTAGTTGATCTGAGTGACAGAGCAAGGAGCATCGCTGGTGTGGTCTTACAAAGATGCTGACATATGGGCTTGTCCCTCTTGGGAAAGCTACCTTTCACGTGTACAACTCATGTCTTACTCATAGACAGTGGAAAGTTACAGGGTGGTGAATCTGAATATAATATCACATGTATTGACCTATTTATATATGTTCTCTTGATGAGACAGGGGCCCATTACATCGCTCGGTCACCTACCAGCCGAGCTCCGTGAGGCCTAACTAAGCTCACAGAGTTCAGTACATCCTAGACAACCCTAACCATGTTATAAACAGATGTGTAGACACTAAGCTGGGGAATCTACTACTGTAGGGGTATTAGCTACTACAGGGGACCTAAACTTTAGTGTCTTATTGGTTAATATGTTATGAACAACGTTCATTTTGGATGACACTGCCTTGTAATAACAGAACAGAAATATAATTGTCAAAATTAACATAATGGAGGGAATTGTAAGGCTTGGTATGGCAATTTCCTGTGATAGATAAAATGGCAAATTAGTACTCAAATCAGCAAAATGTGTCTCTTTCAAGAATGCAAAAACTTTTGATTTCTCTGAAACTATTTGAATATCCTTTATAGTGAAATTCATGACAGGAAGTTGAATTAAAGCAGACTTGAGTTTTATATTTAAAGCAAAATGCTGATGAGTAGGCAAGGCCCGTAATGTACCACAAGTGATTTCACAGTAATCCGGAGCCTTGTAATGCCCTTTCACAACTAGCTGCTTAACACCATCATGGCATTTTAAAATAACAGTAGTGAGATTTGGAAAGAACAAGTACTGCACATTGTGAAGATGAGCGTGAAACACAGTTTTGAGACTAACTGGCCTATAACTGCATTGCACAAGAGCTGTGCGTACATTTGGTTGTATGACTGCCAATTCACATATTCCCTCTGCAGCAGGAATAAACGCGAACATGTAGGCTGGACATACGTATTGGTGTAGATAAGACGACTTACACCGTGACAGTACCTTAGGATCTTCTATTGACAATAAAGAATAATCTTCATCTATTAGGAAAAGTTCTTTAGGCCTATTTAGAGTATACAGCGTGTCGTTTACAAACCAGGGGAAGGGTTCTAAATGCTATGCATGAAACTGATGTTGCCCTCGCATAGGAATGTGAATCAGGATAGCATTGTGCGTGAGAGTCGACTCCAACAGTGGGTAATAATATTCAACCTCATTGTCATTAAAAAGAGAAGTTAATTGATACTGCAACTTGGCTATCTGTAAAGCATCAAGAAGAGTCTGCACAGGCACAAGCTTTGCGTCCACATGTCCTATCCCTGCATCTACAATGCTGTCAATTAGTTCATTTTTAGAGGTTACAATCTTTTGAACTGAAATTTCAGCAGCATGCAAATATTCTGTGAAATAAAGGAGCCATTCTAACGTCGGGACTGTGTTCTGTAACCTATTAACAATCCTCGAAACTTTGTTAGACTCCGATATTATTGCATTAACCTTTGATTCTAAAGCAGTAATCGCAAGAAAGGTTTGAGAAACAACATGATTCTGTTGAGATACAGCCTGAACAACAATGTTCATTCGGTCCCCCAATTTAGCTGCATCATCGGCCGTTGCCGTGCCAAACAAAGTGCTTTGGATAAGACCCACAAAATTAAAGAGACCCCATTTTTGTCGTGTCTGAGAATGCACTTCTTTAGCAAGATCCGCTTGAGACGCTGGTATATTCTTCCCAACATCGACGAGAAGCTTGCGAAGGTTCTGGAGACGAAAGTGTAGAAGGTCAATAGTTTGTGAAACTATCGTCGATTCATTAGAAGCTGCGCTGAGACCATGAAGGATGTTCAATGCTGATTGTAGTTGAGCGTCGACGTTTTCCATCTGACGCGGAAGTTGGTGTAGTGGATGGAGTTCATACTTGATGTTTACCACGTCCTCAACTATGAGAACGCGTCCGAGAGGTGCAACTAGTGCACCAGGTTTGAGGACTGATGTGGACATGTCTGTCAACACAACGGTGCAACAACACAGTAGAAGCAACACAATGATGCTCCAAGCCATTCTGTAAGAGATTACACACGGTTTAACATCTACTTGCAGAACGAAGTTTCATACAATAGTCATTAGGAACACTCTGCTTCTGTCCAGTCTGTAAAGAGGTGTATATCACATCATCATCAACTGGAGGTAATAAATTCTCCTGGGTCTTTTTAAGACGGTCCGCATGCACGACATCTGCAATCTGTGCATTAGGCTTCCAAATTTTAAATTTGTTGCCTGTTTCTTTAGCAATAATGAGGAATGGACCTGAAAATTTAGCCGAAAGCTTGGAGTTCCTTTCCGGTTCTCTTACCATAACAGCGTCTCCTAAGTTTAACACGACAGGTTTAGCATGTTTATGTTGCTTGATGATCATTTCGGCACGCGACCCCGCTAAATGTGATCGGACTTGGGTATGAATATCTGTAAAGACGCGAATTTGTTTTGCCGCGAAATCATCCATAATATAACACGGGTATGGTGCATCTGTAAGGATGTACCATAGACAATGTAGTAGGGTGATTTGCCCATAGAGCTATTAACTGACCCATTTATAGACGCTGCTGCCTGCGGTAACCAATCTTCCCATGCGTATTGCGTATCACTGACAATCGGACGCAGTATTTCTAGGATCCTGTGATTGGTTCTCTCAACAAGGCCATTAGCCTGTGGATGATAAGCTGTCACAAAACTTTGTTCAATCCCATATTGCGCACATATTTGCGCTACTAGCTGATTCTTGAACTCTGTCCCATTGTCAGAGAGCAGAACTTTAGGCGTAGTATATGGACATTAAGATTCATCACTAATGCATAGGCCTCAGCATCGGCCGATTTATCTTTTAGTGGAGCCAAGACCACGAACCTGGAAAAATGATCCACACACACTAAGACGTACGTTGATCCCTGATGACTCTTGGGGAGTTGTAACAAGTCAATAGCGACTGTGTCAAACGGACGGTCTGGTGTAGGATATTGTAGAATCGGGGCTGGTGATCCTGTAGAACCTTTATGTTGAGCACATGCCAAACAATTAGCAATGTGAAATTCGATGTCTTTCTTCATAATGTTCCAGAAATACTTCTTTCGTAATTCCGATAACCATTTGTCATGACCCTGGTGACCTGCCTGTGGGACATCATGGAACACTGTTATAACCACTTTACACAACATGTCAGGTAAGACTATTTGAGAAACATTACCCTCTGGCGTCTTTTTCGACCTATGGAGTATGTTATGTCGTAATTCAAACTGATTTAAGGGAAGAATTAATTTAGGGAGTTTAACATCCTCTCCTGATTCGAGAGCAAAAATGACTGCTGACCATGATGGGTCGCGTCGTTGCTCATCTTCCAGTTGCGAAAGAGTGAAGGTTGATACAGGCATTACTGGTGCTATGTTTCTTGACAGAGCGTCGGCGACAATATTCGCCTTCCCGGGTAAATATCTAAACTCGGGGTCAAACTCTTGAATTGTCGGATACCAGCGTGCCTGATAAGTTTATGCCATGGAACAGCTCAGTTACTGCCGCATGATCAGTAAAAACAGTTAGCTTATATACAAAGATAATGTATTTAAATTTCTAAAGCGCTCACACAACGGCTAACGTCTCTAAATGCGTTACCGAATAACGTGTTTCAGCATCAATAAGTTTGCGACTTGCAAGAGCTATCACTCTAAACTTCCTATGCGTATCCTCTTGCATGAACACGGCTCCGACTCCAAGTCCGGAAGCGTCAGTACAGAGAGTGAAAGGTTGAGTGTAGTCTGGGAATGCGAGAACAGGGGCATTGGTAAGCGCTATCTTCAATGCCGCAAAACTATTTTCGTGCTCAAAGCGTCCCATATAAACATTGCATCTTTTTTGAGCAACCGTGTTAGGGGCGGTGCTAATGTTGCATAGTTTTTGATGAACGAACGATAATATCCAGATAAGCCAAGGAAACTACGCACATGATCAACTGAGGTAGGACGTGGGAACTGAGATACAGCTTTGACTTTATCATTAACTGTGTGTATGCCCTCACCGTCAACTACATGACCAAGGAAATGGATTCTGGATTTTAAAAACTCACACTTCGAGAGTTTAATTTTAAGACCTGCTGTGGAAAGTTTTTCCAAAACTTCATGCAGTTTAATCAGATGTGAATAAACGTCCTTACTGACTACTATTAGATCATCCAAATAAGCGCAGACTGGTACCAATCAATAACGGCAAACAGGGTGTTGATCATTCTTTGAAATGTTAGTGGGGCATTCCTGTGACCAAATGGCATCCGGAGGAACTCAAAGTGGCCTAGGGGCGTACTGAACGCCGTGACCTCTCGGGATTTCTCATCGAGTGGTATCTGCCAATACCCACTAAGCAAATCTAAGTTGCTACATACTGCATTATCCTTACCTAAGGATTGCAATATGTCACTCAAGATAGGCATAGGGCACCTATCAGGGATTGTTTGTTCATTGACGCGCCTGAAATCTATAACAGGGCGCCATCCACCATCCTTTTTGGGGACGAGGAATAAGGGGCTATTAAAGGGGGATTTAGAATGTTTAATAACACTCTCATCTAACATACCCTGCTCCATATCTTGAACTACAGCGCGCTGGCTATGAGGTAGTCTGTAAGCTAGTACGTAGATAGGGTTTGTTCCCTCCTTTAACGCTATATAATGGGATGTTAAGTCTGTCTGACCTAGCTTTTCCCCTGGCAAGGCTGCTATATTTTCTATAGTCAGCAAGCAGCTCTAAAAGGCGTGTCTTGCCCTGAGGACGATCGATCACTTTAACATGTGGCGCTATTTGATCTATCCTGTCCTGCCGATTCTGTTGGTATTGCGTAACAACACTACCAATTGGGAATTTTGTTGGCTGTACTTCCACATTGTTGTGATATACTAGAAAATCACACAAATAACATCCTTTCTTTAATATCCGTTGAACGCCTGTTCTATTTAGTATCCGGACGTCTGTCAAACCATCTGGGCGTATGGTGCTCAACGTAGACTCACACGATAGCCCTTTTACCTTGCACGTTTCCGGGAGACACACAACATCTGTGCCCTTGTACATGTCAGGTAATTCGACAGTTGCTTTGGTGAATTCCTCATTCTGGTAATGGAGAGTACTCTTCAAAATTGCAGGTACTATCTTCCAACTATTGCTGCTGTAATCACGCTGGGAAAGTGTGGGGTTGAGGTCATGAGGTAGCTCTGACGCATGATCCGCCTTCCTCCTAATAGGATTGGTGAACAACACTTTCGATCTAGCGGTGAGCATAGGTTCAGAATGACTCATAGCGTTGTAGGAAACACCTTTAAACGTAATGGTATTATTACGCGGATGAACATCTATCATGTTCGTTCGAAGGGTTGGGAGACCAAGTAACCCGTCAGCTGGCAAATTGAACTGCTGAACTACATAAAAGTCCGCGTAGAAGGGAGAACCACGACTTGAAAATCTGAGTGGTAACGTCACCATTCCATGAATGCTCAGCTGAGTACCTGATACTCCTTCGAGCTCAGCGTTACTAGGTCGCCATTTGAAGTCTCGGTGAGGGAATTTACGTTGTAACTCTTGATAGGATGTCAAGGCCAAAACCTTAGCGCAAGCACCCGTGTCAATATCAAGAGCCAATCTTGTCCTATCAACCCTCACCGGCACTGACAACTCTTCAACTTTGCTTAGCGCCGCTACTAACGAGGCCGCTATAGAAGTGCTGTGAGGAGAGGCAGGAAATACTGTGCCTATCCCTCTCCGTGTTGTGATGAGCGCAGATCTTCCCCTGATGACTTGTCCTGGGGACGCTTCTTCTTACGCTTGTACGACACCTCTGTTTCACTAAGATCTAAATTCCTAGCCTTCATCACCAAGCCGCACTCCAATGTATTATGAGAAGTGGACTTGTGTAGAGCGCACCACTTGCGCATTTTGTGGGTAGGTGGAGGCGCCGCCTTAGCTGCCTCACTGTATGACCTTGGGAATGGCTTTGCAACGGGTGTGTCCTTAAATTTGGCACTATTACCTTGGAGCTGAAAACAGTCGTCAATTACGTGGCCACGTTTATCACAATGAGCACAGCATAAAGAAGTACCTTGTTTGTAAGTCCGGTTTTGAGGTGCAATTGGAGCCATGGGTGTCGTATAGGGAGTTTGGAGTGGAGTCATGGGTGCTATCTGAGGTATCTGGGGTTGTGTCGTAGACTTGGGAGGCTGCGCCGCCGTAATCATGGAAGACTGCGCCATTAGAGGGCCTGTAGCTGTGGGGCAGAGTTTGTTTGCGTCCTCAACCATATCAATAGGCGGTTCAAATTTTACCTCTTGAGCAAGCATGTACACCGTGTACATTGTTCAGGGGACGACGAACAACTAGCAGGAAGCTAATTCTTATCGCCGCTGGCTTCAGCTACATAGCTGGCGTGTGATGCCATTAAATCTTTCGACCTGTGACCTCGCCAGATGTAGAAGTGTTTACAGACAAGTCCTGGTTCTGCTGAGTGGACTGTCTTAGACTGGTGGCGGTGGCTGCCCGCCCCTCCATGAGACAGATCGCCCTCTCTAGTGATGCTGTGAAGACCAGCCTTCTGTCCGAGAATTTGTGCTGGGACGATTTACGTAATACTGTTTTCTCTTGGGACACCATACTGATCTGCATTGACCCGCACTTGTAAGTACAGCCTAAGTGATGACATACCCCTCGGTACTGAAATATTGTTGAATTATTACGTCTACTCGTTTCTGCCTAACCTGGAATAATAAGACAATGCAGAATGAAGCGAAGCTAAGATTAATAGGGTTATGAACTTTGTGTTATGTCAGTATGTTTAATAAATTGTAATTAAGATAAAATTGTGTGGGACTAACTAATTATGTATCAGATGGATCACCTTGTAATATTATGAACGCCTTCTCCTCTGCTGGTTTTGACCACATCAATAAATATTGAATGCTTCAAAAGACGGGTTTGCGTCATTCCCTTCGACTTGCCCGTAACCTGAACGTCCTTAACTAAAGCGTTTATAGTCGAAACAAGTACGGGGGGCGTTGAAGGGAATTCTCAACTACCATGAGGAACAAAGGAACCACCAACGCCGGGAGTTCAGCATGAGACAACAACGTAGATCGTCATAAGGTCAGCACAAGAGACAGTGACGTAGAGTGTCGTGTGTTTGAGTGAAGTGTTCAAATATCTGAGGAGTTGTCATAAAGTTTCGGTTCAAGCGTACAGGGTTGTAAGTGTTTGTTTGCGACGAGCCAGCCCACGCACCCAGTGAACGAATATTCATTACACTTGGACAGTGTCGTAAGGTTTCGGTCCGAGCGGACGGGCTGTTATTGTTCATTCCGGACAGGCAAGCTCACCCTCCCAGTGATTATACGTGTGTGTAAATAATAATAATAAACGGTTTATTAATAGAGTTGCAGCCGGTGTGTGTGTGTGTGTACACACCAGTGATCATAAAGAATAGCTGATCCGCCTACACCAGTGACGTACCGTGGTTACACTGATGAATCATGCAGAACACCTACATCAGTGGTTCTCAACCTTGTTTGCCCCATGCACCCCTTTCACCATATGTCAGAATGTCATTCCCCCTCCTTTCCAAGATTGTCTGCCTCAAAAAGTGCATTCCAAATAATATGCATATAATACTGAAAATCCTTTATTTTTTCCATATTAGTACATATACATTTACAATTTTACATGGATTATTTTTATAGTGGAGTTTTACAAATTAAATGCCAATTGAAAATGCTGATGGATTTATAAAACTTGAATAAAAGTAAAATAGTTTTTTTATATTTATAATGAATTACTTAACAGACCAAACTGAAGCATAATGCAATAAACAAAAAGTTCAATAGAATACCAGGATATTGTAAACTTGTAATTAATTTTATTCAGATGAAGATTACAGTCAATGAGAAACCAGTGATTGTTTTTTCTTCGCCAATTCTGGGATACGCGGAGGAGTGCTTGAAAGGGCACAACGCAGGTCATTTTCTACCTCTAATCTACTACGTTGCTTCGTTTTAATTTGCAACAGAGTTGAAAAGCCTGACTCACAAAGATATGTCGACACAAACGGAAGCAATGCACGGATAGCTCTTTCTGCCACTTTTGGTGAGGAATCGCGCATCAAGGGCCAAAATTCTGTGATTGATTTCTCATCGAACATATCTCTTGCTCCCGAATCAGTTTCCCCCCCCCCCCCCTGAAAACCTGATTCCCCCCCCCTGGTTGAGAACCCTGACCTACATAGTATATAAAATATCAAGAAGAATATGTCCTCTATCTAAATAAGGTGTTGTCAAGCCATTTAACATCCAAAAAAACATACTAAAATATTTACTTATATTGAAATTCGGCTCTCCGAGAATTTGTAGAATTTTTACTGACATTAATATTGATATTGGTAGTTTATTTAGCCAGAAGAATGTTGTCGCCGCTGGCTTTATCGTTGGTGTCAACAACCATGTGCCCCCCCCCCCCCTCACCACGCGACCTGTTACCTCGAATTGAATTGAAATGAATTGAAACATTTTATTTAGCCAGAAAAATACAGATACAGAATGGATAATAATAACAATATAAACATGGCTGAGCCAGTTGAGAACCTGAGCTCTCTTTGAGGCACCTGATATATACTATACATTTATCTCAAGGAAGTATTATGTAATATTTATTATCATCTGGAATAGTACAATAGCATGGTAGTAATAAGATGTGGCAGCTGGGCGGGGGGGGGGGGGGCGGTGTTTACCGCCGGGAGTGTCATCGCCACTGGCGTAAGTGCTGGCATCGCCGGGAGTGTTTTCACAGCTGGCGTCAGCACTAGTGTCAGTGCTGACGTTTTAGCTGCCTTACCCGAACAAAGATTATTGGGTGGGCGGTGTTTACGGCTGCGTGGCCACCTGGACTCTTTACCACCGGGAGTGTCATCACTACTGGCGTAACTGCTGGCGTAACGACCTTCTTATAAGACCTAATAATTTTTTGCCTGATTTACCTTCGTCTCGCAATGGCGAGAGAAATTCAGCTCATTGTCAACATACACACCTAGATCCTTCTCACATTGTTTTAAATAGTGCAGATTCTTCATCCCGTGGGGACACATGATACGCCTCCTCACCGTTGGTACGCCCCAGGTGCATCCTCTTACACTTCGTGACATTGAATCTCAGCAGCCATTCCTTCGACCATTCCTGGAGCCCACAGAGGTCCTTCTGCAGCTCGTCACAGTCTGCTTTGTTTCTTGATTTCCCGAAATAACTTGGAGTCATCGGCAAGCATTTGTATGGAGGAGTGTACAACGTCAGGCATGTCATTTATGAAACAAACAAACAACAGTGGGCCCAATAAACTGCCCTGTGGTTACCCGCTTGTGACAGGTACGGACGATGATTTCGTGCCATTAATCACCACACACTGCTTGCTGTCTTGTAGAAAGTCTTCTATCCACGCTAGGACATTTCCCAAATTCCGTACCCTTCCAGTTTGAATTTTAGCCTTTCGTGGGGTACACTGTCGAAAGCTTTGGCAAAATCTAGGTACACATTGTCGAGATTACCACCCCGTTCCCGAGTATAGCTGCCTACTACCTACTACCTAACAACAACGCTGAGGAAACAAAATATCACCGTTTAACATAAGACTTCAAGCTTATTAGAAGAAAGGGACTGGTAACAACTATAGCACCATCACATAATGGGAACACCACAGCCGATTTCAATGAACACGTGGTAACAATACGTTATATCCACAATAATATAAAATAACGGCATTCGCTCAAAGGTTATTGAGCATTTACAGTTTGTATACGAAGACTATTTCTCTGTTTCCTTAATTAAATTCACCTTAGAAAAGGACGCTTTGCATCAACAGTGGACGTCAGAAGTGACAACACTTCCATTGCTAATGTCCAAAACAATTATATTTTGCATCTCCCTCGTCATTTAAAACGCTAATAACAGGTTTATAAAATTGCTGACTCTTTTGGGGTGTAAATATGCCGCCAGTCTCCACAACTCACTGTTTAGTTCGAATCTTTTCTTTATTTCCCTACACACTACTACTACTAGAAATCTCTGAACCACATCTTCGTCAGTGTTCATGCTTATCTTATAATGCTCTAGCCTTTGGAAGGTGGCATGTAATTGCGATCCCGAATATATCTGATTGACTGGTACATATAGGGAATCATCGGTTGGATCAATACCATACATTTGGAGTTTGACACACTATGTAAATGGCAAAAGGATGCAGTTGACATATGTGTTAGGTTCTGAATAATAAGTTCTATATACAGGAGAGAACACAAACACCTGTATAGTTTTGTAGGTTCGGTTTACTGGATAAGAGTATGTACACAAAGGAGAGCAGCACTCTCTCTTGACTAGGCTCCCGGTCAACTGCTATAGGCGACGTATGGCAAGTGATACATTAGCAGCTTCCATACGTCGCCAGGCACATTAATTAAGTGTGTGGGATATGGTAATAACATTGCCACACGCTGCTAGCTAGGCTGAATAAATAATACATAAATGGAGCACATACATAATATACATACATGATATATAATCCAGCATACATAATATACATACACCTCCCTCCCCCCTATACGCTCATAGCGAAGTCTTGAGCGGACCTTTTCTTTTGGATCCGTTCTGAGCGTCGAGGGACTTCATCACTGGGAAGGGTATGGGACTCAACACTGGTGGCGGGGCCAGCAGAAGGCATTGTTACGGGTCGGAGAAAACGGCGGTTCCTCCACCACACACGACCACTGGGTAACCGCACCTGGTAGTCCCGTGACCTGCCGAGACCCATGACTACGCCTACTTTGTCCCAACGTAGGGAGGTCGGGTCCTGAACACGGACTTGGGTGCCGACACTCAACCTGGGGAGAGAACGGGCGTGGTCATTGTAGCGGGCGACGACGTCCTGAACACGTTCGGCGGCTCGGCGATCACAATCCTCTGTCTTGACCTGCCACTCCTTGGAGAAGGATTGAGGGTGAGCAGGGACACAAGAACGAAGGGGGCGTCCATACAAAACCTGGGCAGGGGAGCGTCCGGTGTAGTTAGGTGTGTTGCGGAGTTCAAGAAGACCCCTGTCGAAGGCCTCGCAGTCAATGTTCCCAGAAGGGGCCACCTTAAGGATGAGGTGCTTCAGGGATTTGACAGCAGCCTCAGCGTGGCCGTTGGACTGCGGGTAATGGGGCGATGACAACACATGCCGGACTCCCCATCGGTCGAGGAACACAGCAAAGTCCCGGCTTGTGAACTGAGGCCCTCCGTCGGTTCGCAGGCGTACAGGAACGCCCACGTCACGGAAGTAGTGGCGGAACTTGCTGATGGTGGCGGCAGACGTCGTGTCATTACCGCACTTGATGACAACCGGCCAACCAGAGAGACGGTCGACGATAACGAGGAAGGACTTTCCTGACACACAGAAAAAGTCGGCCGACACAGACTCAAAGGGGCGGGTGGGGTTGTCGTCACTCATAAAGGGTTCCTGCTGCTGGCTGGGTTGTAATACTTGGCAGGGCTCACACGCACGGACAACATTGGAGATGTCGGAGTTGATGCCGGGCCAGAACACAGTCTGTCGTGCACGTCGTTTGGTGGCCTCAGCTCCACGGTGACTGTCGTGAAGGCGGGCCAAGGCGTGGGGACGTGATGCAGCAGGGACAACTACACGTGCTCCGTACAGAACAAGGTCTCCGTCGCAGTAGAGTTCATCGCGGAGTTTCCAATACGGGAGCAGGGTGTTGTGAAGATCGTAGCGGTTGCTAGGAAATCCATTCCTCACACACTCGACGAGTCGGACATAGGAAGGGTCATCTCGGGCCGCTGTTCGAAGGTCCTCCATTGCCTTGTCGTCATCTGGTGACAGGTCCGAACGAAGGGATTGGACGGCATGGAGAGTGACCACAGTCCTGACGGAAAGAGCGAGGTCGGCGTCGAGTACATGGTCTTCTGGAGTAGGGCGGCTGACAGGGGAGCGGGATAAGGCATCAGGGATGCAGAGCTCCTTACCAGCACGCCACACTGCAGTGAAGATGTACGCCGAGAGTTTCTCTTTCAGACGCTGGAGGCGAGGGTTCTCAACGGCGTCTAGCGTGTAGTGGTTGAGGATCGGGACAAGCGGGCGATGGTCGGTCACTAGGTGAAAGTATTGCAGGCCTATGAGGTAAAACCTGCACTTGGACATCGCCCAAACCGCAGCCAACAGCTCCAACTCAATAGTGGCATAGCGCGTCTCAGTGTCAGAGAGGAAACGCGAGCCACACTGGGCGAGCCGGAACTGCCCTCCACCATGATCCTGCAGTAGGGCGTATCCCACGCCATACAAGCGTGAGGCATCTGTCTGCAGAACTGTCGGCAAGGCTGGGTCAAACGTGGCGAGGACAGGTGGACGAGACAGGGCCTGTTTCACTTGCTGGAAGGCCTTGTCGTGGTCGGGGGTCCACAGGAATGTCCTCTTGGGGCTCATCAGGGGGCGAAGTGGTTGAGCAGCTGCGGAGATGTCCGACGAAAACTCTGCTAACTGGTTGACGAGACCGATGAAGGACCTCAAGTCGGTCAGGTTAGCAGGGGTGGGAAAATCCGTAATGGCGCGGACCTTTTCCGGGTCAGCTGCGATACCATTCCCTGAGAGGGTGTACCCACAAAAGTCAACTGAAGAGCTGGCCAGAACAAACTTGTCGGCATTTAGGGTAATGCCGTGCTTCCGGCACCTGTTGAGTACCTCGTAGATACGGCAGAGGTGATCCATATAATCCTCGTCGTACACGAGTATGTCGTCGACCACTTTCACGCAGTTTGCCAGACCTTGTAGAGCCATATCACCTCGAAGACAGAAAGCGTCTCCTGTAGCGGCGAATCCCATGGGGCCACGGCAATAACTGTAACGTCCATGCGGGGTGATGAACGTTGTGAGTGGTCGGTCTTCCTCGGCAAGCTCTATCTGCCAGTATCCACACAGGGCGTCCATCGTCGTGAAGAAGCGCGCCTTCGGGTTCACGCTGCGTATGGCTGCAAAGGGCGTGGGAGAAGGGTGCGCAGGACGAGACACCTGGTTGTTGAGCTTGGAAAGGTCAGTGGTGATCCGAACACCACCTTTAGGTTTTGCGACGACAACCATCGGGTGACACCATGGAGACGGGTCATCGCCGGTTGGTACAATAATTTCTTGGGCGACCATGGAGTCCAGCTCGTTTTTGACCGCCTCGCGGAAGGCCAGGGGAACCAGTCGAGGGGTGTAAATAGCGAATGGCTTCGCGTCGTCCCTCAGGTGGATCCTCATGGGGGGGCCTGCCATCTTCTTGAGAGGCTTGGATTCCAGAGCGGACTTGGTCACCAGAACGTCGCTGAATTCCTTCAGGAAGTACTTCCGAGCATCCGAAGGAGAGGTGTCACTGGCAAGAGGCAGGGGTAGGGCGGCAGCAGGGTCGTTGCTGCTCCCTTTTTGCACCCTGTTGGCGTGTTTTACCTCAAGAATAGGTTTGGGGAAGTCCTGGGAGATGATGGCCAACTCCTGACAATGTCTGTAGGACAGCAAAGGAGTCTGGACACCGTTATGCACATCAATCCAGGCTTGACACGACCTGTTGCCAAAGGTGACTTGTGCTTGGAGTGAACCCAGGGCCGGGGTCATCTGTGAACCATCTGCCATAAAGCGGAGATCCTTGGGGGGCGGTCCTAGATCACTTGGAGAGAGCCCCAAGCATTGCAAATGCTGGGGACCGATGACTGTAGCATCAGCGCCGGTGTCGGGCAACATCTGAAGATGGGATGACACACCGCCGTAGGTCACGATGACGCTGATGTACTGGGGGACTTTGGTCCTGGGACGCTGGGGGGAGCACACATTCCTAATGTGGCTCGAGCGTTGTCAAGAGTCGTCGTACCTCTGATTGGAAGACTGTGGGCGGCCCTCTCTGGTGGAGGGGGGCTGAAGCTTCCGCCGACGCGGTCCCTTGGGTATGTTGGAAGGGCAACACTTGTCATAGTGGCCCAGACGACCACACACATTGCACTGGACGCGTTTGGCTGGGCACCGTACTGTGAGTGACCAGTGGCCCTTACGGTCACAACTGTTGCAGGTAGACTGAGCAGCTGGACACACCTGTGTTCCGTGCTGCTTACCACAGTTGTTGCAAAATAAACCGGGCGTGGACGTGGTGGGCGAAGGCGTAGGAACGGACTTCTTGTCCTTCTTGTACCGGGACACAGCGCGTACAGCTGTAGGGGGAGCACGGATGGCAGAGGTGGCACACCTGGCAGCCTCATAGGAGCGACATATCGTCAACACATCCTTAAGAGAAGAGGAAGAGTCGAGGGAGGTGAGGCGTTGGACAAGTTCCTCGTCCTTAACACCCATCAGGATCACCTGCCTCAACTGGGTCTCCTCGCACTGCTGGTGGTGGCCTGGACATATATCTACCTCTTCCGAGGCTCTCTTAAGACGCACGTAAAAGGCATCAAAAGACTCACCCTCCATCTGTCTGCAGCTAAACAATTCCCTCCTGCGCAGAGCTTCATTCTGCTGTCCTTTGATGTGCCGTTGTAGAACGTCCAGTACCTCCTCTACAGACAGCAAAGAGGTTGGGGGTACCTGCAACGTATGTTCCAAGACACGCTGAATTTCCAAGGACAGGCACATGCGCAGCTGGATGAGTTGTTTAGGCTGTGACAAACTCTGGAGATCCACCATTGTAGAGTAGTCAGTCCACCGTCGCCGCCATTCACGAAAAGTCTGGAAAGTCTCATCAGGCTTCAAGATGGGCGGCGTTTGAGCTGCTGCTTTAGGTGGGGCTGGGGGGTGTGAAGGAAGCATGGATGAGGTATCTGAACCAGTCAGTACCGAGGCAGTGTTAGAGCCAGGGGCTTGGTTAACAGTGAGGCGAGATATCAAGGCTTCAAACCGTTCACTGTCTTCCAATCTCCGTTGGTTGTCTCGTTCTGCCTCTGCTTGCCTTCTGTGCTCATCCGCCAAACGTCTGT
The DNA here is from genome assembly GCA_958450375.1 of Homarus gammarus. Taxonomy (NCBI): domain Eukaryota; kingdom Metazoa; phylum Arthropoda; class Malacostraca; order Decapoda; family Nephropidae; genus Homarus; species Homarus gammarus. The sequence goes on along the minus strand of CAUDMG010002446.1, from coordinate 135,931 downwards.
GGGCTTCATCCTCGCGTTTCTCATCTCTCATAAACTTCAGTAAAGCAATTATCTCTGGAGACAACGCTGAATATTGAGGTGAGGGACTGCGCGATGTGGGGGCTGGAGCGTCGTGGCCGGCCTGGTCATCAATCTCTGCGGGGCTATCACCCGCCTGAGTCATCCAGACGCTGGGTCCACGGCTACGTAAGGCGTGAGACATAACTACTTCCTCTGTGTACTATGTCTTAAATCAGTGTTGACCGGTCAGCCCGTCGTATCAACAAGATTTCAGACAAAAATTAATTAAATACACAGATAAGTAGGTTATATATATAAAATATATATAAGGAAGCCGCGCGGTCAGCGAGTGTTCGTACAGTACATGTACGTGTGCGAGTGAGTGTGTGTCCTGGGCGGGTAGAGCGTCTCGCCCCAGCTGTGAGGGGGGGGTTGAGGCGGCGCTGTGAGGGGGGTGGAGGGAGAGGCGCGGCGACTCCCAGTCAGTCTAGTTACCCTCAGGACGCGGTCAGAGACGGGTGCACTGAACTTTACTCCTTACAAATGCCCAGAACGTGCCGTATACCTTGGGAATCCTTTAGAACAAGGTCACACATGAATGGCACGAACACACAATGCACTAAACACTTCACAGAAAATCACTGTCACTGCTCAAAGTTGCTGAAATTCTTCGAGGCGAGGTGACGCGCGCGGGAGTTGACCCAAGGGAGAGAGGAGTCCGTACGCCGGCTGCCCCACAAACTTTGCACTATCACTCGTAATTATCCAGTAAGATCGGATCACTGCGCCATGTTAGGTTCTGAATAATAAGTTCTATATACAGGAGAGAACACAAACACCTGTATAGTTTTGTAGGTTCGGTTTACTGGATAAGAGTATGTACACAAAGGAGAGCAGCACTCTCTCTTGACTAGGCTCCCGGTCAACTGCTATAGGCGACGTATGGCAAGTGATACATTAGCAGCTTCCATACGTCGCCAGGCACATTAATTAAGTGTGTGGGATATGGTAATAACATTGCCACACGCTGCTAGCTAGGCTGAATAAATAATACATAAATGGAGCACATACATAATATACATACATGATATATAATCCAGCATACATAATATACATACAATATGCTTTACGGATTACATGCAAAGTTGGGGCTTTACTCTAAAAAATCAAGTTTATTGTGTTGAGTTGCGGCAATATGTAATTCAAAATTCATGCAGCAGAACACAAGTCTCTCCTCAATTACCCTGATGTGGAAATACAGTTTGAGGGGGTTACCACTGTTGGAGTATTCTTGCAACAGCTTCATGGAGTGACAATCACCTCGTGGCATAGGTATGAAATATTTGTGGTTTGGGTTGACAAAACTCTGGAATTCCAAAACTCACATTTCCCTTTGGCACTATGGGAAAGGTAAATGTACACATTTCTCAACACATCTTCACGAGTACGTGGCCAGGACTTTGCTGCTTCGCTGGCACAGAGATGCATGCTTTGTGCAACACTTTTAAAGATGGTAATGCCAAGCATTTGAACTTTCATTCTGCTAGTGATACAGTTATATTCGCCCTTTATGTTTAACGCCCCATCTGCAGCAGACCCAATGAAGTTGTTCAATGGTATATCATGTGTAGTGAGGCACTAAAACAGCATGTTATATATTTCACCAGTCGAACCCTGATTACCTTCAAATACTCCAATCAAATCCAGCATCGCGATTTTGTCATTATCTCTCCAGATCAAAATACTTCACTATCATTGCACGTGATTTACTTACTGAGCAGTCGGTACTTTCGTCAATAATTACACTGAATTTAATTGTAGTTTCCTAACCAAGTTTTGAGTTGCACATTCCCCTAAAGCTTTCACGACGACCTTGCATCTGGTCTGTTTCGTTGCCGTTTGAGCGGCTGTCTTGGAATCGGGAACATTCGCTTATTGAGGTCGTCAAGGTGGTCACATAAGCTAAAAGAAATATTAAATTTATTTGGCTATACTTGCAACTGAAGATTGTGAGATCACATGCTGCTAAATGATTAAGGTTTCTGCCACCCTTACTTGGGACAGATTAACACGACCACTTATTGAGCAGTGCCATTACATTTTGGGCTACAACACAAGAGGAAACAAACACTAAATCACCTGAATGGCATCATGTTCTGCCAAAAACGCTGCGAATAGGACAGTTGCCTTCGCTGCGGCGCTCAGTATGGCCCCGGCAGGGTGAAGACGTGTCAGGTTGATCAAAGGCACCGCCGCCAGGCTGACCACAATGAGCAAACGTGCCACCCGGAGCAGAGGTGCGAGCTTTGAGGAGTTCTTCCTTACCCGTATGCTGTCTTGAGGTGCGGTGGCGTTTCAACGATGATGTCTCGGCACTTAAGTATTTTTGGCAATCATGACGATATGCCTTGGTTGGAGTTCTTGGTACTCAAGCTAGTCAACAGCAAACGTCCTTCGCTAGCCAATCTTCTTGGAAATGGGGACGAGGAAGCATAACCTGGAGATGTCAGTTGTTGAGAATATGTTAGACGTTGACTCTCACAAGCATTAAATAATCTCCGTGCACCCATGTGGTATGCATAGAATTTCACCAAATATAGTAGTATTGCAGAGAACCTCTAGTTGAACATCAGTTTACTTGCACATACATGTAATCCACATAAAAGATATTAGTTATGTTGATTGAGTGTGTAATAACGACAGTAAATACACCAATTACCATGACATACAGATGTCTAAATGAATCAGAGCCTCTTAATTCACAAGCAACACCAAAGATGTTAGTGAACAATAATCCTAAAAGAAGCTTGTACTATGAAATTCAATACACAGACAATTTAGTCGGAGTTCATTTGTTACAGTTTGATAAAACCGTGATCCAAGTTCGTAAATGCAGGTGTATATTACGAAATATTAAGTAGATTTTCTTGAACGATACCAGTTTCCGTTTTCTGTACGAAACGGCACGAAACTGGTGAATGGAACACTTATCCAAAGGAAGTAAATAAACTAATTTATGATAACAAATACAATTAGACCAAATGTGAGACGATATTCGCCGATGATATAAGGAGCCTTACATAGTGGTTGCCAGACGAAAACCTCAGAAGTACTAATCAGTGTACAATCCTTCTGCTTTCACTACACGATGGTACCAGAATGACCATATCCGTTTACCTGTCAAATTCATCGCCTCTTCTACTGCATCAGCAACGAATTAATATGTTACTAACCTTACGTAAAATAAGGAAATCGTCGAATGATATCTGAATTTCATGTCCTCCTTTGGTATTGCTTACTTGTACCCTTAAATTGGAAACATACTGTACATTGCAGCAGCACTGGTCGGGAGTGTGGACCACAGGTTGCGAGTGTTCCTTTTCGTACAAGCAGAGCTGTCGCCCGCTACTGAGATTATGAAGGAAAGGAAAATTGATTCATTACCACCGATTTTAAGGTAACAAATAACCAACTAGACGAAGTACACGGTAAGCGTGATTAAATTTACTTGTAACACCGTAAGCAACCGGCAGTGAAATGCCACTTGTAATACCGTAAGCAACCGGCAGTGACCTGCCACTTGTAACACCATAAGCAGCCAGCAGTGAAGTGCCACTTGTAACACCACGAGCAACCAACAGTGACCTGCTATCATCAAACATAAATACAAGCAGAGAGCTGCACCACCAAATACAGGCGGTGAGAAGTGGTTCACCGAACATACTTTGAGACCTAACCGGAGCTGCATGTGAATATCAATAAAAGGACAAGAGGTTGTGGAAATGGATCCAGAGCAACGAAAGGGAAAGGTGAACAAGGACAAAGGTGACCGAGACCCAGAGGTAGAAGTTGTCCCTCCAGAGCTGAACAACCGCGACTTTACGGCAACAGAAGCTGAAGGGGGCCACCCTCTGCCTGAGCCTGAATGCTCAGCACCTAACCAGAATCCCGGGTCCAACATGATGGCAGAAGTGCGACGAACTGTGACTGAAATGCTGGAGGCGTATTTCACAAAGGGGGAAGAAAGGGAAGCAGCACGACGTTTGGAGTTTGGGAATGGCAAATTTGAACAGTCAGAAGGTTCTCAGAACGATTCTGGGGACACAAGTCCTGGATGAATACCGACTGCAGATGCTATTTGTGAAGTGGAAACAATAATAAATAGTCGAACCATCACACCTGCCTCGAGCGACATGAGAGACCTAGAAGCGTTTACACCAGCCCACATTCTCCACGGTGGCCCACATGCTGATCTGCCATTGGGAGGATGTCTTTTGAAAGACTTACATCAACGACGGTGGCGGCACGCGCAGTTCCTGCAAGGCCACTTCTCGAAACGCTGGGTGAGGAAGTACCTTCCACTACTCCGCAAAAGACAGAGGTACATAGAACCAACCTGTAATCTCCAGAAAGGTCTTCCTCGCAACAAACGGCCATTGGGCAGGGTCACGACAATAGTCCCGGGAGCCAATGGTCCAGTGCGCCAGGTGCGTGTGAAACCGTATCTCGGGAGTTCCGAAGGCCAGTGACCCGCGGATACCTTATTGAACACGCCACACCGTAAATCTTGGGCGATTGCCCAACGCCGGGAGTGTTATCGCCGCTGGCTTCAGCTACAGTGCTGGCGTGTGATGCCATTAAATCTTTCGACCTGTGACCTCGCCAGATGTAGAAGTGTTTACAGACAAGTCCTGGTTCTGCTGAGTGGACTGTCTTAGACTGGTGGCGGTGGCTGCCCGCCCCTCCATGAGACAGATCGCCCTCTCTAGTGATGCTGTGAAGACCAGCCTTCTGTCCGAGAATTTGTGCTGGGACGATTTACGCAATACTGTTTTCTCTTGGAACACCATACTGATCTGCATTGACCCGCACTTGTAAGTACATCCTAAGTGATGACATACCCCTCGATACTGAAATATTGTTGAATTATTACGTCTACTCGTTTCTGCCTAACCTGGAATAATAAGACAATGCAGAATGAAGCGAAGCTAAGATTAATAGAGCTATGAACTTTGTGTTATGTCAGTATGTTTAATAAATTGAAATTAAGATAAAATTGTGTGAGACTAACTAATTATGTATCAGATGGATCACTTTGTAATATTATGAGCGCTTTCTCCTCTGTAGGTTTTGACCACATCAATAAATATTGAATGCGTCAAAAGACGGGTTTCAATCATTCCCTTCGACTTGCCCGTAACCTGAACGTCCTTAACTAAGGAGTTTACACAAATCAATTCTATTAACGTCTCCACATTTGTCGCTGACATTTTGCCATCTGGGTCGTACCAACCTGAACTTCTGAATGTCGCTTCCATATCTTGGCGAACTTCACCTGCGATGTCCACTGCGACGACGGGTGTCTGTGCGTGAACCACTGGCGTACAACGGTCCAACCATCTGAAGATCCACTGTAGATCGCCCAACTGTGACCTACCCCCAAAAATTCCCACATGTGTGCGTTTAAATTTTTCATAACTGGGGTTCTGTAACCCATACGCATTCAAATGATTACCGGAGTAAGATCCCTGCATAATGTGGGGACGTAAAAATGCTTTCTTTTCTTCGTCACTTGTTATTTTACAGGTGCGCATGGTATCTTCACATGCACGAATGAAATGCGCAACCCGAAAATCATCTTGGCCTGTAAAATTGCGGACGTAGTCGCCACGCTGCATGATATTAATAACATTATCAGGTTTAGATGTGGTAGTAGTACTGGTGTGGGGGTTAGGGGAAGTCATGGTAGTGTTAGTATTTAGTAAGTTAGTATTCTTACTCCTAACAGAAGGCTGGGTTAATAAGGTTGTTACTGGCTTAGGAAAAGACACACTATCACCTGAAACAGGGTTAACTGCTTTTGTATACTGAGGTGAGGTACTATATTTATTTCCAGACCTTAAGATACGACGGTTTAATTCGTCATATGATTCCTCAATAACTTTCTCACTACTTCCTACCGAATCAACTGACTGTGTTTCTGACTCAAATTCAAAACCAGTCTCTACTTGATCATTGGTGAGTACAGTATCAGCAAATAGATGCGTTAGGCGTACAAGGTCGTCACCTTTAGACATTGGAAACTTTGAAAATTATCTAAGAAGTTCCGTGTGAGCCAAAGAATAATTAATCGGTAAAAGCAAATTACTTGCCTCTCATTTACAAGAAATGAAAAAAATAATTGTAGTTAATATAATTAAACTATCAAAGATTGAACAGACACGATATATAACCACTGTAAATTATAGCACTTTAGTACATTTAATATAGATAAGACACTTTATCAATGAAATACTCCTATCCGACGTTCCTATCGTTGTGAAGTTATCTCTCGAACGTGTTTATGTGTGTATAACTATGTAAATTGAAATACCTATTACAGGGTAGAGTCGTCTGTAAAGAAAACGCAATCCTTCCAGGTGATATCTGAGGTGGAGTGGGTAGAGTAGGCGGGGCTTCGTCCTTGGATGGGTGTGCGCGCCTCCTGCTGGTTCCCTTGGTAACGAAAGATGGTGTGCAGCAACCTCGACGATGGGCGAATCCACTACAGAATAGGGGAGTACCTCCACTGTTGAACAGATATTGATGATGGATGGATATTTTGCTGTCTTCTCGCTGCTATGCCGCTGCCGTGACTGCCGTGTGCCAAACCTTTGTAGTCTCATATATATGGAGAACTGATTGATGACACAGGAACTTATGTAATAGACGCTCGCGACACCACACAACCGTCCAGCTACTTATGAAATGTCAACTGTTAGTACAGACTACGAAACCATCTGCAACACTGTACTGAAGAATGCTGACTTCTGGGTTTCTTCACCGGTAGTAACAGGATGTTCACCAAACTGGCTGTATGATATATTAATAATTCTGCTTCTCTTGAGAGTGTCAGAGATGAGGAGCACTCACTAAGTATGTAAGGCGTCACTGTTGTTTGTTTTTCTGTTTTCACAAAACACAGACGTCTAGGTATGTCTACTAGTTCAAGGCATTCGTTAACCACCTGGCTGCCACCTTATATGAATCCGTAGGTTAATCCCCCAATTAACCGAGTTGTTCACATAAATAAATATTGAGGTTTTAGTAACGAGACCCAATTGAAGTTCCTTTGTTTTTTTATAAAAGGTTTATGTCTATAATTCCTGAGTGTAGATCAACATTAAGTTCCACTGTATATGAGTGAACGAGAAAGAGGAGGGCGTTTATGTAAATATCAACGTAGATCACGTCCCTTCGATATTAGTTGATCTGAGTGACAGAGCAAGGAGCGTCTCTGGTGTGCTCTTACAAAGATGCTGACATATGGGCTTGTTCCTCTTGGGAAAGCTACAGTTCACATGTATAACTCATGTCTTACTCATAGAAAGTGGAAAGTTAGAGGGGGTGAATCTGAATATAATATCAGATGTATTGACCCATTTATATAGTAATATGCCCTGCCCTGGATTTGATCTGAGTATCATTTTTAAGTTTCAGAAGCTCATTTTCGACTTCAGATATGTCCATGTTAAATACTGATTCCATTCTAAATGCAATATCTTCAACATTTGTGATTTTACCAAATGGAAAACACATATATGTTGCAACAGGTTCTATTGTTGTTATATATTGAAACCGTCTGTCAAAATATGAGGCAAAGTTTTGTAGGCTACCTGTTCAATATATCGAGCACTGCCAAACTGGTCACAGTCTTTTCCTTGGTTTTCTAGTTCAGTCATCATATTTCTGAAGTTTCGTAGTTGATGTTGATGCAGCTGCGAAGACACTAGTTTTAGTTTATGCTTAAAAGCAGCCACAGGACTAATCATGTCAACTATAGTTATATCTTTACCTTGCAGATCTAAGTTTAGTTTATTCAGCATAGCAGTCATGTTATCTAAAAAAGCTAAATCTAACAGCCACACTTCGTTGTGATCAAAAGGTCAATCTTTTGAGGCCAAAAAAGAAGTTAGGAAACCTATCATCACTCCTGCACAGGGCCATGAACCTACTGATTCGGCCAGCCATTGCAGGTGCCCCATCAGTATTTTTAGATAGGAGCTTACTTACTGGAAACTGTGTACTATTAACAAAATCACTGAAAGTCTGAAATATGTCTTCATCCCGAGTTTTTCCTTTTAATGGTAGAATTTTCGGCAGTTCCTCTTTGGAACTCATGTCTTTAAACACCATTCTCATGAAAATGCATAATTGTGATGTATCGACCACATCAGTAGGCTCATCAAATTGTAATGAAAAGAACACACACTCATGTATGTCTCTATTCAGTTGTTCACACAAATCCTCAGTCATAAAGTCACAGCGACTCATGACAGTGTTTCTTGATAACTGAACATCCTTAATAGAAGACAGTATTTCAGACTTATTTTTTAAATTTTCAAACAACGAATATGCTGCTTCTAAAAAGGCCCGTATGAACGCGAACACTTCCTATCAGGTTCCGCCACACACAGCATGGCACAGTCGAAGTTTTTTTGTATGTATCGCTCTGATGTGTCCATAATGATAATCTATTCCCAGAAAAAATCTAAACAAATATAATATCCCAATGATTATGAGTAAAATTTGATGAGGGTTTTTGTATCGCAGCTTACGAGGGATGGATCATTACGTTAACTTTGGCATGCGATAGACTAGAGAAGATCTTGCGATCAACCAGTCGATCGCGATCGACTGGTTGGCCACCCCTGCGTTATAATAACAGAGAAGAAAGAGCAATTATTAATTATTAAAAGAGAAAACCTCTACTCTTACACATATTTATCAGATAGCGGATAGAAAAATAAAAATTAAATACACTTTACATCCCCCCCCCTTTCTGTATGGTATCTGTTTATCTATTTTATCCTGGCTACCGCCAGAAGATTTTATTCATCTGGAAGTTCCATCTCGTAATCAAGGGAATAAACAAAACGTCGCTTCTTTTACAGGATGTAGATTCAAACACATTCATACTCCATTTGCTCATAAGGCCCTTTTCACAGAAACACCTTACTTAGAACGTGTATTCATCCCTCTCTCATCCTATTGTAACTATTATTTTCATTTAGCGAGATCTAGACGATTGCACTCTGCTGAGGAAATCTCGTGGGTATTGACCCTCCTCACCCCTAGTAACACACTTACCCCGGACCCCCCTCCCCTCTACCTCCCGCTTACTAAAGCGAATGCTTCGAATTCACACTTCAGAGTTCTGGGTTCCCACCTCAGGGACAGAGAGCGTTGGCAACGCAAAGTAGTTAACGCGGGAGTTGAACCAACTGTACATTTAAAATTTTAAAATGAGTATGAATATCCAGCTAATATAAATTTTTGGGGGTGAATTCTTCATTGATGACCTTTTTCTTTTGGAATTTTGGTAAGGTAACGTAAAAATTGACAACATTGTTTTAAAAGCTAGTGCTTCTAAAATTTACCAGTTGTCTACCGCTCAAACTAGACTTTTTTCTTCTTTTTGTTCTTCTTTTTACCCCAGCACAGGTCACTGACCCACATCAGGCCTGGGGGACGAAAATGTAGTAATAATAACTATAATAATAATAACTAGTTCATAGTAAATAAAATTTATAATAAAAAATACAGAATTAAAATAAAATAATACAAACAATAACAATAACAACAACACCGATAATAACAATAATATTATTATTATTATTTTTATTAAGGAACCATAAAGAAATACAAAAATGAAAAAAAAAGATCAATAGTGAGAAACGATATATGTATGTTGTGTTGTCAAAGTAAGAGAAACAATTGAGACCCTGCAATTGTGTGTAAATGAGGCAGAAAGTCAGATCAACAACCTGGGACTTGGTCACAATTTTCGCGATGTCATATGACAGCAGGGTCTACCATTAGACCATACATTATGCTTCCAATATCTTCCCAGGCGGTAGTAGCTCCCTGTTTGATAGCTTCCTTGTCTTGCCCATCTATTGCAATTTGATACTACTTGTTTCTTTTTTCTTTATTAATGTATTAGCAAAATCGTCAAACAATTACTTAACTGGCTATGTCACTCCAGAACACTCACTGGTTTTGGCTGGTGACGGATCTTAACTTGAATGCTTCTGCTGCTGTCGACATCCACAACATTGTCAGCATTTACTCCACCACTGATGCTCAAGTCACCGTCGACACGCAACCTACTGAGGTGACCGACATTCGGAGTTCTGTTATATCGTCGCCATCCGTCACTCCTTTCCAGAAGGCCATGGGCGAGGTAGAGAGTGTGTTGTTTGAGGGTGTCCAAGGTCTGCTGATCGGGCCTAATTGGTCTACATCGACAGCGCTATCTACCAGAGAAAACAAGTAAGTGCATACAAGTGTTCCCGTCCGTGTTTCTGTCTGTACATCTGTTGGTCAAGAGTCGGAGTTAGAATCAAGGGTATTTAGTTAAAAATTTATGCATGACAGGACAGCTAATAACCTTCCGAGGGAATTATGGAATCCACATCATCATAATGTTCAGCAGTTGAAATTGCTTTCTTCATAAGAGCATAAGAATGGCGTTAACTGTAGTAGACTTATTGGTCCATACTAGGCAGCCTTGTTTTCATCAAATTCCTATCGCTCATATATCTGTCCAACCTATATTTGAAACTTCCCAGAGTGTTCGATTTAGTGATGATGTTTGGCAACTTGTTCCACTCATCCACTACTCTATTTCCAAACCAGTGTTTACCTACTTTCACGTAAATCTAAAATTGTCTAATTTAAAGCCTTTGCTATGCGTTCGCTCCTGGTTTGATAGTTCAAGTACAGTCACGTTCAAAGCTCGTGTTCAGGTCGTGAACCCTGTGAATCCCGAACCAATGAATTCGAATCAGCATGCAAAGGGGGAACGGGGAGAGGGAGTGGAAGAGGTTAGGCTACTAAATAGTTATTAGTGCATTATTACCTACAGTATTGAGAATAAAAGTTTTGCCTTAATGTAAAAAAGTTAATTGGTCATTTTTAGATGAATTCTATATTATAGAGATACTATAGCTCACGTGTGGTGACCAGTTTCATAGCATACAGTAACCATTATGTAATAATATGTCAAAAATATTACAAATTTCTCAATCTGGGATAAATGCCACGTAGAGCCAGCTTCTTATAGCCTTTGTTTGCAGCCTCCATTGACATTTACGTTGTACCGACTACCCATGTGGGTATTCTTGGTTGATGCTGACACTGGTTATTGTGCAGCAGCTAAGAGTGGTTTTTTGGTCGCCTTTTATGAAAAAAATGCTAGCCACTTAAAAATCCAACATAGCGTCTCCTTTCAAGATGGCCACCAACTGACTTAAAAATGCATCTTTTCATCAAGGAGATGTCTGATTTAAGTGATATTAGTGTCGATTTCTATGTTTTAAACTTCGTTGGAACTGATTTTTCCATCCCTGAATGTCTTCTATACATACTTGTACCATTTTGGGACAAATTAGAAAATATTAGGCAAAATGAGGTGTAGGAGAAGCAATAGTAGAGGTAATACCTTTGTTTATGCAGTCAGCCACATCCCGTCAGGATGGACTGTACCTACACTGGTCCTCACTAGTCTCCCGACTCTCACTTATGGCTCCTAGAAGTCGCTTGTGCACAGTGACGGCCACACCCCGGTACACCATATTGGATCACTAGCTAAACTAGGTACACAGTCAAGTGGCTGGGTGTGAGGGAGTAAGTCTAACTCCAATCTCATGGTGCAGAGTGAAAAGAAATTTCTACTGTTATTTGGACGGCCTTGTAGTCATAAATCATAGCAATAGACTAAGAAGAGTTATTGTCTACACTACCAGGGCATACTGGTGATATTCACTGCTGCTAAACTCAGCAAGGATTCAATGTCAGCTAACTTGAATTGAAAGTTAGTATTCCAAATACTGTTTAATCTACCCCAAAGAATGTTAGATAGCCGTACAGATCGCACGGGCTTTAAATGGCATTGGATGAACAATCGGGCTAGGTGTAGGGCGCATGCATGAACCTAGTTGTACCCATGCAACAAAGTGCATAATGGTGAGAGGTGGTAAAAGGATAAACCTTCGGCCTTGACCCATTGATTCTGTAGTCTAGAAAAATGACAGAACAAACCAACCAAATACAGCAAGCTAACTGGGATAAATGCTGCCTTTGTCAAAAGGAAAGCAAGGAAAAACTCATTCACCCACATAGTGTATTCAACAGAGAACAAGATCGGGCTGGTTCCAGCAACATAGCAAGAATCTACCATTATTTGATGCTATCAACTCTATGCCAATTCTACTGAATCCTGCCAGGAATAGATGAAGGTGGTGGAATAGAGACCACACTGACAAGGAACAGTGCAAAATATCATCAGAGCTGTAGGTTGTTGTTTAACAACACAAAGTTAAAAATGGCCCAGAAGAGAGCATCTGCTGGAGTGGCTGAAAACACAGAAGAGATCCACAACAAGTGACCAAGAACTTCTCAGCCCTCGGAACCATCCTGCTTCTTCTGTGAACGTGAGCTCCCAACGTCAGCTTTAAGACAAGCAATGACAATGAAAATGAGTAAACGACTTAACGAATGTTTAAGAAATCTGAGCGACGGAAGGCTCCTAGCAAAGCTGAGTGCTGGGGATGCTATCACACTGGAAATCAAGTATCATCCCTCCTGCTTAGTAGGATTATATAACAGAGAACGGGCCTAACTCAATGCCCTGCATCAAGAGCAGAAAACAAAGTCGACTAGCAAGGATATGTACCCAATTGCTTTTTCCGAACTCGTCATCTACAGTACTGATACAGAGGCTACAAGTGATGGGACGAATCCAGTTGTATTCAGGCTTGCAGATTTAGCATCTCTTTATAAGCAACGACTTCTGCAACTTGGTGTAGAATCACCAGACGTGAATTCAACGGGGGTTGAAAGAGTAGTTGCTCTCCCGCATACCAGAGTTAGAAGTGCATAAGAAGGGTCGGATGTTCTGATTGTGTTCAAAACGGATGTAAGTTCCGTTCTGTCAGAGGCTAGCAAATAAAATGAAGCCATACACTTAGCTAAGGCTGCTGACATCATTCGAAAAGAAATACTTAATTACAAGTCAAAATTTTACCATGAATACCATGAGGACTCCATTCCGCCAACAATTCTTCAGTTTGTCACATTTGAATCATGGCGTATTCAAATCGGATGTTGCAATTGCACAGCTACTGCAGTATAACTGCTTCACAAAGTATAAAGAAGCACTCTAAAGACCGCGAGACTCCATTTGCAGTATATATCGGTTTGGCAATTTATTCAAAGACCAGGAAGAGACAACTCATTGATATCCTTCATGAGGATGAGATTAGCTTATCTTATGACAAGGTATTGGAAATAGTTGCACAGCTAGGGGAATCAGAGGTGAACCAATATGTAGACGATGGGGTTATGTGTCCACCTGTTCTTCGTAAGGGACTCTTTACAACCTCTGCTGTAGACAATATTGTCTTTAATCCAACAGCAAATACAGCAAGTGCTGCTTTCCACGGTACAAATATCTCATTGATCCAACATCCAAGCTCCGATAATGAAGGTGAAATAAGACCTCCCAAACTTTCGGATAGCAGAATAAAGAAACTTCCCAAGATTCCAGTGTCGTTTACAAACATTCCACCAGCTTCCTTCAATAAGAAAAACCTAGAACCTCCTCCTATACCCATTCAACGCCTGCCAGACCTCAGCATATTCAAAGAAACTTGGCACCCGAGTTTGACTGGTGGAGAAGATTTCCCTAACAGAAGAAGTAGAGTGTTCTACTTGCATAACCTGGTCAGCTCACCATGCTTCCCAAAGAAGGAGTAACAAGTTTAATGGCATCATTATATCTTTGCTTCCTCTCCTTCGAGACCAAGCTCATTCTGTTGCTACGATAAAACATTTTCTGAACAAAGCAAGGGAAACCATTTCATTCCTAAATCCTGGACAGACCACCGGTCATAACTGCAGATCAACCACTCTACGTATGCGCTTGCGAAGCAGGTTCAATTGCACTGGCCAGAGCAATATGGACAAGACAAGTTCATAATCATGTTTTAAGTTCTGCATATTGAAATGAAAGCATTATGACAGCATTAAAATCCATAGGAGAGACAGTGGATGGATTAGTGCTCTTGTGGAGGCTGGCGTAGCCTCCTCTGGTACGGCAGAATCGTTCCTCTCTGCGTCAAGCGTAACCTGAACACACCAAACACATCAAATCACAGTGTGCAGTCTGCACCAGCTACTGAAGGATGCGTACAAGTTATATACAGAGGATGCAGTTAACAGCACGGTCATCAGTTTCGAAGAATGGTGTGCAAAACAGAACAGCCCACAGTTCAGGTTCTGGTTTTTCATTTATCAGATGGAGTTGACCATATTAAAATTGATTCGGTCATTTCGAGAAGCCAACTTCAGACTGTATTGTGAATCACTTGCCCAGTTGATACCATACTTCTTTGCGAACAACAATGTGAACTATGCGCGGTGGCTTCCGATTCCCATTCGGGAAATGGTGTGCATTGAGGAGCAACATCCAGAAGTAGCCAGAGAGTTTCACAGTGGAAACATTGTTGTCCACAAATCCGAAAAAGAGCTCTCTGCAATGGCAATCGACCAAGATCATGAACAGAATAATGCGATTGCGAAAGGTGATGGAGGAACTATCGGTCTGACAGAGGAGCCTTCTGCCCTCAGACGGTGGATGATCGCAGGCCCAGAAGTGAGCCGTCTAGTTGCAAGTTACGAAGCTTGGCCAGGAGCCAAAGAAGTGGGTAGAGGCACTAATCACCATGAACAAAGTAATGCTACTCATTTTTTTTCCTTAAACAGAAGAGTCAGATGATCTACTACTGTTGGACACGAAAGACATTGCTGATGCTAGTGGGGCAAATATGATAGCAGTACATCACGAACAAGGCAAAGAACGATTCAAGTCATTTGTGGCAGAACTACAGCGTGATGGCCATGGTTCCTTCTACAAGCCCATCAAGAAGAACGACACAGCTTTTTTCAAAGAAGAGCCAACTGAGAGTAAATCAAAACCAAAGATGATGGTACTAAAGGATGACTACCAGCTGTTCTCCAGACTTTTCATCTCATGCCAGAACAAGCAATGCGATTTGAAAAAAAATCTTCAATCATGAGAACCAGTCTGTTCCTACTTCCCTAAGTGACAGAGGAAAACTCCGCACGTGCACAAAGTCTCAGCTCATTGACATGCTTCAAAACAAAGTGACATTGCCAGAGATAAAGCCAGATTCAGATGCCTCATTGTGGACGGATCTGCAATGGTGAATATACTAACGCCACATTCACCCAAGTCATCTGAAGAACATACCACTACAGACTTTCTTCCCAAGATAGAGGCATTCGGTAGCAATCACAAGAGGACTGAAATTGTGTTTGATGTTTACTGGCAGTACAGCTTGAAATTTGAGGCAAGGTCAAAACGGGGGAAAACGGTTAGAAGGAAAGCGACAGCCACTGGCCAAGCTTTCTACGTGATAACAACAAAAGCGAACTGTTTAATTTTCTTGCAGAAAAAGTGTCACAAATGACTACAATTAATATTGCCATCATAACAGAGGGTGAAAAAGTTATCAGCAACAAAGAAGCCAACCTGGGTGAACTGGCCCCATGTAGCCAAGAAGAGGCTGACACAAGGATATTTCTGCATGCAATGCATGCAACGATTGAGGGATACAAGTCATTGATGGTTGAAGCGAACGACACAGACATCGTTGTCATTGGCATATCTGATGCAACAAGGTCTGGAAACAAATGTGTGTTGCATTTGGCAAAGGACGCAGCACTCGGTGGATTCCAATACATGAGATAGTTTTGGCCATAGGACCTGAGAAAACATGTGGCATCCTAATTTTTTATGCATTCAGCGGCTATGATGTTGTGTCAGCCTTCCATGGAAAAGCAAAAAAGTCCCCCTGGCAAACATGGAACGTGTATGAAATCTGATACAATCGCAAAACTCAGCCAGTGCCCAACAGAGATGGATGAGAGTGACCTTTAAGCACTGGAGAAGTTTGTAGTCCTCATGTACGACAGGTACAGTGAAGCACCAAATGTTGATGAAGCAAGGCTTGATCTATTTGCCAAAAAGCAGAAAGCTTACGATGCTATTCCGCCAACCCGAGCTGCACTGAAAGAACATGCTAAACGTGCGGTTTATCAGGCTGGACAAATATGGGGACAGGTATTTGTGAGACAGCCAGATCTGCCTTACCTATGTGACTGGGGATGGGTCATACACGGCGACATGTGGAAAGTCTTTTGGACTGCCCTTCCACCCATTTCGAGTGACTGGTAGAGTTTACCAAATGCAGTTGCAACTACGAATGTACGAGTGGACGGTGCAGGTGCTTCAGCTATGGACTTCCTTGCACAGCTCTTTGTAGCTGTCCTTGACAGGCCTACTGATGAAATAAAAAATGCAATGACTGTCATCATTAGGACTATATTATGACATTCTCAGTAAATGACGGATTTAGCTGCAGCCTTCCGTTTGAATGAGACATCTTCTCGCAAGCTCTAATTGAAAGAATTTCCACAGGAATGTCGATTTAGAGAGCATCATAGTTTTTCATAGCAAAATCGGTTTCAGCATAGTTTAAAACATATAAAATGACATTAAAACCACTTACATTGGACATACAGTATATACCAGCATCTATGACAAAAAGTTGGAAATTATGACCAAGATGGCGGCCATCTTGGAAAATGGCCGCCATGTTGAAATTTCGCGTGGACTTTTTCCTTGTAAGATTACCCAAGGAGAGTATTCATGGCAAATTTCATGCTTGTATCACCATTTGGACGATTCTACCCGCTAGCTGCTGCACTATTATGCCTTTCTCTCCTGACTTTGTTACTATGCATCATGGATAGCACACAGTGGCCTTCGAGCAAGTCCTGAGCAGGTCTGGTAAAAGTGTGTGGCGGGAGAACTCTGCGATGTCGATTTACACCGACTGAAACTGGCAAAATCGCCATTGGAATAGGAAGATTTATTTTCTATGGCACGTCATAACCACGGCACATTATGGCCCACAAATTTTCTGTAAGTTCATGTCGTCCCCTTTTGTCAACCAGACCAACACCTCGATATGGAGATTCGCTTGGATCCAGTTCTTTACTATTCTACTTGTATGAATAAGACAAAGTATAGGAGAACAGATGTAAAACTTCCTTATTTCTTGCTCTGGCAATATCAATTATCGTGCACATAAACTACCAAACTAGCATTATTTCTAATTATACAGGTGTTACGAGTTGGGGATTTAGAATATAGTTATACGTCTACCCAGATCCCAACAGGTAACAACAAAAAAAAACAAAGACAATCGGACTATAAAAGGGTAGACAAACGATGAGAGTTTTTGTTGTGTATAATAAAGCACCATAAATTCCTTAACAAAATATTCAGCTTATAAATTACCCTTAACCAAACTTAACCTAAACATTAACAGTATATACATATTAATAAAACATAAAACAATAGTGAAGCAAGGTGGAGGTGGGAGAGGCAATACAAGATTACAAATACTTAAGTGAGGAGCTGAGATGGCTGACGAGTATGGCTGAGTATTGTAGAAGACGATAGGTAGTCACTGTGCCGTAGGGTTCCAGGATAGGTGATCCTGTGGTCACTTCCCAGAGTGAACTGCTCTCTCCTCGAATTCGAGCTGACAAAGAAGACTTGGAGGAAGTGACACAACAACCAGGATATGGAGAAGGGAAACCCCGGAGTGGTAACTAAGACGAGTCATACTCGTGTCTCGTCCCTAGATGGCGTTGCTCGTGGTGCTGGGTAGGTAGATCAAAAAAATAGATGGCGTGGTTCGTAGTGCTCGGTGTAGGGGTTCGTAACACACCCCCCCTCCAAAGACCTCCGTAGCGCGGGCGCGAAGGAGGTGATCACCTGGTGCGTCTGGAGAGTAGCTGCTGCATTTCCACTGGAGCTCGGGATAAGGAGTCTGCAATCAGGTTGTCCACCCCCTTTATGTGCCGGACTTGTAGATTATAGGGCTGGGTGAGGAGAGCCCAGCGGAGGATTCGCTGGTTGGAGGTCTTGTTGGTTTGGATGAACGTGAGTGGGTTATGGTCGGTGAAGACTAGGGTTGTTTGTGGGCAAGACTGGAGGTAACATTCAAACTTCTTCATTGCCAACACCAGAGCCAGGGCCTCCTTCTCTATGGTCGAGTAGTTGGTCTGATGTTTTTTCAACTTGGGGGAGTAATATGCCACAGGGTGAAGGACATCAGTGGTTGGGTCGGGTTGTAGGAGCACAGCCCCCACTCCGACACCACTAGCGTCGATTTGCAGATGGAAGGGCAAGGTGTAGTCAGGGGGGTGGACTACAGGCTCGGAGGCAAGGAAGGCTTTGAGGCGGTGGAAAGACTGGTCGCACCTCTGGTTCCAGATGTAAGGGACCGCAGAACTGGTAAGGTCTGTGAAGGGTCCGGCCACGCTGGAGAAGTTACTGCAGAACCGACGGTAGTAGCCGCACATCCCCAGGAAGCGCACGAGTTCCTTCCTCGTCCTTGGAGTGGGGAAGGACAAGATGGCTCTAACGTTTGCGTCCTTGGGTCTCACCATACCATGCCCAACGATATGTCCCAGGTAAGTCACTGAGACCCGGCCAAAAGCAGATTTAGCCAGGTTTATGGGGAATCCAGTCTCTTGCAGTCGTGCCAACAGTATCTCCAAACGCACCAGATGTTCGTCCCAGCTGTCCGACACCACCACCAGGTCATCCAGGTAGGCGAACGTCCCACCTAGGTCTTGAATTAGGAAGTTGATGGCCCTCTGGAATGTGGCCGGAGCATTAGAAAAGCCAAACGCCATAACCAAATATTGAAAAAGACCAAATGCAGTTATAAATGCCGAGATTATTTTTGCCCTATCCGTGAGTCCCACTTGATAATATCCTTTCAACAGGTCCACGGTAGATATAAATTTTGCACAGCCTATGCTGTCTATTATATCTTCAATCAAAGGTAAAGGGTAGGAGTCTGAGACAGTGACCTGGTTCACGATAATCGGTACAGAAACGAAAAGTGCCATCGGGTTTTGGAATGAGAAGGCAAGGTGAAGCCCAGGGGTAAGTACTAGGCTCAGCTAAGTTATGTTTTAACAAAAAATCTACCTCCTTTTTCATAATCTCTTTTTTTTGTGGATTTAGTCGATAAGCTGATTGCCTAATGGGTTGTACATCATCTGAGATTAGCTTAATATCATGTTTAAGTATATTGCAAAACCCTGGGAGGTCTGACGTGACTTTAGGAAATGTTGATCATAACTTGGTGAGATCTTTTGCTTGAGATGGATTCAGAACAGAAAAATACTCATCCAAGTTGTTGAGTATGTGACTGTTAGCAGGGTTTCCTTTAGGTAGAGGGAAGTCTAAATTCTCCAATAGGTCCATGTCATCTGTCTCCGGCTCCGGCCCTGACAAAACCGTATGCAATACAGGTAAGCTTATAGCCTCTGGGATGTCTTCCTCTGACTGCCTGGAATGGTAAAGTTTCATGAGATTAATGTGAACAAGTTGTGAATCTTTTCTGAGATCAGGAGCATGGACTATATAGTTGAGAGGAGATAGTTTATTATCATTGATTTGAAAGTTTTGATGGAACAGTTCCAAGCAACCTTGGGACGGTGGGTGGTAAGCCGAAGATGTACAATGGTCCACACTGATGTCTTTCATATTCAAAAATGGATCAGATTGTTGGGCTTTAATGAGCTCATCCTTACTAGTGGTCTTATGGTACAGATCTTCTGTGGGTAGGAAGATATTGGAGGTGGTTTTAGATGAAGAGGGCCCATTTCGCACACTCTGTGACCGGGTGACAGCACAAGATGGGAAAAGATGAGGAATAGTTTCTTTAAGGTCAGTGGTGGAGTTGACAGGTAAGGGAGAGTCGACTGTCTTTAGGTTAGGAGCCACTAGATCTCCTACCAAGTCATTACCCAATAATAAATGAATGCCGCACACAGGCATTGGATCTTTCCTAATGGCTATTTGCACTTCCCCAGTAATCAAGGGACATTGGAGGTGCACTTTAGCTAAAGGATAGGAAGAATGGGATGAGAGATCTGAAATTAGAACACTCATTAGTAAATGCGGTAGATATATCAGGAATGACGTTAAACAGGAGGATAGATTGTGCTGCGCCCGTATCATGTAGTATACGAACAGGGAAAGAACGAGACCCCTCCATGATTGAAATTTTTCCCTCATAGGTGAATGAAGAGAAGAGATCCTGATGGGGCCTTTCCACATTGGTGTTTGCTATTGGTTTGGATTTAGGATCCAGGGAACTACTTTTAGCAGTTCGACACTTTGGGTGTTTACAAGTCTGGATCGTATGGCCTGGGTTTTTACAGTAAGAACAAGTAAGCTTGGTTGCATCAGGGGGGGTAGGCGTGGGACCTTTCGACCTACCACTCACGTCTCCAAGGTTATCATCAGAGGAGGACCGAACATGTCGGAAAGTACCACGTTCTCTTCGGCACAGTGACTCCATCAGCAAGGCGTACTCATCAGCCAGCTCAGCCGCACGCCCTAAATTAACCTCTCCACGCTCCTCCACATGATTCAAGATGTGAAATGGTATCTTGCTTTTCCACTTCTCCAGGACTACCAAGTTTAACAAATCCTGAGGTGGCCATTAAGAAAACCTAGATAAATTAATTAATGGTCAAAAGATAATGTAAGTGGATTACCCTAGAAAATATCACGGCAGTTGATAACCAAAAAGTCCCGGAAACTACCCAAGTTATACCTAGGGAAATTACACTTAAGATTATTGTTCTTCTGAGAAGATCCTTAGATAAGGATAAGAGACTTGAAAGGGGAAGGGCGTATTACGGCATTAATATAAAGCTCCGGATTAACAACCCTGAGATACTTGAAAGAGGAAGGGCGTATTACGGCATTTTATATAAAGATCCGGATTAACAACCCCGAGATACTTTAAAGAGGAAGGGCGTATTACGGCATTTATATAAAGATCCGGATTAACAACCCTTGAGTTTGGTATGATTGACCCTGAATGAGATAATGAGAAGAACAATAATTGAGGCTTTATAATTATGGGGTCCTGGTAGAGCGGGGCGTCCCAAGATATCACTTCACCCTATACTAGTGACTATGGAACAGCCTACTCTGGAGTGAGGGTACGGCATTAAACAGATCCGGATTCTTCCCTACACTCGATAAGACTTACTACACGACTGCCACGTGTAATAACAGGTAAGCCTTATGACACTTGGAACATAATATCCTACGTCTGTCACTCTTACTGTACGGTAATACCAATATATGCACACACATATGAAGGAAACTTTAAACCACCGTAAAGCAATTGTGAACAGAAGTGACTGGGAGGAATAATTAACAAGGAGTTACAAGGGAGGAAGGAATATGGTACTTAAGGTCGTGTCCTGTCACGGTCGCCATTTGTTACGAGTTGGGGATTTAGAATATAGTTATACGTCTACCCAGATCCCAACAGGTAACAACAAAAAAAAACAAAGACAATCGGACTATAAAAGGGTAGACAAACGATGCGAGTTTTTGTTGTGTATAATAAAGCACCATAAATTCCTTAACAAAATATTCAGCTTATAAATTACCCTTAACCAAACTTAACCTAAACATTAACAGTATATACATATTAATAAAACATAAAACAATAGTGAAGCAAGGTGGAGGTGGGAGAGGCAATACAAGATTACAAATACTTAAGTGAGAAGCTGAGATGACTGACGAGTATGGCTGAGTATTGTAGAAGACGATAGGTAGTCACTGTGCCGTAGGGTTCCAGGATAGGTGATCCTGTGGTCACTTCCGAGAGTGAACTGCTCTATCCTCGAATTCGAGCTGACAAAGAAGACTTGGAGGAAGTGACGCAACAACCAGGATATGGAGAAGGGAAACCCCGGAGTGGTAACTAAGACGAGTCATACTTGTGTCTCGTCCCTAGATGGCGTTGCTCGTGGTGCTGGGTAGGTAGATCAAGACAATAGATGGCGTGGTTCGTAGTGCTGGGTGGAGGGGTTCGTAACACAGGCAACATCTAGTTGTAGAGGTTCTCTACAAGTTGCTGTTTCTTCTCTAAAACACTGTCTGCAGTACTGTAGACTCAGTATTCGTGGCGCGGTGCTCGTTGATACAATGATGCACGCTCATGATCAGCTGAGACTATTAAACACTCTTAAATAACGGACAATTATTGAATATATATGAAAATAAAACTTTTTACCACCAACAAATTCATTTCATATCAGTTTTTAATATATTCTATCTCAAAATGATTATAGACATTCGGAAGGTAAAAAGTTTTATCCATCGGAACTGTCAGAGGGCGAATACCCCTCTCGATAATTTGTTCCAAAGATTCCAAAAGGAAGCCCAATCCACTAGGACTTTCTTCGAGTCTGTAAATGTTTATGAATACCACACACCGATACTCTCGATCGGTCGGGTGGTGTAATGACTATGAATACCGCTACAAGTGTTAGTGAGTGAGGCTACAAGTGTTAGTGTTGGTGAGTGTGGCTACAAGTGTTAGTGTTGGTGAGTGAGGCTACAAGTGTCAGTGTTGGTGAGTGAGGCTACAAGTGTTAGTGTCGGTGGGTGAGGCTACAAGTGTCAGTGTTGGTGAGTGAGGCTACAAGTGTTAGTCTTGGTGAGTGAGGCTACAAGTGTTAGTGTTGGTGGGTGAGGCTACTGTAAGGGGCTCTTTTTTCCAATTTCATATTCATTCTTTTCATTCTTTAATACTTACTGTATATACTTGCTTCATATCTATATTTTCTAGTAATCTTTTCTTATGTATATATTAATAATTTTGTTTTTTAAGTCTTTCTGTTTATAAGTCTATATCTTATATTTCTTTGTTTATATTTTCGAAGGTAATATCTTTTCTATACTTCATTTCTTCTGTTTTATATATATATATATATATATATATATATATATATATATATATATATATATATATATATATATATATATATATATATATATATATATATATATATTTATTTATTTTTATTATCTGAATTTTATGTCCTTACTTTCTCTCAATTATATCCTGCTTTAGTTATATTCTATACCATGGATTAATCTGGGAAACCATGTTATTCTTATTATAACACTTTTTATACTTACAACAGTAGCCTGCCACCACCCAGACTTTTATTTGATGTATAACATATCTCATTGAACTGTTAGGTAGCGTGCTAGCGAGCTTCTAGGCATGTAAGTTACAATAGTTATTTTCTGAGAACCAATGGGTAGAAGGAATAGAGTGGTGGTACTCGTACTTTACTAATTCAATATTTATTAACATAAGGAGTGAACAAGATGTTAAATAAGTACACTCAGACAAGACTGAACCCCTTAGGTCTTACTTTACACTTCATAAAATAGATCTTTCTTTACTTATTACATCATTAAAGAAATGTTATATTATTCCATTGTCAATACAGATGGTTATATGACACACTTGACAATATCCCAAATTAAGATATTATTCAGCGCATCATGTTATTTCGGAATGAGCAACATGGCACTTTAACTCGAACTCAGTTGGTAGTACAAGTACATATGAAGAATGTACTCACAACTCATAACAAACTGGTCATATCAATATGAATGGGTCAATACTCAACATGGGATAACTATATTTCTGCTAATTATCCCCAATCATGGATACCAACACTGCTCGGTATATAACCAAGATCAATGAACCAGACAATACTGAGCCAACTGGGCGAGGGGGTTGTTTACTACACAACAGCCGAAGCTCCTTCTCTAGTACCGCCCAGGGTAGACTCGCTGCAGTATCTCAGCACGGCCTTCCCTGGGTGCTCCTGTCCTCAGATTCTAATCTTGTCATATTAAAGACATCCTTCAACGACCATCTTGCCCATAAGTGGCTACCGAACCTCGGTAGTAGTGGCAACACAAACAGTGCCTGAGATATGATGGACAGGATCAGAGATGTGAAAAAAAATAAATCACAAGCAATCTTTCGTCTGGCAACGACAGACGATATTTACGTTACATTAATTCTTTCACTGGGTAAATGATAATTTTACTGTTACAACATGAACACTGATATTCATAAAATTCACTAAGTTAAACAGACTTAATATGGCGGGCGTGAGAACGTACACATACCTGAGATATGATGGACAGTGTCAGAGATGTGACGCTGCTCCTCGGTCACGAGTTTATATAGGGATAACTGGCAACTCAGGCCTGTGCTCTACACGTGCCAGAAAGGCTAATCATGCAATGACAAAAATTACATTAAACTCAGTTGCTGTCCATTTAACTATGAAAATCAATACTGTGGGTCTGGTGAATTTCTTACTTCTATTTTAATAATCTAATTAGAGATTGAGCTTGCCAGGAAAGAGTGAAATGGACGTCAAATACACACACTGTTAACGTCATTCTCACAACATTAGCGGGATTTCTGGACAAGGAACTACTCACGGGGATATGTTAGATGTTGGAGATTATACAGGTTAACAGAAAAGTTCAGGAGATTAATGACTTTCTTAAATAGACAACTGACACTAACTGAACTACAAACATTAGATTCTCTGATGTTTGGGCATCAAAATAATCTAACTTCAGTAGCAATTGGATATTCATGGCAATCCCCTAGGACAATATCACGGGATGCCATTCGTACTGTCAGACTGGACGACACTCACTTACTTGACAAGTGTTACTAACAATATAGATAGTTGAAGCTTTCAACATCACTCACAAAGGATCTTAAATGCTTCAACCGTAATCAGACATATCTAAGTTGACTCAAAACAATGGTGTTCCCTCTCCCATTCAAATTCACTTTATTGAGAGGTTGGTGCCAGGAAGTCAGAGAAAATGGACGGCACCCAAGCTTGGGCGCGATGAGAAAACGGACGCCTCAGATGGGAGACTCAATAAAGAAAGCATAGCTACATGCTTTGTGGGCTACTGAGCGTAATATGAATCGTCTGATTTTACGTTAACTGACGTGAATGACCGTGGTCATTACACTTCAAGTGTTAATGTTGGTGGGTGAGGCTAAAGTGTTAGTGTTGATGGGTGAGGCTACAAGTGTTAGTGTTGGTGAGTGAGGCTACAAGTGGTAGTGTTGGTGGGAGAGGCTACAAGTGTTCGTATGATGGAGGTGCAGGTGTTGGTGTGCGTGGTGGGTATACAAGCGTTGGTGCTAGTGGTGGGGATACAAGTGTTGGTGCTAGTGGTGAGGATACAAGTGGTGGTGCAGGGTGAGTAAGTGGTTATGTGTCGCCGCAGGTGGGTGGTGGTGGGAGGCGTGGATCCTCCTGGTGACGGGTCTTGGCAGATGAGGATTGCTGCCGCTTGGAGCACCAAGGGCGTCAAAGTCTTCACTCAACTCTGGCCAGCTCCGTCCTTCAACCTAAAGGGAAGAATGCTAAGGATCAATTGTCTTAAGGTAATCATATATGAAAATGCTAATTATATGTTCAATTATTTCATTTACATTTAAATTATTCAGGCAGGTCAAGTTGCGAAGGCGAATTTTATTTTTTTAGTTTGAAAAATCGGCCCATGGTATTAATGATGTAGTTCTATGTGCAAAATCATGTGATATCTTCAGATTTGAAAAGTTTTCATTTTTTCCTAGGTAAATTTTAACTTGAAATCTTATGAAAATTCAGTATTCCCACCCTTTTACCAACACCACTAAATAGCTTATTTAAAGTAAAGTAAATGTATCAGGTTAATTTATTAGGATGAAAATGATCCAGAATAGTGAAACGAATGATCTTGACGCATTTATTAAATTTAATATTCCTTTAGAAAACAAAATCATCAAATACAAAAACCGGTTTTACTACTACGACCCGGTGTTGCTGCACACCATAGAGAACATGTCTTTCTTGCTTCTGTTTCTCCTCATCACCTCCCTGCTGACCACCTGAGCTCGGATGTAGCCTTCCCTCCTCTCCTGGCTGTACACGTGACTGCTGGCCTCGCTCACTTGCTGTACACAACGCTCTATACTCTGGGTGTGCGAAGGCCAGGCAGGGACATGCATGGGGTTGTCCAGGAAAGCTCTGACTTGAACATTGGTGAGGCTGCAGGTAAGAGGGGGCTCACTGCCAGCCTGGATGTTATCCAGACCTATGAGATCAGTGAGGATCTTGGCACCTAGACTGACTTCAGGAGTCTTCCTGACCCTGAAGGAATCGTCACCAACTGATTCGTCATGCCCAGATCCTCTCATAAGTCTCATATCCAAGATCTTTTTGACTGCCACTCTTCTCTCCTCCTCATCCTTACTGCAGAGCATTGTCTGCAGAACTGCCTCAGGATGAGCATACCAGGAAGATCTCCTCACAGTCTGCTCCACAATCCGAACAACCTTCCTTGGCTGACTCCTCAGGAGCTCAAGCTGGAAGAGAACATGCCTCGGACCTTCGGAGAACGATGACTTGACCTTGGTGTTGAACCAATTTGGCAAGTAGACACTCACGATGAATTGGACAATAAGTCTCAGGTTGTGAAGCTGGTTCCTTTTCAGTTTATGATGAGCGACCCAAATTCTGCAGAACCTGAGAGCCGTTGTGAGCCACCTAGAATGTAAGACTGGACCTATCTGCAGGTAGGCGAGTCTATCAGGCATGACCCCAGTTTTGATGGCACTGCAAATCATGTAACCATAGTACTGGTCAGTACTCAGGTCGTCAATGACAGTATGTGCAAGCTCAACGAGTGGAGGGCCAACTGTGATTTTTTCAAAGCTTGGATATATTTCTAACTCAGTGGCAGAGTCCAGCATCTTGCCAAGAGGACCAGACCATCTGTTGTTTGAAAGAGTCTTGCCATCCAGCTCCTGGATCAGATGTCTGAGTGGCAACTCGTTGGTGTGGAGGTCACAAACAATCCAGACCAGCTTCCTCCCAATCTTCCGCTCTATCCACTGTATGACCCCCCCTTGCCACCCTGTGTTCGTGTTGGTGCTGTCCCCTCCAATGGCCTGCAGGGTCTGGTCTACGTTCCTCTCTCTGAGCCAGTTCACAATGTTATCTGCCACTATCTCAGCTGGTTTCCTGATGTCATCTTTCTCTGGAGTGAAATGCCACAAATACTTCCCTCCTGGTTCACTGCAGCAGGAGTTGTGTTCCTCCTTCACCATGGCAGGGAACAACTTGTCAGAATCTCCAACTTTCATGAACACTTTAGTGTCATCCCTTCTCCCATCAAAGAACAAACAATTGATTCCATTTTCTCTTAGCCCCTTATCAAACTCAAACCACCGTCAATCCAGGCAGCTGTTGCTATCTCTGCAGTTTCTCTGAGACCAGTGTGGTGTCGCATGCTGGCCAGAGCTATGCTCGGGATATCTTTCCTATTTCGAATGTTATGCCTGGAAGGTTTGGGATCATTATTTTCTGGGTTAGGGACAAAGTCACCATTCTCCTGGTCAGCACTCGGATCAGCCATGGGGAAGTCATTAAACTCTGAATCAGCTTGACTCCAATCATCGGCCTTTTTTACCTCACCCTGGGCCTTCTCAAGTCTCTTTTCCTCGGCAACTCTTCTCCTCTTCTGTCTCTCTGTGGCAGCCTCCTGTCTCTTGGACTCCGGAATATCTTGGCTAGAAATCATGAGAGCCCCTATACTGCCAGTCTTCTCTCTCTGTGCTTTGACAAATGCCAGTTCGATCACAGGAATCTTCAGTTCACGCTTGGAAATACAGGAGATGTGGGCCTCGGATTTACAGTCACGATCGCATCCAAACTCAGGACAGAGAACAATTGGGCACTTGCAAGTAATTATGTCAAATAACTGGTCTAGTTGCTTGGCAAAGCTGTCCTTAACTGCAAGTTTTCCTCTCCCAAGAGAGATATCTCTTGCCTTTTCCCAACTGGCTAGCAGTCTCTCACTAATCTTCTTCTGACTTGTTATGACTGGAGGCTTGAACTGAGCGTTAGCCAGAGTGTACTGTGCCAAGTCAGCTTTGGTCATATCACTGGCAATGTCTTTGTTTGTGTAAGTTCTTTGGTTCTTTTCACTGATTTGCCTGATTAAAACACCGTATCTCAAAGCATCTCTCAATGTAGGCAACTCCGACTTCAGGAGCTCTCTCCCAGACCCAAGATAGTGACTGAGATGGCTGGATTTTTGGTTCCTCGTCCTGACACAAGCAGCCATCGCAAATATTATCAACCTATAAATGCGTCAGAATCTGAAACAGAAAAAAATATTGTTAGTTGGGTTGTTAAAGAATGAAGTCAGAAAGCAATGTTCACTATTTAATTGTAATGCACTAATGTAGCTGTACGTTAGATTTTCGATAAATTTCACGCTAAAATTTACCTAGCAAAAGGTTGCAAAATATTGAAACTGAAATTATTTTCTGTTTATATACACTAAAATCTACCAAAAAAGTGATGGGCCATTAGTTTTAGCTGATCTTCCCTCCTATGACCCACCCTAATAAGATATTGTTATGTCCTCAGAAACCAACAGTGTTCCTGTTTAATGACGGGGACCACTTGGCTAACGCTATAGGCTATGCTGCAGATATTACAAGACTTATACAACGGCGTCTCAACTTCACCGATGTACTGGTACCTAATACTGGGTTTGGTGCTTATAGTGACGGCGCTTGGAATGGCATGGTTGGTGACCTCCTTTACAGGGTAAGATTCACTTATTTCTCGTCAAAAGTCTTGCCGGTTTCTCCGATTCATAGACTTTTCTACTCGAGACAAATAATTCACATTGACTATGAACATTCTTTCATGTCTGTTATGTTTTTTTATGACAATGTTTTAATATATCATTTAATAAATCATTGTGTTTTTGTTATAATCTACTTATGCAGAGATAACCTGATAAAATATATTCTGGACATGTTTCAGTCCTTTTACTTCCTGTTAAACAATTTCTGTCTTCTGGAACCTTTCCAGCTATCAAACAGGGAGGTACTACCGCCTGGGAAGATATTGGAAGCATAATGTGTTGTCTAATGGTGGACCCCACTGCCATATGGCATCACAAAAATTGTGACCAAGTCCCAGGTTGCTGATCTGACTTTCTGCCTCATTTACAAACAATTGCAGGGTCTCAATTGTTTCTCTTACTTTGACAACACAACACACATACTGTATATTGTTTCTCACTATTGATATTTGTTTTCTTTTCTTTTTTATATTTATTTATTATTATGATTACTATTATTATTATTATTATTATTATTACATTTGCATTAAATATATTGTTGTAAATTTTACTACTTTTTATTAAATATTATTAATATGATAATAATAATAATAACTATTATTATTTTATTATTATTATTATTATTAATATTATTATTATTATTATTATTATTATTATTATTATTATTAATGTTGTTGTTGTTGTTGTTGTTGTTGTTCTAGGCCTATTAACTGTATGGTTCTGTCGAAGTTAACTAGGCTGGAATGTTTATATTTTATTGAGTATTAGTAGCAAAACCCAAGTTGTCTGTTATCCATTTATTCAGGAACAACTAAGACATTTCCAGAGTGTAAATCAACCGTAACTTATCACTGTAACTATGAGTGTTAAGAGAAGGACGGAGGCTATGTAAATAGACCTGCTTAAAGACATCCTTTCTATGTGAGACGTGGAGGGAGTGTGTCGCCTCAGGGCGTCAGTGCCCCGGGCGCCCAGCCCTTTCAAATGCTGACCTAAGCTGTCTCTGCCACACCTTATAAGGAAGGGTGCCTACCAGATGCCATCAATATGACTCCTTATAGCTAGTGGAAAGTTACAGGGGATGATTATGTATATAAATCAATATGTAATTAACCCATTTACATAATCTTTCTGGTGATGAAACAGGGGCCATTACATCGCTCGGTCACCTACCTTCCAAGCTCCGTGAGGACTAAACTAATCTCGCAGAATACATCCTATACATAAACCTAACCATGTTACAAACATATATGTGGATACTAAGCTGGGGACTCTGAAACCGTAGGTTTTCATCAACTACTGAGGTCCTAGTGTAAGTGACTTACAGGTTAGTATATTATGTACAATGTTCAATTTGGAAGATACTGACTTATAATAGCAAAAAAAAATCACTGCCAGAATTAACACAATAGAGGGAATAGTTAAACTTGGTATTGCAAATCCCTGTGAAAAATGAAATAGCTGTTGATCACTCAAATCAGCAAATTGTGACTCTTTCAAGTAGGACATAACTGTCAATTTCTCTGAGACAAAATTAAGGTCACTAATAGTGAAGTTCATTACTTGAAACAAGGGAATCAAATCCGAAGTTAGATTTACTTTTAAATCAAAATGCTGATGAGTAGGCAAGGTCTCAAATGAATACAAGTTATTTCACAGTAATCCGGAGCCTTATAACAACCTTTCACAACTAACTGCTTACCAACATCGTGGCATTTAAAATGACAGTAGTCTAATTAGGAAAGAAAAAATACTGCACAATATGCAGATGAGCATGAAACACAGTTTTTACACTAACTGGCCTATAGCTACATTGTGTGAGCGCTGTGCGTACATTAGTTTGTATGACTGCCAATTCACATATCCCTTCTGCAGCAGGAATAATGCGAAGACATAGGCTGGACATACGCGTAAATGCAAATATGACGACTTACACAGCGATAATACCCTAGGATCATCTAATGCTAACAAGGAATATTTTTCATCTACAAGCAAAAGTTCTTTTCGCCTATCCAGAGTATACAGTGCGTCATTTACATTCAAGGGAAGGATTAAAAGCCATCCATTAAATTTATGCTGCTTTAGCATAGGTATGTGGATAAGGATAGCATTGTGCGTGAGAGTTGACTCCAACAGAGGATAATAGTATTCCATCTCATAATCCTTGAAAATTGGAGTTAAATGATACGTCAACTTGGCAATCTGCAATGCTTCAAGAAGAGTCTTCACAGGCACAAGCTTTGCATCCACACACCCTAATCCTACATCCATGATGCTGTCGATTAGTTCAATGTTCATGCGGTCCCTTAACTTAGCTACATCATCGGCAGTCGCTGTGCCAAACAGAGTGCTATTGATAAGACCCACAAAATTAAACAATCCTTATATACTATA
Organism: Homarus gammarus; assembly: GCA_958450375.1. Taxonomy (NCBI): domain Eukaryota; kingdom Metazoa; phylum Arthropoda; class Malacostraca; order Decapoda; family Nephropidae; genus Homarus; species Homarus gammarus. Next base: position 104,793 of record CAUDMG010002446.1, on the reverse strand, counting down.
TGTTCACCACGTCCTTTATCCTGAAAGCGCGTCCAAGGGGTGCAACAAGCGCACCTGGCTTGAGGACTTCTGTGGACATATCTGTCAACACAACGGTGCCACAAAGCAGTAGGAGCAGCACCCTGATGATCCTAGCCATTCCATACGAAATTTTTATTCGTTTATTGTTTGCATGCAGAACGAAGTTTCATACAATATTCATGAGGTACACTCTGCTTCTGTACTGTCTGCAAAGAGGTGTTTGTAACATTATTACCATCTATGGGTAGTAAATGTTCATGGGCCTTCTTAAGCCGATCCGCATACACGACATTTGTTGCCCGCTTCTTTGGCGATAATGCGGAATGGACCCGAAAATTTAGCCGAAAGCTTGGAGTTCCGTTCAGGTTCTCTTACCATAACAGCATCACCTATCTGTAACACGACAGGTTTAGCTAGTTTATGCTGCTTCATAATCATTTCAGCGCGTGACGCTGCTAAATGTGTTCTTACTTGGCCATGAATATCCCCAAATACATGGATTTGTTTTGCCTCGAAATCATCCATATTATAAACAGGGCCAGGCTTGTCTGTAAGCACATCATAAGGTAGACGTTTGTCTGTACCATAGACAATGTAGTAGGGTGATTTGCCCGTAGAGCTATTAATCGACCCATTAATAGACGCTGCAACCTGCGGTAACCAATCTTCACATGTGTATTGCAAATCACACACAATCGGGCGAAGTATCTCTAGGATCTTGCGAATCGTTCTCTCAACAAGGCCATTAGCCTGTGGATGATAGGCTGTCACAAAGCTTTGTTGCATTCCATATTGGGCACATATTGGTGCTACTAGCTGATTCTTGAACTCTGTCCCATTGTCTGAGAGAAGAACCTTAGGCATAGTATATTAGGGTGTGTCATAGGAGGGAAGATCAGCTAAAACTAATGGCCCATCACTTTTTTGGTAGATTTTAGTGTATGTAAACAGAAAATAATTTCAGTTTCAATATTTTGCAACCTTTTGCTCGGTAAATTTTAGCGTGAAATTTATCGAAAATCTAACGTACAGCTACATTAGTGCATTACAATTAAATAGTGAACATTGCTTTCTGACTTCATTCTTTAACAACCCAACTAACAATATTTTTTTCTGTTTCAGATTCTGACGCATTTATAAGTTGATAATATTTGCGATGGCTGCTTGTGTCAGGACGAGGAACCAAAAATCCAGCCATCTCAGTCACTGTCTTGGGTCTGGGAGAGAGCTCCTGAAGTCGGAGTTGCCTACATTGAGAGATGCTTTGAGATACGGTGTTTTAATCAGGCAAATCAGTGAAAAGAACCAAAGAACTTACACAAACAAAGACATTGCCAGTGATATGACCAAAGCTGACTTGGCACAGTACACTCTGGCTAACGCTCAGTTCAAGCCTCCAGTCATAACAAGTCAGAAGAAGATTAGTGAGAGACTGCTAGCCAGTTGGGAAAAGGCAAGAGATATCTCTCTTGGGAGAGGAAAACTTGCAGTTAAGGACAGCTTTGCCAAGCAACTAGACCAGTTATTTGACATAATTACTTGCAAGTGCCCAATTGTTCTCTGTCCTGAGTTTGGATGCGATCGTGACTGTAAATCCGAGGCCCACATCTCCTGTATTTCCAAGCGTGAACTGAAGATTCCTGTGATCGAACTGGCATTTGTCAAAGCACAGAGAGAGAAGACTGGCAGTATAGGGGCTCTCATGATTTCTAGCCAAGATATTCCGGAGTCCAAGAGACAGGAGGCTGCCACAGAGAGACAGAAGAGGAGAAGAGTTGCCGAGGAAAAGAGACTTGAGAAGGCCCAGGGTGAGGTAAAAAAGGCCGATGATTGGAGTCAAGCTGATTCAGAGTTTAATGACTTCCCCATGGCTGATCCGAGTGCTGACCAGGAGAATGGTGACTTTGTCCCTAACCCAGAAAATAATGATCCCAAACCTTCCAGGCATAACATTCGAAATAGGAAAGATATCCCGAGCATAGCTCTGGCCAGCATGCGACACCACACTGGTCTCAGAGAAACTGCAGAGATAGCAACAGCTGCCTGGATTGACGGTGGTTTGATAACACCTGATGATGTTCACCTGGTGATAGATCATAACAAAGTAAGGAGAGCTCAGGAGAAACCTGTCAGTAACCTAGAAGAGGAGTTTGATAAGGGGATAAGAGAAAATGGAATCAATTGTTTGTTCTTTGATGGGAGAAGGGATGACACTAAAGTGTTCATGAAAGTTGGAGATTCTGACAAGTTGTTCCCTGCCATGGTGAAGGAGGAACACTACTCCTGCTGCAGTGAACCAGGAGGGAAGTATTTGTGGCATTTCACTCCAGAGAAAGATGACATCAGGAAACCAGCTGAGATAGTGGCAGATAACATTGTGAACTGGCTCAGAGAGAGGAACGTAGACCAGACCCTGCAGGCCATTGGAGGGGACAGCACCAACACGAACACAGGGTGGCAAGGGGGGGTCATACAGTGGATAGAGCGGAAGATTGGGAGGAAGCTGGTCTGGATTGTTTGTGACCTCCACACCAACGAGTTGCCACTCAGACATCTGATCCAGGAGCTGGATGGCAAGACTCTTTCAAACAACAGATGGTCTGGTCCTCTTGGCAAGATGCTGGACTCTGCCACTGAGTTAGAAATAAATCCAAGCTTTGAAAAAATCACAGTTGGCCCTCCACTCGTTGAGCTTGCACATACTGTCATTGACGACCTGAGTACTGACCAGTACTATGGTTACATGATTTGCAGTGCCATCAAAACTGGGGTCATGCCTGATAGACTTGCTTACCTGCAGATAGGTCCAGTCTCACATTCTAGGTGGCTCACAACGGCTCTCAGGTTCTGCAGAATTTGGGTCGCTCATCATAAACTGAAAGGGAACCAGCTTCACAACCTGAGACTTATTGTCCAATTCATCGTGAGTGTCTACTTGCCAAATTGGTTCAACACCAAGGTCAAGTCATCGTTCTCCGAAGGTCCGAGGCATGTTCTCTTCCAGCTTGAGCTCCTGAGGAGTCAGCCAAGGAAGGTTGTTCAGATTGTGGAGCAGACTGTGAGGAGATCTTCCTGGTATGCTCATCGCGAGGCAGTTCTGCAGACAATGCTCTGCATTAAGGATGAGGAGGAGAGAAGAGTGGCAGTCAAAAAGATCTTGGATATGAAACTTATGAGAGGATCTGGGCATGACGAATCAGTTGGTGACGATTCCTTCAGGGTCAGGAAGATTCCTGAATTCAATCTAGGTGCCAAGACACTCACTGATCTCATAGATCTGGATAACATCCAGGCTGGCAGTGAGCCCCCTCTTACCTGCAGCCTCACCAATGTTCAAGTCAGAGCTTTCCTGGACAACCCCATGCATGTCCCTGCCTGGCCCTCGCACACCCAGAGTATAGAGCGTTGTGTACAGCAAGTGAGCGAGGCCAGCAGTCACGTGTACAGCCAGGAGAGGAGGGAAGGCTACATCCGAGCTCAGGTGGTCAGCAGGGAGGTGATGAGTAGAAACAGAAGCAAGAAAGACATGTTCTCTATGGTGTGCAGCAACACCGGGTCGTAGTAGTAAAACCGGTTTTTGTATTTGATGATTTTGTTTTCTAAAGGAATATTAAATTTAATAAATGTGTCAAGATCATTCGTTTCACTTTTCTGGATCATTTTCATCCTAATAAATTAACCTGATACATTTACTTTACTTTAAATAAGCTATTTAGTGGTGTTGGTAAAAGGGTGGGAATACTGAATTTTCATAAGATTTCAATTTAAAATTTACCTAGCAAAAAATGAAAACTTTTCAAATCTGAAGATATCACATGATTCTGCACATAGAACTACATCATTAATACCATGGGCCGAGTTTTCAAACTCAAAAAAAAAAAATTCGCCTCCGTATGACACACCCTAGTAGTATATGGAAATATTAGATTCATCACTAAGACATGGGCCACAGACTCGGCTGTTTTATCTTTCAGTGGGACTAAAACCACAAATCTAGAAAAATGATCCACACACACTAGGACATACGAGGATCCCTGAAGACTCCTCCGAAGTTGTAACAAGTCTATAGCGACTGTGTCAAACGGACGGTCTGGTGTAGGATATTGTAGAATCTGTGCCGGTGACCCTTATGTTGAGCACATGACACACACTTAGCAATGTGTAATTCTATATCTTTCTTCATTGTGTTCCAGAAATATTTCTTTCTGATTTCCGCCAAGCACTTGTCACGTCCTTGGTGATCTGCCTGAAGAACATCGTACAACAACGTTATAATCGTTTTACACAACTTGTCAGGTACGACTATTTGAGTAACAATACCCTCAGACGTCTTTTTCGATCGATGGAGCATGTTATGTCGTAATTCAAACTGACTTAGTGGAAGAATTAATGTGGGAAGTTTAATATCCTCTCCCGATTCTAAAGCAAAAATGACTGCTGACCATAACGGGTCGCGTCGTTGCTCATCCTCTAGTTGTGAAAGAATGAACGTTGATACAGGCATCACTGGTGCTATATTTCTAGACAAAGCGACGGCGACTACATTCGCTCTTCCCGGTAAATACCTAAACTCGGGGTCAAATTTTTGAATTGTCAGATACCAGCGTGCTAATCTGCCTGATAGATTTCTGCCATGGAACAGTTCTGTTACTGCCGCATGATCCGTAAACACAGTTATCTTATAACCAAAGATAATGTCTTTAAACTTCTTCAGTGCCCACACAACAGCTAACGTCTCCAAATGCGTTACTGAATAACGTGTTTCAGCTTCGTTAAGTTTACGCTTGCAAAAGTAATCACTCTAAACTTTCCTCTCAAATCCACTTGCATGAGTACAGCTCCGAATCCTTATCTAGAAGCGTCAGTACACAGAGTGAAAGCTTGAGTGTAATCAGGGAGTGCTAAAATAGGGGCATTGGTAAGCGCTATCTTCAATGCCGCAAAACTATTTTCATGTTCAGCATCCCACGCAAACATTGCATCTTTTCTTAGTAACCTTGTTAAGGGTGACGCCAATGTTGCATAGTTCTTAATAAAAGAACGGTAATATCTAGATAAACCAAGGAAGCTACGCACTTGATCAACCAATGTAGGACGTGGAAACTGAGACACAACTTTTACTTTATCATCAACTGTATGAATGCCGTCACTGTCAACTACATGACCAAGGAAATGGATTCTGGATTTCAAAAATTCACATTTCGAAAGTTTAATCTTAAGACCTGCTGTGGAAAGTTTTTCCAACACTTCACGCAGTTTCATCAGATGGGTATCGACATCCTTACTGACTACTATTAGATCATCCAAATAAGCACAGACTGTGGTACCTATCAAGCCGGCAAACAGGGTGATGATCATTCTTTGAAACGTCAGTGGGGCATTCCTGAGACCAAAAGGCATACGTAGGAACTCGAAGTGGCCCAGGGGCGTGCTAAACGCCGTGACCTCTCGTGATTTTTCATCGAGTGGTATCTGCCAATACCCACTAAGCAAATCTAAGTTTCTAAATACAGCATTATCCTTACCTGAGGACTGCAATATATCACTCAAGACAGGCATAGGGTACCTATCTGGGATCGTACATTCATTAACGCGACTGAAATCAGAAACTGGGCGCCAACCACCATCCTTCTTTGGGACTAGGAATAAAGGGCTATTGAAAGGGGACTTAGAATGCGTAATAACATTCTCATCTAACATATCTCGGACCATACCCTGAACTACAGCGCGCTGGCTATGTGGTAGTCGTTAAGCTGGTACATAGACAGGATTTGTGCCTTCCCTTAATGATATGTGATGTGCGTCCTAGCTGTTCCCCTGGCAAGGCTACAATGTTTCTGTAGTCGGCAAGCAGCTCTAAGAGTCGTGTCTTGCCTTGAGGATGATCACTCACCTTAACATGTGGTGCTATTTGATCTATCCTCTCCTGCCTAGTTTGTTGGGATTGAGAAACAATACTACCAACTGGGAATTGTGTAGGCCGTAATACAACATTGTTGTGATATACTAGAAAATCACATAAATAACATCCCTCTTTCCATATCCTAGGAACGCCAGTTCTATTGAGAACTAGAACGTCTGTTAAACCACCAGGTCGAATCGTGCTCAACGTCGATTCGCACGATAAACCCTTAACCTTGCACGTTTCTGGGAGACATACTTCATCAGTTCCCGTATATCCGTCAGGTAATTCTACAGTGGCTTTGGTGAATTCCTCATTCTGATAATGAAGCGTACTCTTTAATATCGCAGGTACAATCTTCCAGGTCTTGTTTCTATAATCACGCTAGGAAAGTGAGTGTGTGAGGTCTGGGGCTTGCTTCGACACATTATCCGCCTTCTTCTGAATGGGAATGGTGGACAACACTTTCGACCTAGCGGAGAGCAATGGTGCAGAATGACGCATAGCTTTGTAGGAAACACCTTCAAACGTAATAGCATTATTACGTGGACGAACATCTATGCTATTTGTTCTGAGTGTTGGGAGACCAATTAATCCGTCAGCTGGCAAATTAAATTGCTGGACCACATAAACGCCTGCATGAAAGGTAATACCACGTCTTGAAAGTCTTAGTGGTAAAGTCACCATTCCTGCAATGCTCAGCTGCGTGCCGGATACTCCTTCGAGATCGGCGTCAGAAGGTCTCCATAAGAAATCTCGGTGAGGGAATCTACGTTGTAACTCTTGATAGGATGTCAAGGCTAAAACATTTCACATGCACCCGTATCAATATCCAGAGCCAATGTGATATCTCCAACTCTCACCGGTAATGACAACACTTCCGTCTTACCGAGCGCCGCTATTAAGGAAGCTGCCACAGAAGTGTTGTTGCTAGTAGGTACCAATGTACCTATCCTTCCTCGTTTCTTGACACTCGCTGGCCTTCCCCCGACATCCTACACTGATAAAGACGCGCTTTACGCTGCTGTGTTACCTGGGGTACTCCTGAATCCACGCTCCTGGCTTTGAGCATTATGTCACACTCATCCGCGTTGTGAGTTGTTGATTAATGGAATGCACACCACAAAACTGTTGACGGTCCAGGTGAAGACGTAGTCTTGGCCGCCTCCGTGTATGTCTTGGGTGCTCCCTGTTTCTGCTGATAGCCGGTGGAGGGATGGCTTCTCTCTTTTACTCTAACACCACCACCTTGGAGCTGGTAACACTCATCGACTGTATGACCTCTCTTATTACAATAGGTACACCTCAATGACTGTCGATCTTTATTACCTGCATCGTAATTACCCTGGTGATGAACTTTGTGCTGAACCAAAGGCTGCATTGGCGCTACCGGTGTAGGCGTCGTAGCTTTGTTATTACGTGCTGTCAGAGGTTTAGACGTCTTTGGTGAAAGCTTGTTAGCGTAAGCTATCATCGTGGTAGGCGGGATAAACTCCACTTCCTGGGCTCGACAATAGATGGGATCACGAGCCGCCAACAGGAAACTAATCAGTTCCATCAAAGTTTCCACTTTTTCTGGGGACATCTTGCCATCGTGATCATTCCACTTCGATCCCCGGAAGGTTGCTTCCGCATCTTGTCTGACCGCTCCAGCAATGGAGACAGCCCCCATCGGTGTTTCTGTGTGTACCACAGATGCTAAGTGATCAAGCCATCGAAAAACCCCATGTAGCTGGCCCAAGTGGGACCCAGACTCAAATATACCAATTAGAGCCCGTTTGAAATTTTCATAATTTGGGTCCGCCAGTCTATACGCAGTTAGGTGCGTACTTGCAAAGGAATTTTGAGGGATGTGGGAACGAACGAACGCTTTTTTATCATGATCATCCGTAATCTGTACGTTGCACATCGTAACTTTGCATGCCCTAATGAAATGGGTTATTCTGTAAACATCCTGACCCATGAAATCACGTACCTAATCCCCACGTGGAAACACGTGAACAATATTTGAGGGGTTAGTCGACATATTAGCGTTAGAAGCAGGCATTCCACTAAACTTACTTCTAATTGAAGGCTCTGTCAAAGGGGGAGGTAAGGTTAATGTATCAGACACACTGCAACCCGGAAGAGGAGAAGGAACAATCTGTGTATGATCAGGTGAGGGACTATATTTTTTACCTGACTGTAGGTTATGACGGTTTAATTCGTCAGATGAATGTTCTCTTAAATCCTCACTTCTTTTAACAGAACTGTCTAACTGCGTTTGCGCCTATGTTTCTGGCTCACCCACTAACTCAGTCTCTTCAGTAGAAATTTGAACTGGGGCATCTACACATGACTCGTCAATATAATGCTCCGTCAATTCATCAATGGCCCAAGAGGATGACTTTAAAAATTCCTCCATTAAACGTCTATCGGGTCATACTAAGACTTACATAAATGTCAACACACTTGCCTCTCATTTACAGTAACTGATATTAAATACTGAGAAATATATTAAGTCAGTACATATTAAAACATGTAAGGCATTTATACAAAATTTATATGACTTACAGGTGTCCTATCACTGTGGAGATATGTCGTCGAATATGTCAATGTGTGTATGTATTTAATGAACACTAAATACCTATCGACTTAGTCGAATGTCTTCATAGAAAACGTGATCCGTCCCACTTGTCTCCTCACAGCTGATCGCAGGTGGGGGTGTGGTGGGGTGGTTGCCTCCGCCAGCCCTTTCAAGATCAGGGTTGTAGGTTATGCATCTAAGCTACTGTGCCGAGTAGCAACCTTGTAAATAAGCTACTGTGGCGAGTAGCATTTATATATATAATTACGTGGCAACACTGCACGTGTTATGTGGCAACATTGCCCCGAGGCTGCCATATGGCAAGGCAGTCTCAGTCTGACTGTGTGAGCCGTGCAAGGCACACGCTAGTCACCACTTGTATTTCTCATATCCCTTAATAAACGGACTTCAGTGTTACCCGGTGTTTCCCTACCCATCACTGCATTCCTCAGGGAACACTTGTAACCATCATGGCGCAGTGACTAGGTTCTGTGGACTTCCAAGTGTGTAAACAATGCCGACGGTTACATCTGCCGGCGATATGCGCGTGGACTCATAGTGTGTTGTGTTGAGTTGCGCTGTGTTTCGCCGCGATGTGCAGTGTTGAGCCGTCACAGTGCTTTTTAGTGACGGTGGCAGTGTTAGTGTCAGTGTATTAGTGTGTCTAGAGCTGAGAGTTGAGCATTGGCCTGTTTTTTGTCGTACCCACGGAGCAGGCAGGCATGCACCCTCCTCGTGTGACATCCGGGGAGACACTAATGTTCTCACCTCCGCGGCAGCCACCTGCACCTGCTGTCTCAGACACACACACACACACACACACACACACACACACACACACGCACGCACTCATTCACGGACAGAACAGTGGACTCTATGCATTATTTCTGCGCTGTTTATGTCATATATATGTGGTTCGAGCTGTTGAGGCGCCACTTTATATACTAAACAGTGCAGTCCACGCGCACATAAAGAGGCGGTAAGAAGGGACAACGTCAAGATGGGAGACACGAATCCCCACCACCTTCCACTCCACCGGGCGCAGACTCTCATCCTCCACCTCCAGTGACGGACATTGCCACAATTCTGAGGTGGATGGACGACCGAGACGAGAGACGCAGAGAGATGGAACTTCAGAGGGAGGAGACACGAAGAAAGGGGGAAAAGTTGCGTTTTGAGGCACTATTGGCGACCCTGGCGCAAACCCACCCTCCCTCACTCGCAGGTAGCGTGCATCAAGGCGCCAATATCCTCCCTCCTCTACCACACCAGCGTCCTCCAGGTACTCTTACCTCCAAACAAACAGCTCCCAAGGCATCTGTTCAACCCCCACCCGCCCTCTCACCAGACATCAAGTTTCAGCTTTTTCGTGAGTGGAGGCGACGTTGGACAGATTACTCCACGATGGTGGACCTTGACACCATACCTCCGAACAAACAGCTCATCCAACTGCGGATGTGTTTGTCGCTGGAGACCCAGAGAGTTTTGGAGCACACGTTGCAAGTGCCTCCCGATTCTACCTCTTCAGTGACGGATGTGCTCGACCTTTTACAGGAGCATGTTAAGGGTCGGAATAACGAGGCTTTGCGTCGCCACGCCTTCACCAGCTGCAAGCAGGCGGAGAACGAATCTTTTGACGACTTTTTTGTACGCTTGAAGAGTTTGTCAGAGGAGATCGACGTCTGCAAGGCGCACAGCCGGGAATGTGAGGAAGCCTGGATCAAGCACGGGATCTTGACAGGTGTCAGGCACGAAGAGTTGGTGCAGCGACTCATCCCCCTGGACGCTTCCTCCACACTCCAGGTGGTAGTGACTGAATGTTGGTCGTACGAGGCGACCAAGTCCGCCACCTCTGCCTTACGGGCCCCACCTGCTGTGAGAGCTATCTCACAATACAAGAAGGATAAGAAGGCAGGCAACAACGTGAAGGCTGCCGCACGTTCTTCCACGCCTCCGCCTAGTGCTTCCTGTGGCAGCTGTGGAAAGCAGCATGGCCCCAAGACATGCCCGGCCGCCGGCGCACTGTGTCGTGGATGTGACCGTAAGGGCCACTGGTCTAACACAGACAGGTGCCCTGCACGAGGTCGCACGTGTCAGGCCTGCGGTCGTTATGGACACTACGACAAGTGCTGCCGCCAACCCAAGCCCAAAAGCCCGAGACGAGGAGGAAAGCAGCGCACTTCCCTCGGAGTGGTTCACACGCAGCCCCCTTCAGATGGCCCACGCAGCCCCAAGCAGCAGCTGAGTCACATCAGAAGGGTGGACTCTACCACACGCCCCAGGGCTACCCCTTCCCCTACCATCCGCGTCGCTGTCACACACGGTGATGTGTCGGGTCACATCGAGGTGATACCGGACACCGGCGCTGATACTACGGTGATTGGGTTGAAGCACCTCCAGAAACTGGGCCTCACCAAACGCGACCTGGGACCACCGCCGCAGCTGCAGTACTACAATGCGGACGGTTTCCAGATGCCGGACGCTGTAGGCACCTTTCAAGCTGAGATCACCTACGGCGACAGGTCGTGTCACGGATGGATAGACGTGCAGTCTACTCTTGCTACACCCTTGTTGTCGTGGGAGCACTGCAAGGAGTTAGGCGTGGTGCTCAGAGACTTTCCCGAGCAGATCCCAGCTGCTCGGTACACCGCCAGCAGGATGCGTGAATCAACGAGCGACGCGCTTGGTGCTGCCACACAGAGCTGCCCAGAACCCGCGTCCACTCCCACCCACACAGGACGCTCCCCTGCCCAGATCCTGTATGGTCACCCTCTCCGCTCTTGCGTTCCTGCACACACCAAGGCCTTTGCGAAGGAGTGGCAGACCAGAGCCGAGAGCTGCGACCGCCGCGCCGTTACACGTGCCCAGGACGCCAAGGCTCGGTATGACGACCGTGCCCGCCCTCTTCAGCCAGTGGAGATTGGTGCCCTTGTCCGCGTCCAGGACCCGACGACGACACGTTGGGACAAGGTGGGCATAGTGATGGGCGTCGGCCGGTCGCGGGACTACAAGGTCAGGATGCCGAGCGGCCGTGTCTGGTGGAGGAACCGCCGCTTCCTCCGGCCAGTCCCACCCCCTGCTGCTGGCCCCCTGACCGAGGACGAGTCACCTACACCTCACGAGGATCCGCCCCACAGTGCACCTCGACGCTCGGAGCGACTTAGGACTAAGAAGTCCGCTCAAGACAAAGACTATGAGCGTGAGGGGGGAGGGAGATGTAGGTTATGCATCTAAGCTACTGTGCCGAGTAGCAACCTTGTAAATAAGCTACTGTGCCGAGTAGCATTTATATATATAATTACGTGGCAACACTGCATGTGTTATGTGGCAATATTGCCCCGAGGCTGCCATATGGCAAGGCAGTCCCAGTCTGACTGTGTGAGCCGTGCATGGCACACGCTAGTCACCACTTGTATTTCTCCTATCCCTTAATAAACGGACTTCAGTGTGACCCGGTGTTTCCGTACCCATCACTGCATTCCTCAGGGAACACTTGTAACCATCAAGGGTGGGTGTATGTGGGTACTGCCGTCTCGTCCTCGTTGCGTAGCGACCAATGATGCTCCAAGATGGCGACGGGCGAGTCCACTTCACGACAGGGAGTCCATTCACCAAAGTGTTGAGTGCTAGGTTATGACGTCACTGATGAGATGGCGTCACTGATGAGATGTATCTTCTTCTGAGTGCCCAAACCTTCTGAAGCCCTGTATATAAAAGGACTCACTGATAGCACTCAGATAGTTGTACAATCTTCAATCACGAGAGCCCAAAACAGTCTTCTTAAACAATGGTGAAAGATCCTGTGTTGCCAAACCTTGAAACTTGTAGGTAGGTGGCACCACTGTATGCTGGTACTCAGAACGCCCAGTGCTGACTAAGGAAGTTCTTTGTGCCACTGCATGTTGCCAGACAGGGGTGTTGCAAACTTTCCATAAGATAGAAAGTCTTCAATAACTCAGAATGGGTTATTGGGAATAATTCTGCACCGTGTTTGGGCGACAGAATGAGTCACTCAACTATAATCGTCTCACTACGGGATATATCACTACACTTGGAACTTTTATGTAACAAGTCACTGTTTCTTTGTTTTTTCTTGTTTCGGAAAACACTGATGACTTGTTATGTGGAATGTGTATTCACACCAGAATTCGTTTTCGTTACCACTGCTGCCACCATAATGCTCTAGGCCTGTTAATTGTAAGGTTCTGTCGAAGTTAACTAGGCTGGAATGTTTATATTTTATTGGGTATTAGTAGCAAAACCCAAGTTGTCTGTTATCCATTTATTCAGGAACAACTAAGACATTTCCAGAGTGTAAAGCAACTGTAACTTATCACTGTAACTATGAGTGTTATGAGAAGGATGGAGGTTATGTAAATAGACCTGCTTAAAGACATCCTTTCTATGTGAGACGTGGAGGGAGTGTGTCGCCTCAGGGCGTCAGTGCCCCGGGCGCCCAGCCCTTTCAAATGCTGACCTAAGCTGTCTCTGGCCGCAACTTATAAGGAAGGGTGCCGACCAGATGCCATCAAGATGACTCCTCATAGCTAGTGGAAAGTTACAGGGGATGATTATGTATAAAAATCAATATGTAATTAACCCATTTATATAATCTTTCTGTTGATGAAACAGGGGCCATTACATTGTTGTTGTTGTTGTTATTATTATTATTATTATTATTATTATTATTATTATTATTATTATTATTATTATTATTATTAATATTAATATTATTATTTTTATTATTATAACCCACCCTGCCCCGGATGTGGGTCATTGACCCTGGTGGACTAATCGCATAAAAAAAAATCCAGTCTGTCATTCAGTAAAGTACACAAGAACACAAGAACACAAGAATGGAGGAAACTGCAGTGGGCCTATTGACCCATACTAGGCAGTCTTGTTTATACCCAACCCCTATTGCTCATATAAGCATCCAACCTATGTTTGAAGCTATCCAGCGTATTCGAGTTAATGATGATATTTGGTAACTTGTTCCATTCATCCACTACTCTGTTTCCAAACCAGTGTTTACCTATTTCACGCCGAAATCTAAATTTGTCTAATTTAAACCCATTGTCACGAGTTCGCACCTGGTTGGATAGTTTGAGTACCTTTGTAATGTCCTCTTTGCTTAACCCTGACTTCCATTTATACACCTCTATCATGTCGCCCCTCACTCTACGTCTCTCGAGGGAGAGCAAATTAAGATGCTTTAACCTGTCTCTGTACGTAAGGTTTCTAATGCCCGGGATTAGTCTTGTCATTCTCCTCTGGATTCTTTCCAAGGATTCTATATCCATTCTGTAATACAGTGACCAGAACTGAACTGTGTAATCCAGGTGAGGTCTCACAAGCCCTAGATATAATTTTAAAATGACCTCGCTAGTCTTGTAACTAACACTCCTTTCTTTGAACTCAAGTACTTTATTAGCCTTGTTACGAGCAAAAACACATTGTTTACTTGGCTTAAGATTCCTACTTATCATTACTCCTAAATCTCTCTCGCGATAGGATTCCACAATGGCATCGTTGTTCATCTGGTAACTGGTTTCCCTGTTTACATCTCCTATGCTGAGCACTTTACATTTGTCCACATTGAATTTCATCTACCATTTTTCCGACCATTCGAAAAATTTTTTTAGATCTTCCTGTAGTTTTGCAGAGTCCTTGTCAGATTTAATTACACGTCCTATTTTAGTGTCATCAGCAAATTTACTTATGTTGCTGTCTATGGAGATATCTATGTCGTTTATGTATATAATAAATAATAATGGTCCAATGCTCCAATGCGATTTAGTGCCGTTTATGCTCACTCGCTGTTTCCTGTCCCGTAACCACGCCCTAATCCATTTAAGGATATTACCTTTGATGCCATGCGCTTCTACCTTTCGAATTAGTCTTTCGTGGGGGACTCTGTCGAAGGCTTTGCTAAAGTCGCAATATACCACATCATAATTGTGCCCCTCGTCCACCGATTCAAAAACTGATGCAAAGAATGTTAATAAATTAGTTAGACATGAACGCCCGCTTGTGAAGCCATGTTGGGAATCATTGATCAACTTGTGCTTCTCCAGGTGGTTTCGGATAGAGTTTGAAATGATTGATTCTAGTAATTTGCCTACTATTGATGTTAGACTGATTGGGCGGTAGTTAGAGTCTAGTGATCTATCCCCCTTCTTGAAAATCGGTATTACATTCGCTATCCTCCAGGATTCTAGTACTACACCTGTTTTTAATGACATGTTAAACAACTTTGCTAAGGGCATACTAAGGTCTTCCTAACATTCCTTTAATACTCTGGCAAATATCTCATCGGGACCAGGTGACTTATTAGGCTTCAGTTTGTCTATTTGCTTATTAACATCGTTACTAGTCACTACTATCTCGCTTAATTTGTTTTCTTCACTATCACTGGATAGAGTCGGAGCCTCGGGTATCATGTTTAAATTGTCGGTGGTGAAAACTGTTGAAAAATATTTATTCAAATTATTGCTCATTTCTCCGTCGTTATCAGTTAGCTTGCCGGTATCTGACTATATTGGTCCAATCTTTTCTCGTGTTTTAGTTTGATACATTTGGTAGAATCCTTTGGGGTTTGTCTTCGCCTCCCTTGCTATCTTCATTTCATTATTCCTCTTTGCTTTTCTTATCTCGGTCTTAACCCTACCGGCCAACACCTTATAATACTCCCGGAGGTAAATTTCGCCACGGTTTATCCTTCTACCTATAGCCTTCCTTTGGCCAATAATGTTCTTTAAATAATTATTTATCCATTTAGGGTCTTTGTTGTCTAATCTGAGTTTTTTGTATGGTATGTTCTGCCTTTGTGCATTAAGTAACTCATTATTTAAATTGTCGTGGAACTCGACAAACTCAGATCTCATTATCAGGTCGGTGTCATCTGTCAGGTTCACACCCAAGCGAGACACCCCCTCTCTCAGCTGCCTCTTTAAACTATCAAAGTTTGCCCTTCTGAAATCTGGGACTTTAATGGAATTTTCCTTACGTCTGACCTGAAAATCTAACTGGAATCTAATTTCTTTGTGATCGCTGTTTGCAAGTTCGTTCCTTACCTCGACATTGCTAATGAGGTTTTCTCTGTTCGACAGAACTAAATCGAGTATATTATTACCCTGGGTGGGTTCGGTTATATGTTGACTTAGGAAACAGTCCTGGATCGTCTCGAGAAAATCCTCTGATTCTGAGTTACCCGTAATGTCAGTCCAATCTATCTGGACAAGGTTAAAATCGCCTACTATACAGACTTTGTTGTGTATGGAAGCCCTGGGCATTTCATCCCAGATAAGTCGCTCATTGACGCTATCAAGATTGGGAGGTCTATATATTACTCCTGTGATTAATCTTTCCCTACCGTCGATTAAATCTATCCAAATTGTTTCTGTATTCTGCTCAGTTTTTATTTCCTTATTTACTTCTCACTTCAGATTATCCCTGACATAGAATGCTACTCCTCCTCCTTTCCTGGTCTGCCTATCGGTATGGAACAATTTGTAACCCGCAATTTGGTATTCGACCGGTAACTCACGTGAGTCTAGGTTGATCCATGTTTCAGTGAATGCTATTATATCGATTTTTTCGGTACATAACAAGGCCCTAATATCATCCATTTTGTTTCTCATACTTCTACTGTTCGCGTAGTAGACATTTAAATTAGTCGTGTTCTGAGTCCTCTCTTTACCGCGTTTAGGTCTTAACTCCCTGTCTAATTTAGTTTTGTCATTATTCCTAACACTATTTCCCTGTAATCTTTCACTTTGTTTACCCTCTCCCACTGCAGTCTCCTCCACCCCTGTGCCCATATGTTCCCCTAGCAGTTTAAAGGCTTCGATATCCTTTGAACTGCCCTCTCGAGAGACCCAGCCAGGGTTGCCACCCCATCCCTAGACAGGTGCACCCCATCCCTAACATAAAGGTCCCTTCTGCCGTAGAAGTTGTCCCAGTTGTCAATGAATGGGACTGATATTGACTTGCAATATCTGTCAAGACGGTCGTTGACACCAACCGCCCTTGACAACCATTCACTGCCAACTCTCCTTCTAGGCAGGACACCTCATATGATAGGGATCCCTCCCCTAGTCCTAATACGATCTATAGCTGCCTTGAACTTATCAAGAAGCTCCTCGCTCCTACACCGGCCAATATCATTGCCTCCTGCACTGAGGCAGATAATGGGTTTGTTCCCATTACCAGACAAGATATTGTCCATCCTGTCAATTATATCCCCCACCCCAGCTCCTGGCAAACACACCCTCATCCTATTTTTGTTCATACCACAAAAGGCCCTGTCCAAGTACCTTACCTGTGAGTCACCAACAATTAAAGTTTTTATACCTTCCCTGTCAGCCCTGTCCCTGACTGTACTAACGACCAATTAGTCTATCAAGGGACTGAACGAGTTGGTACACTTAGCTGTTGATGTCTTTGTTGACGTATCCTTGGTGCGTTTTTTCATCACCAGTAACCGCACTCTGTTATTTTTAATATATAATTCTATCTCCATTAGGCACTCAAATGACTTTAGACCTTTGAAATCATTATTTTGCTAATATAAACTTCTCGACCACCTCCTGTGCTCCAGGGGTATTGTCATCACCCAAGCAGCTGTTTGGGGTCTGTTTCATACTGTTGTAATCACTCATTTTATCCTAATCAAAGATAAATAAACTATGGGCTATGATTTTATTTTTGTTGGTTACATCTGTTAATTGAATTGCCTAATTCATGGGCCTTTGTGTAAGAGGCCATATCTGTAGGCTCGTAGATGTGCCGCTTTATTTGAATTATGTAAAACATGGCACCAACGTCTTTCACCAGAAGTGTCTTCCTTCTTCAACCAGTGCATCTATGTCACTGACTCCCTCAACTTTTTTACTCTCAGTTCATTCACTATCCATTTTTTTTTATATATTTGCTTTAATGCTATTCTTTATGCTGACCTTTATGCTGACCTTTATGCTGACCTTTATGTCGGTCTTTACGCTCTCCTTCGTGCTGTCCTAAGACAAAGGAGTCAGATAGGTACAGTATTTTGTTACTGCCAAGTCCTTCTTGTTCTCTTATCACCTCACGTTTAACAGTTTCCACGTCTGTTGTTTACACTAAGAATTAAAGGGTAGGAAAAGGGTATGTTCAGTGTCCCTTATAGAAAACCCTTTTAAGGGTATATGATTACCCATAAACCCTTGTAGATACAAAATGTATACAGTATTATCATTCTCAAAACCTTTACTCTGCAATAGTGTTTATAAACATCATCTAAACCCTTAGCATGCCGGAAAGTATGCCAGCCTTTTCAAGACCATTACCCGACAAAAGTGTACGTCAGTACATTCAAAAACCTTAGCTTGCAAAAGGGTAAATCAAGGTGAAGAGAAGCCCTATGAAAATAACTCGGCACTGATCTTCCTCATATTAGCGTTTATAAGCCGATTAGGCCAAAACAATCCTCACACGTCTTTCAGGTATACCGTGGATGTTGTAAAAAGCAGTGCCGCAAACGCTAAAGGTAGTATCAATAAACACAACCGAGTATGAGATGGTGTCAGACACTCGACCATTAGGTGCACACTCACGACATTACAATCTACCTTGGCAATGGTCCTTTCCCACAAAGACGGACCATGACTTCTCTTTCTGGCACGATCACCAACAATGTCACTTTCTGACGAACTCATTGTCACTTTACCTAAAGATAGCCCCGAAAGCAGAAACATCATCTTGGCGCTCATTGGCTGTGAAAAAGAAGTCAGAGTGTAACCCATCGCTCATTGGATCACTGAGCATATTCGAAACCGAGGGTATTTTAAAATATCTTCCCTTATCCTATATATCTTTCTTTCTTTCTTTCTTGTCTTGCTTCATTTTGTCTCCTCTCCCTGATGTACAGGTGTGCAATAATGTTCAGATGCTGGGTTATATCCACTAGAATCATGAGATTCAGCAACCATACTGAGCAGACAAGCAAGCTGTAACAAGATTCCTGTTTTTCATTTTCAATTTTTTTTTTTTGTCTACAAGAAGAGCACGATTTCTATTCGCGATTTAAAGAAACGTTCCAGGACTCGCCCTCTGCTTTAGCAACGAACTTTTGAGTAGTAGAGGACGTCTTTGAACTCGGTATCAATCTCTTCCAGAAAATGTTTAAACTCACGACGCCTTAGCCCTTTGCTACAGATTTCATTGACGGAGTTCACAAGTAGATCCATCACTTGTTCCAGATACATTGATTTTCCACGGAGAGCTTACTGATGGGCAATGTAATGGGCAGCCAGAACAGAATTTGTTGTAATTGTAATAAATTCCATGACATGAGTCAGAATAACATAAATTAAAATGATAGCAAGCCTACGTGATAATATATTTATGTGTAATTGATGATAGTTGATTTGCGAAAAAAATTATATATATATATATATATATATATATATATATATATATATATATATATATATATATATATATATATATAAATAAGAATACCTTGATGAAAGCCATAGCGATAGTAAGAGGTCGAACTCCTGTAAACACACATTGTTGCTGCACCTTCAACATAAACGGCATAACATTCATGTTTATTGTTGTTGTTTTTACCAATGAAATGCACACACACACACATTTAACTTGACCACTCAATCGTTTGTATTTCTCGGTAATGAACAGAGGGCGGACGTGGCCCCACTAGACTTCACGCCCATCTGGCAACGCTCTTTGGTCATCGACTTCGGCATCATATACAGCACAGATAATGTAGTGATCATCTCCAAGGCTCCTGGCGTGTACATCAAGCCTCTGCTCCTCTTCCAGATCTTCACTCCTTCTGTAAGTTAAAATAGAATGATTATTGTCTTATATCTTCTTTCACACACACATCTATGCTTACCAGGGACGTTCTAACCTAACCTAACCTAACCAAGGACATCCTACATGTGTTCCTGTTGGTTCATATACTCCTGTGCAGTGCTTCCACATTTTGAAATTGCCTTTCACCTGCCTGTTGCTTCAGTTTACCTGTTGTATTCACTGATGATTCTGTAGAGACAGTGTTAAAGGTACACTAGAAGTGACATAAGTAAATGTTTATGGGTTAAGTTTTCAAACCCAAATGGTCTTTTGTCCATTTATTAAGAACTATTGCACAATACTTAGGATATCACCATAATTAATGCTATGAGCTGTGAGCATTGATAATGGATGAAGCATATGTGTAACGAGCTTCCTGAACACACATTTGACGTGGGTGAGAGACTGGTTCAGACTGCCAGAAGCCGGCTAATTAATTGTTGACCACATATCAAGGTGCAGGGCGAACAGTGGAAAAACACTGTCACATGTACAGTTATGACTGCTCACTGCTCATAGGCTAGTTACGTGGGTGATGGAATTATATAAAATAATGTATGCAGCCCACATTTATATGAGCACTACTGTCTGTTTGATATGGGTTAATACATCGCTTGGCCACCACTCTTTGAGTTTAAGAGGAGTAAGCTAACCTCGCAGAAAAGCTATATAGATATGCCTACTCATGTTATATGTAAGCCTGTGTAGGAACTAAGTTGAGTAATCTGCAACCTTGGGTTGAGAAACTGGATTCCTAGTCTGCAGTGCCTTACGGGAGAGTATATAATGAACAATGGTGGATTTAGATGATACTGCCTTATAGAAGCAAAACAGAAACACCACTGGCAATATCAGCACAATAACGGGAATAGTTAAACTCCGAATAGTAAATCCCGCAGATGAATAGAATGTCAGGTTATCAACTAATGAAGGAAAATGAGTTTCACTGAGATAAAAAATAAACTTCAATTTATACAATACTATTTTAAGTTATCGAATATCACATTAACAGTAGGAAGCATAGGAATCAAATCTGATGTTAGATTTAACATTAGTGCAAAATGTTGATGATGGGCTGGCAAGATTATGACGGCACTACTGGTGATTTCACAATAGTCTGGAGCCATAGGATAATATAATAACCTTGAACTACGAAGTGATTATCACTTTCCTGGTACAGTAAAATGACACACTGCGTTGGTCAGGGGAAAAAATATCGCTCGTTATGAAGATGTGCTTGAAACACCGTTTTCGTGAACTAGGTGTATAAATACATTGTGTCAGCGCTGTGCGACAGGTTGTTTGTATGAGTGTCAGTTCGCATATTCCTTTTTCAGCAGGAATAAACGTGAATGCGTAGGCCGGACATACATACAGATGTAGATGATCGTAAGGTGTTAGGATCTTCCACTGCTAAAAACGAAAACAAAAAACTGATAGGTGACCAGGCACTACTAAAGATTAGTTTGTTTATCCAGGGTCACAAGTATGTCATTACATGCATTGGGAAACGTTCCATATGTCATGTGGTGAGAACGCATTGGAATATGAATTGCGGCATGTGGTAGCATTGATTCTGGGGCAAGAAAACCAAAAAATAGTATAACCTTCTGTGTTTTGAAAATTGGGGGTTAAATGATGAGTGTGTACAGGCAAGAGATGGGCATCCACGCGTCTTAAACCTGTGTTAACTAATCAGCAGTGAGCTTGTCACTGGTATAAGATAGAAACTGGATAAGAAAATTTTCAGCGGCATGCAGGAAAAAACTCATGCATTACCGAGATAAATGGTTGGTCAGTGTGATTATGCCAATCACTTTTGAGACTACTAACTGGATAGCAAGCTAGGCTTAAGTAATATGAGTGTACTTGATATGTTTGCGGTTTGAGCAGATGTGTCTGGGATGTCGTTGACATCTCTGGGTAGTAAATCTGGGTGTACCCTTTTAAGTCTGTCCGCATGTACTACGTCTGTTGTTTGTGTGTTTGGTTTCATATTTTTAAATTTGTTGTCCGTTTCCTTTGCAGTAATCAGGAATGGACCTGAAAATTTGGGCGTCGCCTATTTCTATAGCGTTATATGCTTAGCCTGTTTGTGTTCCTTAGAAATCATTTCAGGGCGTGACGCTGCTAAATGTTTCCGTACTTGGCCATGAATATCTGCGAAAATGCTGATTTGCCTTGTATCAAAATCATCCATTTGGTAAACAGGGCGAGGTTTGCCTGTAAGTACGTCAGAGGGCAAACGTTTGTCTGCGCCACAGACCATATACTGCAGTAGGGGGATTTTCCCGTGAAGCTATTAATCGATCCGTTAATAGAGGCTGCGACTTGAGGTAACCAATCCTCCTATGCATTGTGCAATGAATTCACAGTATGACGAAGCTGTGATGAAGCTTTGTTGGACGCCGTTTTAAAAGCATATTTGTGTTAAAGTTGATTCTTGAGCTCTAATCCGTTGTCGGAAATAAGAATCTTGGGTATAGTAAAAGGGCATATGAGATACATAATAAAATGGTGCCCCTCGTGCAACGAGGATGGCGGGCCCAAGGGCCACCTAGGCGTGAATTTGTTTAAGTTGTAGAAGCTGTTGCTAACACTACAACCACACCCTAAGTTAACGATCTGCTTGACTCAGTGTCAAGGAATAATCCGAGAAGACCGGACAACTCGCCAACTGCGCTGGCTAACCATTACCCCGGAACACAACCCGCAAATCGATTAGCAAATGGCATAAAGAAACTTGCCCATAGTTTCACCCTTCCCCGGGATCGACCCCTGGGATGCTCGCGCGCGAGACGAGCATGCAGACCGGTCGCCACATGAGATGCATAACTAGGGCGTGGGCCACAGATTCGGCTGATTTATCCTGCAGTGGGACTAAAATCACAAATCTATAGACATGCTCAACACCCACCAGTACGTACGAGGATCCTTGGTGACTCGACTGGAGTTGTAACATGTCAACGGCGACTGTGTCAAACGGACGTTCCGGTGTAGGGTATTCCAGCACTGGTGCAGGTGGAAACGTAGTACTCTTGTACTGCGCACTCGATAAACGTTTAGCAATGTGTTGTTCTATATTACAGGTGCGTTGGGGAGCGCTGTCTTCAATGCAATAAAACTCGCCTCCTGTTCATCATTCCAGACAAAAATCGCGTCCTTCTTGAGTAACAGAGCCAGCGGCGAAGCTAACATCGCATTTCTTTTTATCAAAGAACGAAAATATCCTGATAAATCAAGAAAACTATGCACCTTATCAACGGTTGTAGGACATGGGAACTGTGCAACAGCTTTGATCTTGCCATCAACTGTATGAATGCCGTCTCCGTCGACTACAATTCCTTGGTCACTACATGACCAAGGAATTGTAATCTGGATTTTGAAAATTCACATTTAGAAATTTTAACCTTGAGTCCCACTGTAGAAGATTTCAGGAAAACTTCATCTTTACTGACTACGATGAGATCATCTGAATGGGCACAAGGATTTTGCAGTCGAACTTGCCACCCCCCTCTGTTCTATTATTAATGCATCCCTCAGACAAAGCAAATGCCCTAATGAATGGAAAACAGCATTTGTCACCCCCATCCCCAAGGTCACCACCCCACAGTCCCCTAACGACCTCAGGCCAGTTGCCATTACCCCCATACCCAGTCTACTTTGTGAGGACTTTTTTTTTGAGTGGGCATTTGCCAGTATCTATCAGTCAATTGATTCACAGCAATTTGGCAATATGAGGACCTCCTCTACATCACACTGCTTGGTGAGCTTTCTGGATTTTCTGCACAAAAACTTGCAGAAACGAAAGACATCACTGGCCGTTGCCCTTGTGAACTTCAGGAAGGCCTTTGACCTTTTTGATCACTGCACTGTTATCAACAAGGCTATTGCACTAGGGCTGCCCACCAACCTGGTCTCATGGCTCACTGATTTCTTGAGTGGACGTCGCCAAGCAGTGAGGTATCAGGGCTTGGTCTCTACATTCCAACACCTCACCTGCGGTGTTTCCCAGGGGACCAAGATGGGACCACTGTGCTTCCTCATCCTGATCAACGACGCTCTATCGGACACTCCTCACAGGTGTAAGTACGTGGATGACTGCACTGTGGGGGTTTCAGTGGACAACACCGCACCAGACTACTCATCGCTCCAAGGCACCCTGGACAGGCTACAGGCATGGACTACGGAGAACACGGTCACCATCAACCACACCAAAACCGTAGTCATGCACATCAATACCGCCACCACTCCAGTGCAAGCCCCAGCAGTCACAGTGGGTGCCCATCCTCTCCAGCTGGTGCAGTCTGCCAAACTCCTGGGTGTAACTGTAGACAACAAACTTGACTGGAAGGCCCATGTAAATAACACAGTCAAGGCAGCCTCGTACCGTCTCTACATGCTACGAAGACTTAGGTCACTTGGGACACCCACACCAGAGCTGAGGACCATCTACAACGCCTTTATTCTCCCCAAACTAACGTATGCGTCACCAGCCTGGTCGTCTTCTCTCAACTCCACCCAACAACGTCAGCTAGAGAAGGTACAGAAAAGGGCCTGCAGAATCATGCTCGGCGCAGAATACTCCAGCTACACCAACGATCTCTCCACCCTGGAAATGCCATCCCTCAGTGACCTCCACCACCAAGCACTGGAAAGGTTTGGCCGTGGACTACTGCACCACCCTCGCCATCGCCACCTCCTGCCACCTGCAGCCCCCCACCCAACTCGCGCAGTCCGCCACTACAACAAAATTCAGCCCATAAGAGCCCGCACCGATAGATATAAGAACAGCACCATCCCATCTATTGTTAAAATAATAAACAACTCCTGATTTATGTACTGTACAGCCCTGTAAATGTATTCAATGCATATTTTATCATTTTGTCTAAACCAAATGTAAGTCTGTATATTTTCAGCCACTGGCTGCAACTCTATTAATAAACCGTTTATTATTATTATTATTATTATTATTATTATTATTATTATAAATCACCAAACAAGGTGCTAATAATCCTTTGAAAGTCATTGACGTGTTTCGAAGGCCGAAAGGCATAAGTAAAAATTCAAAAATTGCCCAAAGGAGTGCTAAAAGAAATAATCTCACGAGATTCTCGTCAAGAGGCATCTGCCAATATCCACTTAGAAGATCAAGGTTACTAAAAGCAGCATTATCTTTGCCTAAAGATTGCAATTAAACGCTCAGAACAGGTATTGGGTACCTATCCGGGATAGTATTTTCGTTGACTTGCCGGAAATCAATGACTGGGCGCCAACCTCCATCCTTCTTAGGGACTAAACACAATGGGGCTATTGAAAGGGGACTTTGAATTTGTGATAACTTCTAGTTCCAGCATATCTTGAACCATGTCTAGTACTACAGCCTGCTGGCTATGATGTAGTCTGTAAGCTGGTATGTAAATCGGGTTTGTGTCCAGTTTTTAAAGATATGCGATGTGAAGTTAAACTCGTCTGACCTAGCGGTTCGTCAGCTAAAGCTATAATCTTTCTGTACTCGGCAAGCAACTCTAGGAGCCTAGTCTTGCCTTGCGGGTGATCAATTACCTTAACATGCAGTGCTATTTGATCCATCTTCTCCTGTCTGGTTTGTGTAAGTATATGTGTAACACTACCAATTGGAATTTGTGTAAGCTGTAAAACAATACTAGCATGGTAAACAAGATAATTACACAAGCAACATCCCTGTCTCAATATTCTGGGAGCACCTGTTCTATTGAGAACGAGGACATGTTAAACCACCAGGACTAATCGTACTCAATGTTAATTCACATGAAAGACCTTTAATCCGTAAGACAGACTACGTTAGTCCCAGTGAAAATGTCAGGTAAGCGAACAGTGGCCCTGGTTATTTCCTCATTCTGAAAATGCACAGCACCTTTTAAGACTAGAGGTACTACTATACAATTTTTGCTGCTATAATCACGCGGTGTAAATGATTCAGTAAGGAATGTGACACGCTGGGACTGAAAACATATCTTCCTCTTATTAAAAGAATCAGTTAAGACATTCACCTTGGAGTTGAGCATTGGAACAGAATTGTGCATGGCGCAGTAGGTAATGCCACAAAAAGTGATAGTATGGCGACTTGGCTGGACATCTATCACGTTATGTTTAAGCGTTGGAAGACCGATTATTCGGTCAGCTGGTAAGTTAAAGTCTCTGACTAAGTAAAACTCTGCAGCAAATGGTTTACCACGACTAGAAAAATGTAGAGGTAGTGTTACCACTCCAGTAATGTCCAGCTGGGCACCGGAAACTCCTGAGAGATCGGTGTCAGTAGGTCGAACTTGAAATCCTCGGTGAGGTGAACGTCACTTTAGTTCTTGATAGGACTCCAATGAGAGTACACTTGCGCATGTACCCTTATCTATATCTAGGGAAAGTGCGTTGGTACCCACTCTCACTGGAACAGACAACACTCCTGCTTTCTTCAATGCCGCGATTAACGAAGCTGTAATACAAGTGTTGCTTTGCTTTGGTACAATTGTACCCGTCCCATGTCGTGTAGAACATGGCACTGGTGCTCCCCGGATTGCATATAATAGTGACGACGTGGCTGTCATGGCTGTCTATCATTGGAGAGCTACATATTCCTGGGAATTATGTGAAGCAGAGTCATGAAATATGCACCACATATCACCTGTTGGTACAATAGCAGACTTTGTCTGAACAACTGCTGAATGGGACCGAGGTGGATTTTTGTCGTGGTCTTGGAATTGCTGGAGGGGTTGTGTGGTGTTTGGGTTTCTTACCACCTTGCTGGAGCTGGTAACACTAGTCAGTGTTGCAGTGTTTGCATAGAAATTGCTGTCAAAGTTTTGTGCCAGTATCCTTGGAAACCTTGTGATGAACCGGCACCACAGGTATTACTTTTCTGGCCAGTGAGGTACGGGGTACCTTAAGTGCTTGATTGTATGCAGTGTCTCGAAAAAATAATACAACAGTCGCAATTCAAAAAATGGTGCCGTCCTTACGATCTTCATCTTCCTCGATTGCAATATTCTTATCTGCATAACAACCTCACGTGAACATAAAATGTATCTATGTCATAATCATCTTCCACTGTGAACTTAGTAATACGGTCATTTTGCAGCAATACTTTTGAGATATTGGAAGTGTTAGTAGACATCCTTGAGCCAGCTTTAGCCATTGTTAGTTGGTCGTTAGACAACTGAGATGTCACTGGAGGATTAGAGGATGCGGGAGGTAAAGTCTTGACACACTGGGTTTTGGTGTGGAAAGAAAAGGAACAGAACCGTAATGAGGTGTGGTGCCGTATGGACGACCTAACAAGTTGAGTACTATGTGAATCGCCAAATGATTAATCGATTAATTGTTCACTACTTTCAATGGAAGTGTTTTTCTGTAAATTAGTTTCTGTTCCACGCAAATCTTCCGTAATAATAGTAACAATGCCAGCTTCGGTAGGGGGCACTGCGTTTTCTGATTGATCAAAGTCACTATTGTTATCTTCTGCTAATTGCGTTATGTCTGAACCAGGTAAATGAAATAAATTATCCATAAATGATAACGTGAATAATACAAGATTATACTAAATGAAAAATACTAAAATAATATTACGTGAGTGATAAGCAAAATAAGGCACTTGTTAATTAAAAACTAACCTATCACGACATCTGACGTGTGATGGTATGCTGTATATTATCTTAACTGTGTGTAAAAATCTACTGCTGGTTTGTGAAATACCTACACAGGCGACTTGATTGAAGTCTCGAAGTTCTGGTAGATAGGTCCATAGAGTTCCATGTAGTGCAGTCTTACAGCTCGCGAGAAGTAGGTCACGGGCACTTCTTGTTTATAGAAGCAAGGATCCAAGATGGCGCCGTGCTATGACGTTGGAGTGACATTTCTAATATGGTTCTATGACGAGTCCAAGTTGGCGTCGATGATGTAGTAGTTGCCAGGGAGTTGTTGATCTGATGCTCTAAGAGATGTTGAAGACAGCCCGTCCAATGTAACCCAAGTGGGTCACATGGTGGGTCACTGCGAGTTGTTGATCAAGGGTCAAGAGGGCTCTGGGGTAGGTGTCGACCAATCAAAACAAAATGTGAGTCATAAAGGCTAGGGGTAGGCTCTCGCTGGGAGGGGGGGGGGCTGGATCCGGGATGATTCTCGGTGCTGGGGTGCAGGGGTGGGCATGGGGTCCTCTGCTGTGCTGGGAATGAATGCTTAGTAGCTGAAAACAGTCGTGAGAACGTCTTTCATGCAGGTTTGCTTAGATGTTCAGGGGTGTTGGCAATGGTGCTGAGTACAGAGGTGCGACATATACCGAAAAAGATAAATATATTAAATCAAATGTAAAATACAGAAATCATTTAACTTGTACATTGAAATGGAATGTCAAACAAGCACAAAAGGTATGAGTCACTCAAAAAGATATATATCACATGTGCAAAAATGGAGAATGTTGTAAAGTGATAGACAATAAATGTCAGTTTTTGTACAAAACATTAATTTTCGTTCATAGGTTCGACCCACTGCTGCCACCTGTGTTACCTTTCGTTTACCTGTTGTAATCAGTGATGACGATTCTGTAGAGTCATTATTAAAGGTGCACCAATAAGTAACATACATAAATGTTTATGGGTTAAGTTTTCAAACCCAAATGGTCTTTTCTCCATTTATTAAGAATTATTGCACAGTACTTAGGATATCACCATAATTAATGCTATGAGCTATGAGCATTGATAATGGATGAAGCATATGTATAACGAGCTTTCTAAACACACATTTGACTTGGGTGAGAGTCTGGTTCAAACTGCCAGAAGCTGGCTACTTAATTGCTGCAGGGCGGACAATGGAAAAACGCTGTCACATGGACAGTTATGACTACTCACTGCTCATAGGCTAGTTACGTGGGTGATGGAATTATATAAACATAATGTATGTAGACACATTTATATAATCATTACTGTCTGTTTGACATGGGTTAATACATACCTGGTAACAGGTATACTCTATAGTGTTAAGATCCATCATCCATGAGGGTGGTGATGGTGGTAGTGGACACGATGGCGGTGAAGGTGGTAGTGGACACGATGGTTGTAATGTTTGCAGTAAACATAATGCCTGTGGTGGTAGTACTAGATACGATGGTAGTGATGGTAGTAGATAGACACATTGGTGGTTATGGTAGTAGTGGGCATGGTTATGGTTATGGTAGTAGTAGTAGTGGAAACAGTAATAGTAGTAGTAATAATAGTAGGAGTACAACCTGTAATTATGTGAGAAGTAACACACGATGTAGGAAAGGGTGAGGAAAGGGACCAACTGTCAAAATCCCTACGCCAGAGATCCATCACCAGATGACGACATGTCAGACGATAGTAGAGAGTCTACTCAGTCGGAAAACACTGTTCTTGAGGTGGATAGCATAGAGTCAACATATTGGGAAGGCATGTCGGCGGACGATGCAGAGAAGTGGGTCAAAGAAGTCTACACAGAAGTGGTTCGGTGGTCGCCAGCTAACCTCTTTGAACCACCTAAGTGTGTGGCCACCAAAGAAATGATCCGGGAGACGACTTGCCTCATAATCAATTACACTCACGCACCTCCCTGGCCCAATTAGCTCTTCAAATACTGGCTATAATATCCCCTCTATTCTACCAGAGGACACGCGCAAGGTCTAAGTGCAAAGGAAATGTGGTAGCAATGAATAGGAGATTGACAATGTGGCAGAAAGAGGCCCTTGAGGATCACTCCTTAAACTACCACCGAGACTAGGAAGAATGGAATTGACTACTAATCCAGTGGAGCTTGCCTATACTGAACATAAGAACTTTGCCAAGCCCACGGAGCTCTCACTGAGCACATAATAGATCAGAATGCAGCAAGTCAGGTGGATACCAAAGAATTAAACAAGATTCGACGGTCGATTACGACAGAGCAGCAGCATACCCAAAGTGATAAACTGCAACAACTGTTGCAATAAGTGCCAGAGAACGAGGCAAAAGGCTTCATCCTTAATAAACAAGAATTCACAAATGCCATTGCTCTAAGCCTTAGAGTCTAAGGTATTGTAGGCCAGTAGAAGGTTTGCCCTCCCAAAGCATATGCTGCTCATCTTATGACATCAACCACGCCATGGTGTGCAAAAAAGGGGGCTTCGTGTCCATGATGCATAACGAAGTAAGGGATCTAACAGAAAATCTACTGAGGGAAATCTGCCACGACGTCTTGGTGGCACCGCCCCTCCTTCCATTGGACGTGAGAACCTCCGTCACAGGACTTCAAATACATCCAAAGAAGCCCGTGTGGACGTCAGTGGTAGAGGATTCTGAACGCGGGGACAGCGAGCCTTTTTTGACATAAAGATTTTTTATCCCATGGCCGAATATCACCGCAACCTAGCTCTCGATGCTGGGTATGGCTGTTGGGGAAGGCTGGAGGCCAATTTTGTAAAAAAAAAAAAAAAAAAAAAAAAAAAAAAGGAGTAGTAGTAGTAAACACATTGGTGGTGATGGTGGTAGCGGATTTGTGGCATGAAACACGATAGTGGTGATGGCGGTAGTAGGCACCGTGTTGGTGATGGTAATAGACATGGTGGTGGCGATGGTAATAGTAGACACGGTGGTGGTAACGGTAATAGACATGGTTGTGGTGATGGTGGAAGCAGACACGGTTGTGGTGATGGCAATAGTACACACGTTGGTGGTGCTGGAAATATTACACGATTATGGCGACCTGTGATGTAATAGTCAGCAAGCTCGCCACGCAAACGAGTAGACTCGGGTTCGATCCCCGGGCAGGGTGAAACTATGGGCAAGTTTCCTTACACCATTTACCTCTGTCTACCCAGCAGTAATTGGGAACATTAGATTTTAATGGATTTTCGGATCGTATTCCGGGGTATTGCTTAGCCAGTGCAGTTAGCGAGTTGTCCGGTCTTTTAGGAATATTCCATGACAGTGGATCATGCAACTCATTAACTCAGGGTGTGGTTGTTGCGTTGGCGACAGCTTCTACAACTTAAACAAATTCACTCCTTGGTGGCCCTTGGACCCGACATCTTCGTTAAACGAGGGACAGCCATTATTAGTAGACATGATGGTGGTGATGGTAATAGATGACACGGTGGTGGTGATGGTAATTGATGACATGATGGTGGTGATGGTAATAGATGTCACGGTGGTGGTGATGGTAATAGAAGACATGATGGTGGTGATGGTAACAGATGACACGGTGGTGGTGATGGTAATTGATGACACGGTGGTGGTGATGGTAATAGTGGACACGGTTGGGGTGATGGTAATAGTAGACATGATGGTGGTGATGGTAATAGATACCACGGTGGTGGTGATGGTAATAGATGACACGGTGGTGGTGATGGTAATAGATGACATGATGGTGGTGATGGTAATAGATGACACGGTGGTGGTGATGGTAATAGATGACATGATGGTGGTGATGGTAATAGATGACATGATGGTGGTGATGGTAATAAATGATATGATGGTGTTGATGGTAATTGATGATATAACAAGATGGATCTTGCATGAGGAATATTTATATATATATATAGGAAGAATATTTAGTAAGAGAGTATAAAAGAGAGGAAGACTTTGGTAGCATGGCCGTGATAGATATTTGATGATGGATTTACACTTATCGTATCTTATACGTCAATACACATCTATTACGTCTTAAGGGCGACTTCTCAAACACCGCTTCGTTACAACTCTTTATTAATTACGAACATGACATGGACACATTAATAACACCTTCTATTGAAGTTACTAGGACATTATGTTTACGTTACTAGGACATCACATTACGTTACTAGACACTGATTCTCGGACACGAACATGAAATGAATACACTTCCCACGAAAGTAACTCATCCCATGGAAGGCTCTGACAAAAACTCACGTGACCTAGGGGAGGCCTAGCAGGTGGTCCTGGGTTGTCTCTATGGGAGACTGCTTAGCTGAGCACCGGTGTGTCGAGGGCAACTCGCTCCTGAACGGAGGCGACCGGAGGCGGCTTGCCTCCGGCCCCTGACTTCTCTCGAGCAGGACTGGGGACGTTGTAGCTGGCCCTTCTTGATTACAAGACACACTCTCTCTCTGTCTCTCTCTGGGCAGCGGGAGGACTAGGGCGTCCTATATATTGGGAGGCGAGCCGTCAGGTTGAGCTGATGGGGGAGGGGGGGGGGCGGCGAAGGGTCTCCTTACATTTGCCCTCGCTAATGTAGGGTCAGGTCTGGACTTTTTCAGAGACTATAAGTTGTATATTCTGGAGAAATCTTCAGATGGGGCCGTGTGACTTGAGAGGCCTTGGTTGAGTTGTGGCCCCTTGACTTGGGCTGAGGGTTACATTTGACCTGGCTAATGTGAGGTCAGGTCTGGACTTCTTCTGCGGTGTAGGTTATTGTGTATATTGGAAGAGAGTCGGCAGGTGCCTTCTTACATGTTTGTTGGGGCCTTGTGACATGGGAAGGGGAGCTAGTTGATTTGTAACGCCCTTGAGCAGCCGCGAGGGATACCCTTACACTTGACCCCCCTAATGTCGGGTCAAGTCTGGACTGTTTCTGAGATGTAAGCTGTGGTCTGACAACCCATCACTACAATGACATGATGGTGGTGATGGTAATAGATGACACGGTGGTGGTGATGGTAGTTGATGACACGGTGGTGGTGATGGTAATAGTGGACACGGTGGTGGTGATGGTAATAGTGGACACGGTGGTGGTGATGGTAATAGTGGACACGGTGGTGGTGATGGTAAAAGTGGACTCGGAGGTGGTGATGGGAATAGTGGACACGGCTGGTAGTGATGGTAATAGTGGACACGGTGGTGGTGATAGTAAGAGTGGACACGGTGGTGGTGATGGTAATAGTAGACAAGATGGTGGTGATGGTAATAGTGGACATGGTGGTGGTGATGGTAAGAGTGGACACGGTGGTGGTGATGGTAATAGATGACAAGGTGGTGGTGATGGTAATAGTGGACACGATGGTGGTGATGGTAATTGATGACATGATGGTGGTGATGGTAATAGATGACATGATGGTGGTGATGGTAATAGATAACATGATGGTGGTGATAGTAATTGATGACATGATGGTGGTGATAGCAATAGATGACACAGTGGTGGTGATGGTAATAGATGACATGATGGTGGTGATGGTAATAGATGACATGATGGTGGTGATAGTAATAGATGGCATGGTGGTGGTGATGGTTTTAGATGACACGGTGGTGGTGATGGTAATTGATGACATGATGGTGGTGATGGTAATCGATGACATGATGGTTGTGATGGTAATTGATGACATGATGGTGGTGATGGTAATAGATGACACGGTGGTGGTGATGGTAATTGATGACATGATGGTAGTGATGGTAATAGAAGTACACGGTGGTGGTGATGGTAATAGATGACATTATAATGGGACAAACTCACAGAGAGAAGATTACATATAAGTAGGAGAAGTATAGAGAGTAGGAATGTAAAGATAGGAAACTTGGTAGCGTGGCCGGGATGTTATTTACTCAGCATCACTATGCTTGTCTTATCATCTAGTATGTCAATACACATATATCACTTCTTAAAGGGACAACTTGTTAAACACCTCTTCGATACAACTATTCATTAATTCACTCAATGACATGGACACATTAATATCACGTTACTCGACACTGACTCTCGGACACACCTGAATGAATGCACTTCCCACAGTAGGTAACTCACCCTACGAATCGTTCTGACAAGACTCACGTGTACCCTGACGTACGCCCAGTGGATGCTTGGCTGGGCTGCCTCCTATGGGAGGCTTCTGCTTAGCTGGGGTCTGGTCGGGAAGTCCCCCTCCCGACCTGAGGAGAGGACAAGCGTGACTCTGAGAATCTCCAGAGTGATGATCGAATGTTCGAATGGCAACCAGTATCAGAATGATAATGTGAATGGTAATCAGAACCACAATGATGATCAGAATGGAATGATCGTGGACGGGACTGTCGGGCCTTTATATGGGGTCGGTCCAGCCGGCTTTTGACCTCTAACCAATTATCACTAAACTGGTTAGATCTGGATAGCTGTGTGCAGGTGTGGTCCTGCCCAGGTGTCTTGGTTTGGTGAGGTTGTAGGTCACCCGGCTAACTCACGTCATTAACGGGCGAGGTCAAGTCCCTAGGGTCGACCTGAGGTGTGTCAACCCGAAATGTGGTGGTACCACGAGGTCTGTAGTGTACTTGCTGTTATATGTGACATAAAAAGAACATAAGAAAATAAGGAGTCTGCAATAGGCCGGTTGGCCTGTGCATGGCAGCTCCTGTCGAGAGTTACTACCACTCTCTATCATCCATGAATCTATCTAGCCTCCTTTTGAAACTTTCCAGAGTTCCCGCACTTACTACAAAGTTGCTAAGCTTGTTCCACTCGTCCACCACCCTATTTGTGAACCAGTTTCTTCCTATCTCCCTCCGAAACCTAAACTTATCCAACTTGAATCCGTTGCTACGAGTCATATCCTGCTCGGATATTATAAGAACTTTATCTATATCCCCTTTATTGATTCCTTTCACCCACTTAAACACTTCTATCATATCTCCCCGCACTCTTCGTCTTTCTAGGGAATACAAGTTAAGTTTCTTTAACCTATCCTGATATGGAAGGTTTCTAAGTCCCCGAATCATTTTTGTCATTCTTCCCTGCACCGACTTTAGTGAATTTATATCCATTCTATAATAGGGGCACCAGAACAGAACCGCATAATCGAGGTGCGGCCTGACTAGCGCAAGATATAGTTGCATTAAGACCTCTGCACTCTTGTTACTTACACTTCTAGATGTGAAACCCAATACTCTGTTTGCCTTATTTCGAACATTAACGCACTGTTTTCTAGGCCGTAGGTCCGGGCTTACAACTACCCCTAGGTCTCTTTCACAAGTCGACTTCTCTAGGTTGATGTTGTTAAGGCTGTATACATTATAAGTATTTGTTCTTCCAATATTAAGTACGCTGCATTTGCTGGTGATGAATTTCATTTGCCATTTTTCAGACCACCCCTGCAGTTTATTTAGATCCTCCTGTAATGCATTTGCATCCCGCCCTGAATTAATTTGCCGCCCTATTTTGGTGTCATCCGCAAACTTGCTTATGTCACTGCTGATCCCAGTATCTAGATCGTTTATGTAGATTATGAACAAGAGTGGGCCTATTACTGACCCCTGGGGAACACCACTGGTTACACGGCCCCACTCAGATTTAACACCATCTACGCTGACCCTCTGCGTTCTATCAGTGAGCCATGATTTTATCCAATTTAAAACTTTCCCCTCGATACCGTGAGCCTTAATTTTTCTCAGAAGCCTCTGATGTGGTACTCTGTTAAATGCTTTGCTAAAGTCTAAGTAAATAACATCGTAATTTTCGTCACTATCTACTACCTCGAAGACTTTCCTAAAAAACATTAGCAGATTTGTTAGACAAGATTTTCCCTTTGTAAACCCATGTTGAGAATCGTTGATTAATTTGCTTTTCTCTAGAAGCGATCTGATGCTATCTGCAATAATTGATTCAAGAAATTTCCCCACTACTGACGTCAAACTGATCGGCCGGTAATTTGACGCTGATGCTCTGTCTCCCTTTTTGAATATGGGTACTACATTTGCCTGTTTCCACAAGTCTGGCACAACTCCAGTGTCTAATGATTTTGTAAATAAGCTTACGAGGGGTCCGCTAATCTGTTCCCTACACTCTTTCAAGACTCGAGGGAAAATTTCATCCGGCCCTGGGGATTTTGTTTTCTTTAGTTTATTTATCTTCTTAAGAACATCCTCTTTTCTGATAGTGATATTCTTTAATTTCTCTTCTTCCTTTCCCTTAAATATCAGTTCCACCTCTGGAATTTCATAGCAAATTTCTTCTGTGAAAACTGATAAGAAGTAGCTGTTCAATGCTTTGCTTATTTCTTCACTGCCATTTATCACTTCTCCCCTCCCTGACTTTAAAAGCCCAACTTTGTCCTTGACCTTTGTCCTATATACCTGGAAAAATCCCTTGGGATTCGCCTTGGATTCTCTTGCTATTTTGATTTCATAGTCTCTCTTTGCTTTCCTTACATTTTTCTTAACATTCCTAGATAGTTCATTATACCTGTTTCTGAGCTGCTCCTCCCCTCCCTTTAATTTCTTATATATTCCTTTCTTTATTCCTATGTCATGTTTAAGTTTTCTGGTCATCCACCTTGGCTCATTCTTATTTGACCTAATTTTTCTGCATGGTATATTTTGTTCTTGTGCTTTATGTAGTATACTAGTGAATATATTATAGTCATAATCAATTGTTGTGTCATCTATGACCTCACCCTTTCCTGCTGGGAACTGACGTGACTGTTCCCAGGTGACCTCACCTAGGTACCTTCTTAACCCCTGATAATCCGCCAACCGAAAGTTCGGGACTCTGACCATATTGTCATTGTTTTTCTTTTCCCAATTTAGGGTGAACCTGATTTCTCTGTGATCACTGTTACCTAGTTCTTCCCCTACTGTGATATCTCTGATAATATTTTCTTTATTTGTTTATACTAGGTCTAATATATTGTCACCTCTAGTAAGTTCTGTAATTAGTTGTTTCAAAAAATTGTCCTGTACTGCATCTAGGAAGTCTTCAGATTCATAGTCGTCTACAATGTTGTCCCAGTCAATATTTCTGAAGTTGGAATCCCCCATAATGCATAGGTTGTTATATTTTGCTGCCCTACTCATTTCCTGACATATGGGCTGAGCTGCTTCTTTGCCAAGACTTGGGGGCCTGTAAATCACTCCCATAATTAGTTTTTTTCTTGCTTCCGTGATTTCTACCCACACAGACTCGGTTCCTATTTCACCCTTTATTGAATTATTAATACAACATGTTAATGTATCCTTGACGAAGAGTGCGACCCCTCCCCCCTTGCCTACCTTCCCTGTCCTTGTGAAAAAGGTTGTACCCTTCTATGTGGTATTCTGATAAAAAATTTTTGCTCGCCAGATTCATCCAAGTTTCGGTGATTGCTATGACATCTACATTCTCGGTACGTACAACCGCTCTCAGCAAGTCTATTTTATTTCGAACGCTCCTACTGTTTGTATAGTATACATTTAAACCTACCCTTCCCTGGTCCTGTTTTACAAATTGTCCTGAGCAACTAATTTTACTTCCCAGGACCTGCTTGTTTTTTGACTCCCACTTTCCCCGACCTTTCTCTACTGGCGAAACCCCCCCCTTTGGAGTGACAATTTCACGCTCCAGGGATGCAGATAACGTCTTTACCCCCTCACGAGACAAGTGTACCCCTTCGCGACAGTACAGGTAGTCGTTGCCATAGAATCGTTGCCAGTTATCAATGAATGCTCAACCATTGTTTGCACAATGTTTTTCCAGTCGGCAATTTATAGCAATTGCCCTGGACAGCCATTCACGACCAATCCTTCTTCTAGGCAAGACACCACATACTATCGGGATCCCTCCCCTATCTCTAATCTTCCACAGCGCCTCCCTATACCTCTTGAAAAGTTCCTCACTTCTAACCTTACCTATGTCGTTTCCTCCCACACTAAGACACACTACTGGATTGGTACCCTCCCCTGACAAAACCCTGTCTTACCTCTCGGCTACATGCCCTATCCCAGCTCCAGGAAAACACACCCTAGTCCTACGTTTCCTATCTCTCTCACAAAAAGCCCTATCTACAAACCTCACCTGGCTGTCCCGAACTACCACGACCTTACCTGTGGGCAGGGTTTGTACAACTGCCCTTTCCTCCCCTTGATCCATACCGTCCTGCCTCTTCTCTTCCTCGCCAGCTTCCTGCAGCACCTGGTAAGGGTTACTACACTCCACACCCTGGTCAGCTTTTCTGAGCCTGACCTAGTCCCCTTGGAGACAACCACTCTCCACGCCTGCTCCTCCTTCGCAGGTATCCTGCTAGGCAGGACACCTACCTGAAGGAGTTCCGTCCTGAGGGCTTCATTTTCCCCCTTTAGAGTGTCAACCTCACTCCTCAACTGCCCCAGCTGCCTTAACAGAGTGGCAAGGAGGTCGTCTTTCCCCCACACTCCCCTCCTCTTCCCCCAAGACACAACGATCCAAGACGGCCATTTTCCTTGGTTTCTAACGGGAGCACTTTTGGGCACGACCTTCTCCAAGCTGTAAGCCTTGGTCTGACAATCAATCATTACACCTCCCGCCAAGACCAAAGCTTCATCACAGAGACTGATGTCACATATAGACAGCAACATCCCATGTGGTATCAAAGATAATCCCTGGGGCGATAACATAGTCTCACATTTACAAACAACAATCTCATAGGTGTATGTTTTTCTACTGGCGCTAGTTTGATCTGACAAAGCTCACTATACCTCCCGCCAAGATCAAAGCTTCTATGCCAGGAGAAAAAGGAAACATAGCAAGTGAACATAGAATGAAAAAATCCTTCATATCTAGATTTGTATCCGAGACAACTTGCAAATCAAAACAACAACTGGTGTTACATCTCCTTATCAGCCCATGTCAAAATAATAATTCATCTCAGTCAGTAATATGGCTACAACATCGTGTTTCATAGTCCAAAACATTGATAAAATGAACTCATAGAAAAAAGTTAGACTAAAAAAGAGACATTCTTTGTAGTAAACATCAACAAAAATCAGAGAAAATACTTCAAAATGCACAAAAAATATTCCTACTTCATATAATAGGGTATTACACATCGACAACATCAACAACATCAGTACATTAGTTGGGTCCGGCATAGCTCACGTCTTCCATGCAGCTGGTATCTGAAAAATAGGGGATGCCTGCAGTACAGCAGCTGTAGTGGGTTGGTCACCTCTTCATCATCGCCTTTCTTCTTATGTCAGCGCAGCACATCTTCTGTCTTCTTTCTTCAATACACGTCTTCTGCCTTGTTACTTCACATAGCACGTTTATCTTTCTTCAATACCGCACCTTGTAGGTCGTTTCTCCACACCTTCTGACTTCTTCTCACTTCCTCCTGGTTTTTATACTATTCCAGACGAGTTTTCTGTCCTATCTGCGTTCTTCCTCTACGTTTAGAGCCTCATTTTCAACATCTTCTAGATGAATTTTCTGTTCCATCTTCCTTTTTTCTCAATACATCATCATTTTCAATATATTCAAGACGATTTTCTGTTCATCTGCCGTCGGCCCCCTCCGGCCGGGATGAAGGCCGGTCCACTGCTTGGGCTGTCGTCTCCTTAGATGACTCGTAAGGCAGGTTCCGCGGACCAGGGCTCGCCCTCCGTACGTGAGTGTCGGCGATACCAAAGACCGTCCTGTCTTACACCTTCTACAGTGGTGAATCCCTCCCTGGCTGGGCTCACCAGGGTTCGTTGTGTGGCGCTGCATTCCACACTCTTTAATTTCCTAAAGTAGAAAAATATAAAATCTTCTTAATCCTAGACCAAGGGAGGACTTGAAAGAAGTGACGTGGTGTGTGGTGGGTTGCATGCTGCATTCATCACTGTGCATTCATCACGCTGCTTCTTCACGCTGCTTCTTCTCTGCTCGTATGTACTGTGGTTGACGGCCGGCTGGCCATGGGTGGTACTGTGTGTGACATTTGACAGAGAAACAATCCTAAATGGATGATGGATTAGTTGGAAGTGCATTCGCAAAAAAAATGTTTACTTTATACATTACGTCAATGTTTGGCAACTATTATTTCCGTCACTACAATGTTCTCATCAGGCTGGGTCGGGGAGTGAAGCTCTGCGCACTACACTGAATATCATTTATCACTACGCGTCAAAGAGTACACCACATTTCATAATAGCATAAAAATACACTGAGTGAAGCTCTGCATTCATCGCAATATTAACCATCATCATCAACACATAGCTTACTGGACAAAAGACGGGGGATTAGTGTGGTCAAGCGAGGCGGGGCGGGTCAGAAGGACGTGAGGTCACACGAGCGGGGTGGGGCGAGGCGAGGCGAGGCTGGCCAGGCCAAGCCAGGCAGGTGCGTTGGGGGTGAGGTGGGGGAGGAGCCGAGGAGTGGTTGATCGGTCCAGGCCGGGGCTTTGCCGGGCGGGGCGGGGCACGGAACGGCGGGGCAGGGATGGGAGGAAGGGTAAGGAGGGTGAGGTGAGGATTAGGACAGGGAGGAGGATGTAGGTTAAAAGACATGTTAAGTTATAACAGTTAGTACAGACACAGCTTTCATCACTGAAACACACTGGCTACATTTAACACTGACCAACAATCAAACTGCACTTGGGCTACTGAGAACGTCACAAATCGCTGGGAACACTGAGAAATTACGTTAAGCACTGATCATATTTTTAGTAAAAATTCGCGCATACCACGACGAGAGACATTTACTTGAGCTGTAATGGTGACGCACTAGGACACTTTTCACGCTACTACACAGGATTTTCTTATCACCCACTTTTGAACTAACGAGCCAGGTGTTATGGCTAATGGGGGAGGGCACGGGTTTACTTTAAGTACACTGTTCCCAATAACAAGGGACGAGGAGGGCGTGGGTTAACGTTATAGTTTGCTGCCACCACTATATTGGGACAGAACACAATGAGAGAAGAAGATTACAAATAAGTAGGAGAAGTATAGAGAGTAGGAATGTAAAGATAGGAAACTTGGTAGCGTGGCCGGGATGTTATTTACTCAGCGTCAATATGCTTGTTATATCATCTAGTATGTCAATACACATATATCACTTCTTAAAGGGACAACTTGTTAAACACCTCTTCGATACAACTATTTATTAATTCACTCAATGACATGGACACATTAATATCACTATTATATCGGGGTACTAACACATTATGTTTTACGTTACTCGACACTAACTCTCGGACACACCTGAATGAATACACTTCCCACAGTAGGTAACTTACCCTAGGAATCGTTCTGACAAGACTCACGTGTACCCTGATGTAGGCCCAGTGGATGCTTGGCTGGGCTGCCTCCTATGGGAGGCTTCTGCTTAGCTGGGGTCTGGTCAGGAAGTCCCTCTCCCGACCTGGGGAGAGGACAAGTGTGAGTCTGAGAATCTCCAGAGTGATGTTCGAATGGCAACCAGGATCAGAATGATAATGAGAATGGTAATCAGAACCAGAATGATGATCAGTGTCATGTGCCTGAGAGCTCGGGAACTCGCATAGCGTGAGGCATATGTTCACGCATACATTTCGTACAAGCTATTAACTTGTTAATTGTACTTATTATATTATTATTGTTCTTAGTTACTTAGGTTAATTGTATATTTATGTATGTTATTAATATTGTCTTACTCTGTTAAGTCAACTCATGGGTAGTATTAATTAATTATATAAAATATCCAGCAAATGTCCTGAATCACGTGATATGAGACGCTCTCCTCCCGGCGTGGGCACGCTTCCCCAGTAGCGAAAAACCGTGGCATAGGGTAGACGTGTCCATTCGTTCTCTAGCCTTGACCCTTGTCTAGTGCCTTGTCCAGTCTTCTGCAATGCCCTAGGGGTATCAGGTATTAGTGACACGTTTAGTTAGGCCTAGTAAGGGATCCTGGTGGTAAGGAATCTCCTGTTTGGTAGGAAATAATCATTTTGTAGTGATTGTTGTATATATATATATATATATTTTGTATGTCTGTGTTATATAGTAATGTTAAGTAATATTCGTTTGGTCTAACTCCTTATGGTATATTTTCACCCTTCCGGCATCACTCTTATTTTAATATATAATCACTTATTCCCTTAAATTCTTGTTTGCTAGACAGTACTCCCTTTAGAACATAAATTGAATTAATTAATTATCTTCCCTTTTGTGATTCACTTATTTCAACTTGTTCATACTTATTCAAGTACATTTAGTTGAGTAGGTTTTTTGTGGGGACAATTATTGCCGTGTTCCCTATTTGTTCATTTATTTGTTAATAACTTGGGGTAGGTTTCACTCCCCAAGTATAAAGGGTAGTGGGATCGCGACAATCAGAATGGAATGCTCGTGGACGGGACTGTAGGGCCTTTATATGGGGTCGGTCCAGCCGGCTTTTGACCTCAAACCAATTATCACTAAACTGGTTAGATCTGGATAGCTGTGTGCAGGTGTGGTCCTGCCCAGGTGTCTTGGTTAGGTGAGGTTGTAGGTCACCCGGCAAACTCACATCATTAGCAGGCGAGGTCAAGTCCCTTGGGTCGACCTGAGGTGTGTCAACCCGAAATGTGGTGGTACCACAAGGTCTGTAGTGTACTTGCTGTTATATGTGACATAATTCTGGGCTGTAAGCTTTGGTCTGACAATCAATCATTACAACATGATGGTAGTGATTTTAATATATAACACGGTGGTGGTGATGGTAATAGATGATATGATTCTGGTGATGGTAAATGATGACATGATGGTGGTGAGGGTAATAGATGACATGATGATGGTGATGGTAATATATGACACGATGGTGGTGATGGAAATAGTGGACGTGGTTGCGGGGATGGTACTAGATAACATGATGGTGGTGATGGTAATGGATAACATGGTGGTGGTGATGGTAATAGATGACACGGTGGTGGTGATGATAATAGATAACAGGATGGTGGTGATGGTAATAGATGACACGATGATGGTGATGGTAATAGTGGACATGGTGGTGGTGATGGTAGTTGATGACATGATGGTGGTGATGGTAATAGTGGACATGGTGCTGGTGATGGTAATAGTGGACATGGTGGTGGTGATGGTAATAGATGACACGGTGGTGTTGATGGTAATTGATGACATGATGGTGGTGATGGTAATAAATAACATGATGGTGGTGATGGTAATTGATGACATGATGGTGGTGATGGTAATAGTGGACATGGTTGTGGGGATGGTAATTGATGACATGATGGTGGTGATGGTAAGTGATGACATGATGGTGGTGATGGTAATAAATAACATGATGGTGGTGATGGTAATTGATGACACGATGGTGGTGATGGTAATAGTGGGCACGGTGGTGGCGATGGTAATAGATGACATGATGGTGGTGATGGTAATAGATGACACGGTGGTGGTGAAGGTAATAGGTGACATGATGGCGGAGATGATAATAGATGACAGGATGGTGGTGATGGTAAATAATGACATGATATTGGTGATGGTAATAGATGATACGGTGGTGGTGATAGTAATAGATAACATGATGGTGGTGATGGTAATTGATGACATGATGGTGGTGATGGTAATGGATGACATGATTGTGGTTTTGTTAATAGATTACACGGTGATGGTGATGGTAATAGTGGACATGGTGGTGGTGATGGTAATAGAAG
Organism: Homarus gammarus; assembly: GCA_958450375.1. Taxonomy (NCBI): domain Eukaryota; kingdom Metazoa; phylum Arthropoda; class Malacostraca; order Decapoda; family Nephropidae; genus Homarus; species Homarus gammarus. Next base: position 62,136 of record CAUDMG010002446.1, on the reverse strand, counting down.
GCATGATGGTGGTGATGGTAATAGTGGACAGGGTGGTGGTGATGATAATAGATGGCATGATGGTGGTGATGGTAATAGATGGCATGATGGTGGTTAGGGAAATAGTTGACACGATGGTAGTGATGGTAATAGTGGACATGGTGGTGGTGATGGTAGTTGATGACATGATGGTGGTGATGGTAATTAATGATATGATGGTGGTGATGGTAATTGATGACATGATGGTGGTGATGGTAATGGATGACATGATGGTGGTGAAGGTAATAGATAACATGATGGTGGTGATGGTAATGGATGACATGATGGTGGTGAAGGTAATAGATAACATGATGGTGGTAATGGTAATAGTGGACACGGTGGTGGTGATGGTAATAGTGGACACGGTGGTGGTGATGGTAATAGATAACATGATGGTGGTGATGGTAATTGATGACACGGTGGTGGTGATGGTAATTGATGACATGATGGTGGTGATGGTAATTGATGACACGGTGGTGGTGATGGTAATAGATAACATGATGGTGGTGATGGTAATTGATGACATGATGGTGGTGATGGTAATAGATGGCATGGTGGTGGTGAGGGTAATAGATGACACGATGGTGGTGATGGTAATAGTGGACACTGTGGTGGTAATGGTAATAGATGACACGATGGTGGTAATGGTAATAGTGGACACGGTGATGGTGATGGTAATAGTGGATACGGTGGTGGTGATGGTAATAGTGGACACGGTGGTGGTGATGGTAATAGTGGACACGGTGATGGTGATGGTAATAGATGACACGATGGTGGTGATGGTAATAGTGGACACGGTGATGGTGATGGTAATAGTGGATACGGTGGTGGTGATGGTAATAGTGGACACGGTGGTGGTGATGGTAATAGTGGACACGGTGGTGGTGATGGTAATAGTGGACACGGTGGTGGTGATGGTAATAGTGGACACGGTGGTGGTGATGGTAATAGTGGACATGGTGGTGGAGATGGTAATAGTGGTACACGGTGGTGGTGATGGTAATTGTCGACACGTTGGTGGTGATGGTAATAGTGGACACGGTGGTGGTGATGGTAATAGTGGACACGGTGGTGGTGATGGTAATAGTGGACACGGTGGTGGTGATGGTAATAGTGGACACGGTGGTGGTGATGGTAATAGTGGACACGTTGGTGGTGATGGTAATAGTGGACACGGTGGTGGTGATGGTAACAGTGGACACGGTGGTGGTGATGGTAATAGTGGACACGGTGGTGGTGATGGTAATAGTGGTACACGGTGGTGAAGATGGTAATTGTGGACACGGTGGTGGTGATGGTAATAGTGGACACGGTGGTGGTGATGGTAATAGTGGACACGGTGGTGGTGATGGTAGTAGTGGACACGGTTGTGGTGATGGTAATAGTGGTACACGGTGGTGGAGATGGTAATTGTGGACACGGTGGTGGTGATGGTAATAGTGGACACGGTGGTGGTGGTGCGGGTAATAGTGGACACGGTGGTGGTGATGGTAATAGTGGTACACGGTGGTGGAGATGGTAATTGTGGACACGGTGGTGGTAATGGTAATAGTGGACACGGTGGTGGTAATGGTAATAGTGGACACGGTGGTGGTGATGGTAATAGTGGTACACGGTGGTGGTGATGGTAATAGTGGTACACGGTGGTGGAGATGGTAATAGTTGTACACGGTGGTGGTGATGGTAATAGTGGTACACGGTGGTGGAGATGGTAATAGTTGTACACGGTGGTGGTGATGGTAATAGTGGTACACGGTGGTGGAGATGGTAATAGTAGTACACTGTGGTGGTGATGGTAATAGTGGTGCACGGTGGTGGAGATGGTAATTGTGGACACGGTGGTGGTAATGGTAATAGTGGACACGGTGGTGGTAATGGTAATAGTGGACACGGTGGTGGTGATGGTAATAGTGGTACACGGTGGTGGTGATGGTAATAGTGGATACGGTGGTGGTGATGGTAATAGTTGTACACGGTGGTGGTGATGGTTATAGTGGTACACGGTGGTGGAGATGGTAATTGTGGACACGGTGGTAGTGATGGTAATAGTGTACACGGTGGTAGTGATGGTAATAGTGGACACGGTGGTGGTGGTGCGGGTAATAGTGGACACGGTGGTGGTGATGGTAGTAGTGGACAAGGTGGTGGTAATGGTAATAGTGGACACGGTGGTGGTGATGGTAGTAGTGGACACGGTGGTGGTGATGGTAATAGTGGTACACGGTGGTGGAGATGGTAATTGTGGACACGGTGGTGGTGACGGCAATAGTGGTACATGGTGGGTGATGGTGTATATATATTTCAGTGAAATAGTAGTGCCACTTCCGAAGTCCTGTGGTTTGGCATTTAGTATGTAGGCTATGGGGTTGAGTATGGAAACGACTTATAGAAAAATATATATTGAGCCAAGATTGTGAACATAGACTTAGAGCCCTGACCACTTCTTGTTAGGTCTGAGATTCAAGAAGAAGACCCAACAATGACTGACCGTCGCTGACATGCCCAGGGACATGGCAGTGAACGTTCACTATAAAGCTTTGTCTGTGCCCTAACGACATCTGGGTTATCCATGATGAATAAGGCCCACTGAACACTCTACACTTGTTCTGGTCACGGAATTGGTTATCCAACTGGGAACATTTTAATGTGACTTTGTGGTGCAGAATTCTATGTGTATGTAATCTTCACTAATGTCTCACTTGGAATTTCGGCTTCACTCTTGGTTAGAAACACTAGGAGTAACAAATAATATATGTTTGTGTTTATCTCATAAACGTTAATGCTCAAAAGAAACACTTAGTACCTTTTTCTATTTATTATAAAAAATATCACAGTCTACTGGGTTTATGTATTGTTATGCCATCACGCCTCTTTATCAGGATTCTGCCAATAGTCAAAATAAGAGGCGAGGCTTGACCGTGATAGCATTGAGAAACACCCCTGCCACTAGTGGTCACATCTATAAGCAGGGTAAACCTTATAACAATTCGTATTACCTTCCCCAGGTTCATAATAATAAGCCTCATTAACTTAAACTAAATCGGCTTCATAGTGAGGAGAAATCATACACTGCATAAATTTGTATAATAAAATCAAAGAACGTATATACAAGGGACATGTAAAGGAAAAGCAATGAAATATTGAGAGCCACAGCCTAAATCAACCTAAGCCCTAACATCAGCCTTAATATGCACTTGAACAGTACAAAAAGTATACACCACGTATCTCCACAATAATATCCTGAGTCCAGACCAACTGAACAACAACCTCACCCCAGCCAGGCACGTCTGCTTCTGTCTCGGTGTCCACCTACTGAGTTGGTGACCAGTGTAAACTACAATTTTCTGATTGGTGCTGCTAAGGTATACATTAAACTTTTCCAATGCCATAAGCAGAGCTACAGCTTCTTTCTCTATAGTAGAATAATTACGTTGATGAGGTTTAAACTTTACAGACATATAGCATATTGGATGTAAAACTTCACTATCATCTGCCTGTACTAATACTGCACCAGCCCCAACATCACTGGCATCAACTTGTAAAATGAAGGGACACTGAATATTCGGAGCACGAAGAACCGCTACTGATACTAGTAGAGAACTGAAATTATCAAAGGCAGTCTGACAAGCAGAAGGCCACACAAAGTGTTTCTTTGGGTTGACAAGATCAGTCAGTGAGGCGGCTACTTGAGAAAAGTTCGGGCTGAAATGTCGGTAGCAGCCTGCCATTCCCAAGAAACATTGCACTGCCCTGGGATTTGTGGGAACAGGAAGGTTATTAATGGCCTCCACTTTAGCCATAATAGGTTTTACTGCTCCTCCGCCTACTTCATGTCCAAGGAAGATTATCCAGGCATGCCCAAACTCACTTTTAACCAGGTTTACAGTGAGTTTGGCATCAGACAAACGTTGAAACAGAGCCAGCAATGAAAACAGACCCTCACTCCACGACGACGAGTAGATCACCAAGTCATCCAGATAGACACTCACTCCTTCCAAGCCAGTGGTAACAGCAGACATCAGCCTCTGGTAAGTAGCTGGGGCATTTCGCATACCAAAAGGCATAACAGTATACTGATACAAGCCTTCTGGAGTGACAAAAGCAGAGACCTTCTTGGCGTTTTCTGAAAGGGGCACTTGGTAGTACCCTTTTAAAAAGTCTAGCTTGCTGACATAACTGGCATCACCAACAGCGCCAATGGTATCGTCGATTCTGGGTAGCGGGAAGGAGTCGGCCCGTGTGAGTGCATTAACTCGCCTGTAGTCAGTGCACATGAGTGAACTTCCATCTGGCTTGGGTATGAGTACACACGGCGAGGCCCACTCACTGTTGCTCGGCTCTGCCAAACCATGTTGTAACAGGAACTGGATCTCCTCCTTCAGGATATTCAGTTTGCTGGGAGAAACACGATAAGGGGCCTGCTTCACCGGACTTGTATCTTCTATCAGCTCTACATCAGTGACTATTGGACTGGGCTGAGGCACATCTGCAAATATAACTTTAAACTCTTGCAGGAGACACTGGATACCAACCCGCTGTTTCTGTGGTAAATGAAAGGTCTTAGTACATAGATCACTTAGTTTATCAGAGTTCTTGAATTTGATTTCCTTATCACCCACTATAAAATCTACACCAGTCGCACACGTTACTTAATTCTCAGTTTTTTGCTTGGCACCACCAAATTTACTATCTCACTTTTCCTGGAGTGATACTCTTTCGACAAATTTACATGCACCAATCTCTTATCTTTTCTCCTTCCAGGAGTAGCTATTACATAATTTAAATTACCTTCTTTTCTAAGAATTTCAAAGGGCCCTTGGTACCTCTACCAAATAATAATTCATAAGGAGAATATCTTAAACTTGCTTGTTTTGTGCTCCTAATAGCATATTAAACATAAGGATTCCTTCATCCCAACCATTTGTGGTCTCCAAGCAGAATTTTGTCAGCATGCTGTTGAAAGCGCTCGAGAGCACCTTGTTTTTCAGGATGGTATGCAGATGCTAAATATTGAGTGACGCCTAAAGTGGTCATTACTTGTTGAAATATCCCAGAAGCAAAATTTGTCCATTGATCAAACTGGACAACAATGGGAAGACTTAACTGGGTATTATTGATTTGGAAGTAATACGACGCAAGGGAATTGTCTCTGGATACTTAGTAGTGACACACGTAATATTCAAGAGAAACTGATTACCATTTTTAATCTTAGGGAGGGGACAAACATAGTGCTGATGCCATGTCTTCAATTTCAATACTATTTTACCTCACTAATACACAACAATAAACTGATTTATTTAACACAAACACAAACATATTATACAATAATATTTAATACATATTAAACAATAATTACACACAGGAACAAAGGAATAAAAAATATAGCCTTACCTACTGAACAAGCTGGGAAATTACCTCTGAACATGTAAGGAAGTTAACTATATATATATATACACCTGTATATATATGGTGCTACATAACAGTATGGATTAACTAACACGGATGATATATAGCAGGCTCAGAGCTAGAGAGCCATCAGTTACACGGCTGCAAGGTGTGCTGCCTAATTTTAGTCTGGCTCTTTCGCCGGTGAGTTAAATGCATATTCGATATGTCTATAGGTTTTACTAGGCCTTAGAGGTAATCTGAATACCACCTTCCAATGTGACAGGAAATGCTGATTTAAAGCTATGAATTCATGCGTAGAAAATAACAGTATATGGCGATATATGGATCTGTGTTGGTGAATCCGGGTAGTGTTCTATATAAACACAATATGTAAATAGCCTGAACTTATACAATTATTATCTGTTTACAGTATATGTAGACAAAGGTGATGGTGGTAGTAGACACGGTGGTGGTAATGGTAGCAGTACACACGGTGGTGGTGATGGTGGTAAAGTGGTTTGTGGTGAAGGTAATTACTAATTATAATGACACACTCTTTCCATACAGGTGTGGGTGTCCCTGGCATTAACGGTGGTAATGACGGGCGTGATAGTAGGCAGCCTGATGTGGGTACGTGAGGGAGTGACGGGTAAACAGGACGACGTTCACACTAAGTCCTTCTGTACCAGCGTTCTCAAGATCCTTGTTTACCAGAGTGCGTGGCCTTCTGACCACTTAACCTCCTGATCACTTATCCTATAGACTATTTTAGTTCCAGGTCACTTAACCTCTACACCACTTAATCTCTGTACCATTTAACCTCTCCACCACTTAACCTTTGGACCACTTAAACCTCGTGACCACTTAAACTCCTGGTCACTTAACCTTTGACCAATTAACCTCTACACCATTTACTCTCCTAACTACTTAACCTTCTGGCCATTAAACCTTCTAACCACTTAACCTCATGAGCACTTAATATATACACCACTTAAATTATACACCACTTAACCTCCAGACCACATAACCTCTCGACCACTTAACCTCTAAACTATTTAACCTCAACAACAGTTAACCTTTACACTACTTAAACATATCCTCAAGCAATACATAACCAAGAGAGTACAGAACTTTCAGAGTACTTCCTTAAATAACATGTAACCTCCAGAATACAGAACATTTTGAGTAATACTCTCAATAACACATAACCTCTAGAGTACAGAACCTTCAGAGTACATACTTCAATAACACATAACTTAGAGTACAGAACTTTCAGAGTACTTCCTTCAATCACACGTAACCAAAAGAGCACAGAGCCTCCAGAGTACATACACACTAAAGATCAAGAGCAAGTAAAGTATGGGTAGCCTATGTAATAATAATTAACGGTTTATTGAAAGAGCTTGGCAGCCAGAAGGCTGAAAATATACAGTTACATATTTGGGGAATGGGTTTCGAATTACAAATAATATACAAGTAACATAAGTGACACAAATAAGACATATAATAACTAGATGGGGAAAAGCTCAAACTACAGTTCATTTCAACATAGTGACAGTGCAAGGAGTAGTGTTTACTGGGAGTGAATACACTGGTTTATCACAAGTTATTGATAATTTTTACAATGGTTGGGACTGGGCTGTTCTTATAGCGATCAGTTCGTGCACGTATGGGCTGGATGCGGTTGTGGTGTCGAACAGCAATTCTCGGACTAGGGATCTCAGGTGGTAGTAGGAGCCGGTGTCGAGGATGGTGTAGAAGCTTCTTACCAACTTTGCAGATGAGGTCGTGGTGATGGTCAGTGAGAGTCGAAAGGGTCAGTGTGTTGAGCGCTTCTTGATATGTGGAGTAGGAAGGGGAGAGAATAATCTTGCATGCCCTCTTTTGCACTTTTTCTAGGTGTTTACGTTGTGTGGCATTTAGGGAGGAAGACCAGGTGGGGGAGGCATAGGTGAGCTTGGGAAGTATGAATGTTGTGTAAACACTGAGGAGCTCGTGTGCAGGAACTCCGAGGGACTTGAGTCGGCGGAGGAGGTGGAGACGGAAACTGGAAGATTTGACAACTTCACTGACGTATGGTTTCCAATTTAGTTTGTTGTCTATGGTGACCCCGAGGAGCTTCGTGGAATCTACAACCTGGAGTGTGTTCGGACCTAGAGTAATGGAAGGAGGTGGGACAATGTCGGAGGAGAGGTTGATGTGCATAACCATGGTCTTGGTATGGTTGATGGTGACATGGTTGTTGGTGGCCCAGTTTTGGAGACTGTTCAATAAATCCTGAAGGGCGGTATAGTTGGGAGCAGAATTGTTGACGCTGATCCCAATGGTGGAGTCGTCGACATATTTCCAGCGAGCAGGGGTTTCTCTTAGGGCATCATTGATGAGCATAAGGAAGCAGAGTGGTCCCATCTTGGTGCCTTGGGGGACGCCACAGGTGAGTGACTGAAAGGTGGAGACAGCCCCTCGGAAGCGTACAGCTTGGCGTCGGTTACTGAGGAAGTCTGTAAGCCATGGTATAAGACTTCTCCGAAGCCCGAGGTCAATAGCTTTGTTGATGATTATATTGTGGTCGACTAGGTCGAACGCTTTAGTGAAATCAATGAAGGCGACAGCTACAGACGTTTTTCGTTTCTCGAGATGGCGGTATATGTAATCGAGAAAGCTGACAAGACATGTATAACCTCCGGAGATGTTTCTATGATGCAGTGCTTAGATTTATTTACTCAGCCTCCCCAGAAAGCTATAACGACCCACCATGACCTCAGGATGACTAGAAAAAGTACTTCACACGTCCCTCTTGTTTATAAATTCCATGAATATTTATTCGATTCAGGTACTTTAGTTATTTGCCTATTCGTCTTTAATTCACATTTTCCTTCTCTCCTATAAATCTTCTCATCTAGACACGATGTCTAAACATTTCTCTTGTCATACTTTACTAAAATTTTTCGAAATTTAGTCGCTCATTTATTGAAAATTATATGTAACATGTGTTGACTTAAATAATTTATATCATATCTAATGGAAATTATATTATCTTGGAAGAAATTCTTATTGTCCATATCGAAATTCCTGCAATATAAAAAACAAAACAATGAATTTAGTAAACAAAACTTGAGAATTTTACCAAACTTTCAATGTCTATTTTTCAGGTTGTCGCAGGTGGCCAACCTGGTCTGGGACTCGAATGATAAGCAGCACCATCATGTTTTTAGCTGTAGTGGTGGGGTCTCTCTATTCTGGCTCCATAACCGCCTTCCTCGCTATTCCTTTCAGGTGGGTGGTGGTGGTGGTGGTGGTGGTGATCAGCATGCTCACCTCACAAGTGTGAAACTATGAGCAAGTTTCTTTACGCCGCCTGTCTACCAGCGAATTGGGAACCAGGATATTAATCGATTTTTGGATCGTGCTCCAGGGTTATGGTCAGCCAGTGTAGTTGACGAGTTATCCGGTCTTCTTGAACTATTCCTTGACACTGGGTCAAGCAGCTCAATAACGCATGGTCTTCTTGTATTGTTGGTGACACCTTCTACACCGTAAACAATTTCACGCTTAGGTGGCACAAGGGCCGGCCATCCTCGAACTCGAGGGGCAACCATTATAATGGTCAACACAATTTTTCTGGCACAAGGTTTTTAAACGGATTTTAAGTAAATTTGGGGTGCAGAATCCAAATATGACTTTGGTTTTTGTCTATCACATCAGGTTTTTGAGATATACCATATTGCACTTTTGCTGGGAACATAAACATTTGGATCAAAATTGACGGTTTAAACATGTATACATAAATTTTTTCAGCATTATAATTTGTATTTTTCTATAACCAAAAATTTTTTAATATCAAATTGGAAAGTTAATGCACATATAATATTTAAATGTAACATTGAAGGGTGAAAAAAAACAATTGATGTACGGTAGTAATAGTGCAAGTATTAAGATCAAGTTACAGTTACATAAACTTCCTCTTTTTGGCCGATCTCTTATGTACAGCTTCTGGAATGTCTCTCATCAAACTCCAGCAGTAGTCCGCCATCATGTTCGAGTCCCATCGACCTTGGTAACGTTCTTCCATTACTTTAATGTCTTGATGAAAGCGCTCCCCTTGCTCCTCGCTCACTTCTCCCAGATTTTCTGGAAACTCGTCCAAGTGACTGTGTAAGTAGTGAACCTTGATACTCATTCTGCATCCAAGTGCTTGTAAACTCAAGAGCAGCTCTTCCACAATTTCTTGATAGTTGTCCGCTTTCTTGTTCCCTAAGAAGTTCCGCACCACATTAGAGAAAGCATTCCAAGTTCTTGCCTGTGCCTCAGTTATTGTTGCAAGGAAGTGTGGATCTCTGAGTAGTGTTCTTATTTGAGGTCCATCAAAAGTCCCTGTCTTTTTCTTCTCGTTGCTAAGACTTGGAAAGGTTGAGCATATATATCTGAAACACTCTCCACTATGATCAAGAGCCTTGACGAATTGCTTCATGATACCAAGTTTTATGTGCAGAGGAGGAATGACAATGTTTTTCCTGTCAACCAGAGGATCGTTAATGATATTCTTGTCACCAGGCGTCAAACTATGTCTTGGTGGCCAATTCTATTTCACCCAATGGTCTGCTGTAGCCCTGCTGTCCCAGTAGCACAGACAACAGGGGTATTTTGTGTACCCTCCTTGCTGGCCCAAAAGAAAGTTTACCATTTTCAAGTCCACACAAATTAACTATTCATGAGCATGGTATTGCAACCTATCAGAACAGTCTTAATGTTTTCATACTCTTCTTTAATTTGTACAGAATGTCCGATTGGAATTGAACCATACTTGTTTCCGTTATGAAGAAGAACACATTTCAAGCTCCTTTTAGAACTGTCAATAAAAAGTCTCCAATCCTTACTATCATATGCTGGTAGTCCCATGGAGAGAAGAAGTCCTTCTACATCATTACAAAAAACAAGCTGGTCATATGAATGAAAGTACCTCCGCAGTTGCTTTTCTCTGTTGAGATAAAAGGAGACACTCGTGCCAGGTTTTAAGAATCGTTTCTCTTGAAGCCTGGAAGCTAACAATTCAGCAGACTGTTTTGGCAGATTTAGATCTCTGACCAGATCATTCAATTCTGACTGAGTAAACAACGTTGGCTTTTCACAATCTTCACCAGATGGCTTGAAAAGATCAGTCTCTTCATCTTCATCAGTAGAAACAGGTGAATTCCGGTCTATATCCTCAATCTCTGGTAGCTCAGTAAATTCTGGCACGTTACGTGATGGAGCAAATCTGAGATCAGATTTGGATTCAGCACCTTAAAGTTAGTAAAAAACAGTTAAAAGGTTTCATGCCAGAAAAAAAAATGTTTTTTTGTAGTGGTGGTGGTGGCAAGGGTGGTGATGGTGGTGGCAGTGGTGGTGGGGGTGGTGGTAGTGGTGGTAGTGGTTTTAGTAGTGATGGTGGTGGTTGTGATAGCAGTCGTGAAGTTAGTGGTGATGATGGTGATTTCTCTAATAGTGTTTTATGTGTGTGTGTGTGTGTGTGTGTGTGTGTTCGTGCACAGGGTATGCTAAGCATAGTATACTAAGCATACTCAGAGCTGTTTGTTCGTTTATTCATCTTAAATAATAAATGTACATTTATACTCTAAAATGCAGCCTAGCGCTTAGTAACAGCACTGTGTAAGAGAGCTAGGCCGGGGCTAGCTCCTCTCCCAAACTCATTGGTAGGTGCTGTTTCACCTCTATGAAAGCCTGCGCGGCGCGCAGCTCGCTGACGTCGCAATGGTCACAGGCATACCATGGTGAAATGGCAGATATGATGCGGCCTGGCCTGGCGTGGAGCTTCAGTGTCGCTCCAGCCACGAGTCCGTGTGGGTCGTGCGTGTTGTTTACATACTTCCGCTCGTGTGTGTTGTGGTGCTTCTGCTACCCGAGTGTTATAGACTTATAGTGTTATAAATATTCTACTTGCGATGGAAACTGTGGTAGAACAGGACACTTGTCTAGTTCAGGAACTGCTGGAAAAGCCGTTTTCGAGAAGAAACATTTCAGAGAAAATTGAAATCGTAGGAAAACGTAGACCGTGTCCACGAATTCCAGGAATTACAAAGAAGCATACAGAAAAAAACAAAGAATATGTTAGGCATTTTAATATCACGAATTACAAAAGCACGTATTGGTTGACTGGCTCAAATAAGTTAAACAAACTCTTCTGCTGGCCGTGTTTGCTCTTTTCAACTGATCACAATGTATGGTCGAAAACTGGTTTTGATAATTTGAATACTTTGTCATTGGCTATTTCCAGGCATGATAAATCTTTTAATCACATAAACTGTTTTCTGCAATTTAATAGTTTCGGAAGAACGGGAATTGATCATCAGCTTGATGAACAACAACGCGTCAGTGACCAAATGCACAATGAAAAAGTTAAGAAAAATCGGGAATCCTGAAAAGACTAATTGATGCTGTATGCTTTCTAGCAAAACAAGAACTTCCTCTTCGAGGCCATAACGAATCAGATACGTCTATAAATAAAGGGAATTACTTATAGCTACTTGCACTGATTAGCCATTACGATCCGATGTTAGAAATTCATTTGAAGGAATCAACTATTTTCCGAGGTACATCTTCCGCCATTCAAAATGATTTGATTGCTGCAATCAGCTACTTAATCACGAAGCAAATAAAAGAAGATATTGAGAAAACTGATTTAGTGTCACTGATTTTGGATGAGACGTCTGATATAATCAATAAGTCACAGCTCTCTTCTGTTTTTCGTTTTGTTAACCAAAACTGTCAAGTTCAAGATAGATTTCTTCATTTTACAACGTGAGCGCTGATCGTTCCTCAGCAGGCTTACTGGAGCATGTTAAACATCTGCTGAGCGACTTTAACTGGGGGGGAAAACTTATTGCTCAGACATACGACGGCACTGCTGTTATGGCTGGTCAACAAAACGGTTTAAATAAGAAGGTACAGGAACTGCACCCGTGTGCTATATTTGTGCACTGTTACAGCCATTTGCTAAATCTGACACTTCAGCAATCAGCAAAAAACATCACAAGATGTAGAAATTGTTTTCAGACACTTTCATGTTTAGCAGCATTTTTCGCAAAGTCTTCAAAGAGAACATTTGCCCTTCAAGCTTTTCTTGAGAAACAACTACCCAGAGTAGCGCCTACAAGATGGAATTTTTCTTCAAGACTGGTCAACACCGTAAAAGAATATTATGACCAATTGACCTCATTTTTCCATCACATACTTGATCAATCTGCAGAGTGGGACGATGACGGTTTTAAAGGGACAAGGATTTTTGTCTTTCCTCCAGAAATTCCAGACTCGCTTCCTGTTGATTGTTTTTTCCTCGGTGTTTTCTTTCACGGATGTTCTTTTCGACATTCTTCAAACAAAAGGAATAGACATTGCCTACTGCTCCAAAAAGGTTGAAGAGCTGATTGGAAAAATTAAGAAAATTCGTGAAGACGACTTCGACAGGATTTTTCAGGAAAGTGTTCCAGGGAGAAATGATGAAAACCCAAATACAAGACCCAGAAGAAGTGAGCAGTTTGAAGAAGCAGTCTGCAGAGCCCTGTTCAATGAAATCTTGGATAACATTTTAGTTCAACTAAGAGATAAATTTCAGACAGTCACACAGCTCGAATTCTTCTCTTTGTTGAACAGTTTCCTGACAGTGCAGTGAAAAGTTTGGAGAAGCAGTGTGGATCTTTCTTTGATACTGTAAGGCTGAAGAATGAGTTAAGTGTTCTTTACGTTTACCCAGAGTTCAAAGGTGAGCCTGTTTTCGATTTGATGAAAATCATGCATGAAACTAAACTCTATCTGGGAATGCCTGAAGTGTATAAACTTGTGAAGTTGACTGTCACTATAACTGCTACAAGTGCAACTGCAGAAAGGACATTTTCTTCTTTAAAAAGGATCTAGACCTATTGCAGACGCACACAAGGGCAGGAAAGACTGTCATCCTTAGCTTTGATGTCAATAGAAAACACTCTGCTTGGGCACTTGAAAATGAAGCATACATTTTATGATGAAGTGACTGAAAAATTTATTGAAAATATAGGAGGATGGAGTTGGTTTAAAAGGGAAAGAAAAGGGGAGAAGAAAGCAAGGAGGAGAAAGGTAAAACTTTTGTACACTTCTATATACTAAAATACAATTAAATTGTTTATTTATTTATTTCACTTTTTCAAATACTTTTCCTTTCCTTTTTTAGGCTATTTTAAATTTAAATGAGAGAATAGGTAGCAGGCTAAGCTAATAATACAATGGCATGCACAGTCCTACTTGAAAGCTTTTATTATTATCATATTATCTCAAAAAAGTATTTAATGTTAAACCACCTAGGTACAGCACACCCCCCCCCCCCCCTCCCCGCTCTAAAAAATAGAGAGCATGCTCAAGATCTTCGGTCAGGATTCGCCACTGGTGTACTGCCACCAACTCTCTTTTCCATTTTCCTGGCTGCTTTCCTTACTCGTGCCAGCGCCAATTTAGCAGGCTGGGTAGACATCTAGTACCAGATGAAGGGTCTTTTCAACATAAGATGACGTCAGGCAAGAACAAAGATGTCGGCAGTTTCCATTACTGAGCTTCAGTATGCAGACGACTTCACCCTTGTCGCTCACACTGAACGCGACCTACAGGAGATCCTGAAAACCTACGCAGATGCGTATGCACACTTCGGCCTTGAGGTGAATGTACGCAAGATTCAGATTCTCTTTCAGCCTGCCCCTGGTTGAGCCACACCTCCACCCAGCTTATCTGTACTACCCTTTCTAATGTTACCCACTTTCGGTATCTCGGCTCCCACCTGTCCACCACCGCAGATATTGATGAAGAGATTTAGCATCGGATCAGATATGCATCTCAAACCTTTGTCAGACTCCGAAACCGTGTCTTCAGCTGTAGGGAGCTGAAATTTTCTGCAAAGTTACACGTATATCGAGCAGTGGTCCTCCCCACCCTGCTATATGGCAGCGAGACATGGAGCACATACAGGAGGCACCTTAAGGCACTTGAGAACTTACAACAACGTAGTCTACGTTTCATCCTCCGAGTTCGCTTGGAAGACGAGAGAACAAATGCCAGTGTTCTTACTGCCACTAACTGTAGGATCATCGAGGCTACCATTATCCATGAACAACTTCGCTGGATTAGCCATGTTACCTGCATGGACAACATTAGACTGCCAAAGCAGCTACTTTACAGTCACCTTAGGAATAGTAAATGTAACGCTGGCTGGCAACTGAAAAGGTATAAGGATAGTCTTAAGGCAAATCTGAAAAAAGTGCCAAATGGACACCCTCACCTGGAAGACGATTATTCCACACCGTAACGCTTGGAGGATCGACCCACACAAGAAGCTTTCGAGTTAGCCCGACTGCACAAAGAGGGAGACAAGCGCCAACGCCGGAATAACGCTACCGCCGCCCCTCCCGCACTAGATGTAGCCTCCACATGTGCAACATCTGTGATCAACCCTGCCGGTCCCGTACCGGCCTCTTTAGTTATCTCAGAACTCACCAACCGAGGTGATATCCCTAATAACTCATATCATTATATCATAGCTGGATGATCGTCATACTCGTTTCCGAGTGACAGCAAAGTATTAGTAGTAGTGTCTTATGTGATGGAGATCTTTCTCTATAGTGGCTCCTTCACCGCCTTCCTGGTGTATTAAAACGCATATATTTATTGACTTAATGATGCAGATGGGAAGAGTGACTAAAGTTGGGTGGAATAAAGGAATGTAGGAAAAAATAAAGAAATATGCTGAAGTTCATGACGGGTGTAGTTTGATGTGTGATTATGTATGTGCTGATGAAGTAAATTAATAATATCTGCTGTTACTCTCGCTGAAGTACCTAAATTTTGTATCTCACTCTAGGTCACAGCCCATCAATTCACTGGATGAGCTGCTGGAGACCCAAGTAATTCCCGCCATCAGGAGACTCAGTAGCCCCTACAGCTTCTTCCTGGTGAGTGTTGTACCTGAGTCTTACAGCTATCACTGATCGATTACAACACTTTCGTGGGGAGGGTTGGACTTAGCTCTCACGGTTTTATTGTAACTCCTCCCTGGGGGGGGGGGGGCGGGGTTGAACCTGGCTCGCATATTTCTCATTGCTCTATCAAATTTGTCTTTATATTGGACGTGTGACGAGTGGTGCTGCCACATACCATACTGCTCACCTCCTCGGCCACGTGGCGGATTCATTTAGTCCTGTCAGCTCTTCGACTAGTGACTCAACACCCCACGAATGACACTGGTACCTTGCACTGTATAGGGGTAATTGGCGGGAAAACTAAGGGTATATAAAGTTGGTGAGCCCGGATACCAATAAGGAATAATGAAAGTGTTCATTAAGTTTCTACCATTGATTCTTATCTTTATTGTATAAAAGAAGACATATTTAATGCAAATGACTCAAAGCATGAAAAGGCCGACAAATGGGAGCAAGAGAACATGGATGTACTTACCAGCCACTAGCCAGCGAGGTAATGCACAATTGCACATCCACCAACAAAGAAATTTCAACTAATATATATTTACCAACGTGACTGGAAGTAAAATTTCCTTTTTATTTTATTTTATTATGTTTTATTTTATTTCATTTTATTTTATTTTATTTTATTTTTTGAGGTAAGGCTATATGCGTGTACACATATTTGTTATACCCTTTAATGAAGATCTGTGTGATGATGGAGGGAAACTATAGAACATCACCATGTTCTATACACAGATGCCAAGAGGTAAAGTCCTGGATGGAAGGCAAGCATTAAGGTCTCTCCCATAACATTGCTGTACTATTACTGTTCGCTCTTTACACTATATTTCACGTGACAAAAACGATTTCCAATAACACAAATTAATTACTAAATTATACAAAGCAACAGCAATATTTCTAAAACAGTATTACACTTTTTAACTCTAATATTTTCATTATGTTAGGGATTTAATTTTATTTCACGTAATTATAATGGCGAGCATTGTCAGTCTCATGTAAGAATGGACTATATTTCCTGGTGCTCTGGTGCCTGATGTGAAGCTTTAACTAAGTCGACGATTATCCCTATTTGGCATAACACACACACACACACACACACACACACACACACTACTACTACTACTACTACTACTTTGCTGTCACTCGGAATCGAGTATGACGACCATCCAGCTATGAGACAATGATATGAGTTATTAGGGATGTCACCTTCGTTGATGAGCTCGAAGGTGACGAATGAGGTTGATACGGGACCGGCAGTGTGGAGGGCTACATATAGTGTGGGAGGCGCGGAGGCAGCATCTTTCCGACGTTAGCGCTTATCTGCCTCGATTTGCAGTCGGGCTAACTCGAAAGTATTGACACCTTCTCGTGTGGTGCTCCTCCAGGGGGGTTGATTTGGCACATTTTCAGGTTTATCTTAAGACTACCCTTATACCTTTTCAGTTGCCCGCAAGCGTTACGTTTACTCTTTGTTAGGTAACTGTAAAGTAGCTGCTTTGGCAATCTATTGTCGTCCATGCGGGCAATAAAGCCAGTCCAACGTAGTTGTTCTTGGATAATGGTAGCCTCGATGCTCCTACAATTGGTGTCAGCGAGAATACTGGCATTTGTTCTCTTGTCTTCCCAGCGAACTTGGAAGATGGAATGTAGACTACGTTGGTGAAAATTTTTAAATGCCTTGAGGTGCCTCCTGTATGTGACCCATTCTCACTGACATAAAGCAGGGTCGACAGGACCACTGTTCGGTATACGTGCAACTTTGAAGATAATTTCAGCTTCCTACAGCTGAAGACACGGGTACGGAGTCTACCAAAGGCTCGAGATGCACACCAGATCCGATACTGAATCTCTTCATCGATGTCCGCGGTATTAGAAAGGTGGGAAGTTGGGAACCAAGATATTGAAAGTAGGTAACATTATCCAGGGTAGTACTGTTAAGCCGGATGGATGGTGGAGGTGTGGCTGAAAGAAAATCTGAGTCTTACGTACATTCACCTCAAGGCTGAAGTGTGCATAAGCATCTGCGGAGGCATTCAGTATCTCCTGTAGGTGGGGGACACCTTTGTTCCTGCCTGGGGTTGTCTTTTGTTGAAAGGATCCTTCATCTGGTACTGGATGTCCACCCCACCAGCTAAATTGACACTGACACGAGTAAGTAAGGAGGACAGCCAAGGAAATGGAAAAGAGAATTGGTGACAGTACACATCCTTGGTCTGAATGGGGAAGAACTCAGACTGGGTGACATCATGTAAGCCACTGCCGTTCACGCCATTGTGGAGTTGCCTCACAATGGCAGTGAATTTTGGTGGACAGCCAAAACGGCTGATGGTCCGCAAGAGGACTTCCCTGTTGACCAAGTCAAAGGCCTTTGTTAATTTCATGAAGGCCATGTGCATGTTACAACGCTGTTCTCTGCATCTTTCCTGGCGGGCAACAAAGATCATGTCAGTGGTTCCACGTGTTGGTCTAAAGCCACACTGAGATTCTGGGAGGAAGCTTTCCGGCTCAGGAAGGAGTCTGTTTCGGAGGACTCGGGCGATAATCTTGCCAGCAACGGACGGCAGCGAGATCTCGAGGTAGTTGCCACAGTCTGACCAGTCTCCCTTGTTCTTATAAATATTGACGATGGAGGCGTCTTTAAGAGCATGGGGGATTTCCTCCTTTTCCCATATATTCTCCAGGAGAGAGTGGAACCGGCTGGTAAACAGAGGTCCTCCTGCTTTATGAACCTCGTCTGGTATTGCACCAGCCCTTGAGTCTTTGTTATTTTTCATCTGTTTGATGGTAGTAGCTACCTCATCAAGGGATGTAGGATAGCTGAGGTGATGAGTCTACTCTGTATGCTGAGGGACCTGCCGGATAGTCACGGCATCCACATCGGTATTTCGATTGAGCAGCGAATGGTAGTGCTCTTTCCAGTGCAGAAGGTAGCTTTCTTTGTCTTTAATTAGGGAGTTACCATCGGATGAGCTGAGGGGGCCTACGCCCTGAGTGATTGGTCCATAAAATGTTTTAGCAGAATTGACAAAATTCACACATCTTGTGTTGATCTGCATATTTTTGCATTTAACATGCTTTATTTTAAACCAGACGTTTTTTAGATTGCGAAGTTCGTGCTGGGCCGCTGCGTCCTTCTTGGGGAAGGCTTCAGCTTTGGTCTAAGACTGAGGGTTGTTCTGCCAGTCAGTTAAAGCAACACGTTTATCATTTATGAGTACATTGATTTCCGGGTCACTTTCATCAAACCAGTCCTGGTGTATTCCTTCGATCTGGCCCTGTAGGTTTTTGTCATGACAGTGTCGAAAATACCCCCATTCTGCTCTGGGATTTGGATTGTTTGTGATCAGGTTGCTTATCAGCCCATGTTCGAGCTGCTCTACTCTCTGAAGGCATGTGCTACCGCTGGATACTCCAGACGCTTATTGTTAAAACCTCTTTTGTAGGCTTGCTGGCTTTACCGTTTGGGGACAATGTGAAGTGAGAACTTGGCTCTAACGAGCCGATGATCGATCAGTGTCGCAATGGTTTGAGCCATGCATGGCTCGCGTGCTGAGGACATCTAGCGATCTCTTTCTCTGACAATAATATATTCAATAAGATGCCAAAATTTGGATAGTGGGTGTTTTGTCCCGAACCCTTGAAATTCTCGGCTTGACTAAACAAGGTATTGGTGATATGGAGGTTGTATTCAATACGCTTGCTGAGGAGTTGGCCTTTGGGATTACACTTGCGTAGTCCATTTCTTCCTATGATTCCCTGCCAAATTTCAGCATCTGTGCTAACTCTGGCATTAAAATCACCTAGGTGCACAAACTTATCTTCTCTGAGGATAGAGGTTAACACCCTTTCAAGGTCGGCACAAAAGGCCTCCTTGATGCCATCTTCTGCATCCACTGTTGGGGCATATACACTGATGAAGAAGACATGATGTAAGTGATTCAGAAAGACTCGGAGTGTCATGAGGCGCTCGCTGATCCCAACAGGCATTTCAGTTAGCCTATGTAGGATGTACGGGCGGATGGCAAAGCCAACTCCATAAAATCGGTTTCTCTCAGCAGGAAGTTTACTCTTCCAAAAGAAGATATAGCCAGACCCCGTTCTGTGAGTCGACCCTTGTCTGGGAGCCGGGACCCAGTAATGGCTGCTATGTCGATATTATACCTAGTCAGCTCTTTTGCCACAAGGGCGATTCTTCTTTCTGGACACTCATTCCATGCAGCGACAAAAGAGGTTGTATAGTTTGTTTCTGTTTTGATCTGTGATTATAACTGTGTTTTCGACTGCATAATGATGACCTTACTGGGTGCAGTTGCCCAGTCAAGTTGGTTCTTTAGGCAGGCTATGTTTAAGGCACCTTTTCTAGCCCCCTCCTCATGTGGGGTGAGTAAAGACAGAACCGGATTGCACTGCTGCCTAGATCCCAATGCATAAACGACCATCGTATCCATGCAGCCCATGTGCAGAGTTGTGACTAGAGACTCCCAGCAGTCATCTCTGCCTGTCCTCTTTGCCACTCCTCCATCGCCATAGGACTTTTGGGGGTATAGGGGTTTTGATGATGATGAGAAGTATGATGAGCTGGATGATGGCTGTGCACAAGTTGATTTATGTAGTGAAGCAGGAGCGCAGGCTGCAACCACACATCTTGGCTCTCCCGTTTCCTGATCACGTGGTGCAAGTGTTGCAATGACTGGGCAAAGGGAGAGTTGTAATGGACTGCCGATAGCCCAGCTTCTTGGGTTAAACCTTAGTAGCCTGTCCATCATACATTGCCTTTGTCCAGCAGTGTAGTCGTTGGGTTCCCATCTTAGTCACCTGTTCTGTCTATGCCGCCGTTGGGGTCTTGTTTGAGCTCCGTAAGCATGTCTGCCTGACGTGCGGCTCCGCTGCAGATTTTTAATTCGGGGTTTACTCCCGTAGCCTTATACATAGCAAAGTTAATCTGTAAGGCAACAGAGCAGTGGTTGGAAGACACCAGGACGTGTGCACAAACCTGTGGGCCTATGAGCCGTCCCTCTGGGGCCCACTACTGCTCCGAGACTCCCTGCTGGTTTTGCCTATTTCCATGAGGCACCTAAATACCGTGTGTTGACACGACGAGGCACAGCAGGAATTTTGATTGTGAAGAGGTTGTGTACTGGTAGGCGAAGACTTGTGCAAGTTGCTTCCCTAATTACCACGAGGGCTAGCCAGCGGAGGTAGCTGAAAGTGAGGGGAAGCAAGCAGTGCTTCTACCTTAACACTGACATAATGCTACTACACTAGATGCATAACACCACCCTGCGTGCACACATGGAGCACACACACACACACACACACACACACTTAAACATACAAATATCCACTTATTATATCATTATATATCTTATATTAGTACACTTATATCTTCCTCGCAGACGGAAAACTCTGGGATGGTGGGCAAGAAGGTGCGGGAGGTGATGGAGGTGTTCAGCGGTACTGAAGTGTCGAGCTGGAACTTCCTAAAGGAGGTGGCCCAAGGATCTTTCGGCCTCATAGGTGACTATTTTATTGAACCAACACACAAAATCTGCTGTATCCTCACCCAGGTTCTGCTGCACCATCACCCAGGCCCTGCTACATCATCACACAGGTCCTGCTGCACCATCACACAGGTCCTGCTACATCATCACACAGGTCCTGCTGCACCATCACACAGGTCCTGCTATACCATCACACAGGCCCTGCTGCATCATCACACAGGCCCTGCTGCATTATCACACAGGCCCTGCTGCATCATCACACAGGCCCTGCTGCATTATCACACAGGTTCTGCTGCACCATCACACAGGTCCCGCTGCATCATCACACAAGATCTGCTACACCATCACAAAGGTCCCGCTACACCATCACACAGGTCCTGCTGCATCATCAAACAAGATCTGCTGTACCATCACACAGGTCCTGCTGCATCATCACACAGGTCCTGTTGCACCATCACACAGGTCCTGCTGCATCATCACACAGGTCCTGTTGCACCATCACACAGGTCCTGCTGCATCATCACACAAGATCTGCTGTACCATCACACATGTCCTCCTGGACCATAACACAGGTCCTGATGCATCATCACACAAGATCTGCTACACCAATCACAAAGGTCCTGCTACACCATCACACAGTACCATCACACAAGTCCTGCTACATCATCACACAGGTCCTGCTGCATCATCACACAGGTCCTGCTGCACCATTACACAGGTCCTGCTGCACCATCACAAAAATCCTGCTGCACCATTACACATGACCTGCTCCACCATCACACAGGACCTGCTCCACCATCACACAGGTCCTGCTGCACCATACCACAGATCCTGCTGCACAATCACACGGGTCCTGCTGCACCATCACACAGGTCCTGCTGCAGCATCACACAGGTCCTGCTGCATCATCACATAGGTCCTGCTGCATCATCACACAGGTCCTGCTGCACCATCACACAGGTCCTACTCCACCATCACTCAGGTCCTGCTGCATCATCAAACAAGATCTGCTGTACCATCACACAGGTCCTGCTGCATCATCACACAGGTCCTTCTGCATCATCACACAGGTCCTACTACATCATCACACAGGTCCTGCTGCGCCATCACACAGGTCCTGCTGCACCATCACACAGGTCTTGCTGCACCATCACACAGGACCTACTCCACCATAACACAGGCCCTGCTACATCATCACACAGGCCCTGCTGCACCATCACACAGATCTTGCTGCATCATCACACAGGCCCTACTGCACCATCACACAGGTCCTACTGCACCATCACACAGGTCCTACTGCACCATCACACAGGTCCTACTGCACCATCACACAGGTCATGTTGCATCATCACAAAGCTCCTGCTGCACCATCACACAGGTCCTACTGCACCATCACACAGGTTCTGCTGCATCATCACACAGGTCCTTTTCCACCATCACACAGGTCCTGCTGCATCATCACACAGGTCCTGCTCCATCATCACAAAGCTCCTGCTGCACCATCACACAGGTCCTACTGCACCATCACACAGGTTCTGCTCCACCATCACACAGGTCCTGCTGCATCATAACACAGATCCTGCTGGACCATCAGACAGGTACTGCTGCACTATCACACAGGCCCTCCTGCACCATCACACAGGTCCTGCTGCATCATCACACAGTTCCTGCTGTATCATCACATAGGTCCTCCTGCATCATCACACAGGTTCTGCTGCACCATCACACAGGTCCTGCTGTACCGTCACACAGGTCCTGTTGCACCATCACATGGGTCCTGCTGCATCATCACACATGCCCTGTTGCAATATCACACAGGTCCTGCTGCATCATCACACAGTTCCTTCTGCACCATGACACAGTTCCTGCTGAACCATCAAACAGGTCCTGCTGCATCATCACACAGGTCCTGCTGCATCATCACACAGGTCCTGCTGTACCATCACACAGGTCCTGCTGCATCATCACAGAGGTCCTGCTGCATCATCGCACAGGTCCAACTGCACCATCACACAGGTCCTGCTGCACCATCACACAGGTGCTGCTGCACCATACCACAGGTCCTGCTGCATCATCGAACAGATCCTGCTGCACCATCTCACAGGTCCTGCTGCACTATCACACAGGCCCTCCTGCACCATCACACAGGTCCTGCTGCATCATCACACAGTTCCTGCTGCATCATCACATAGATCCTCCTGCACCATCACACAGGTTCTGCTGCACCATCACACAGGTCCTGCTGTACCATCACACAGGTCCTGCTGCATCTTCACATGGGTCCTGCTGCATCATCACACATGCCCTGTTGCATTATCACACAGGTCCTGCTGCACCATCACACAGTTCCTTCTGCACCATCACACAGGTCCTGCTGCAACATCACACAGGTCCTTCTGCATCATCACACAGGTCCTGCCTCATCATTGCACAGGTCCGACTGCACCATCACACAGGTCCTGCTGCACCATCACACAGGTGCTGCTGCACCATACCACAGGTCCTGCTGCATCATCACACAAGATCTGCTGCACCATCACACAGGTCCTGCTGTACCATCACTCAGGCGCTGCTGAACCATCACATGGGTCCTACTACACCATCACACAGGTCCTGCTGCATCATCACACAAGATCTGCTGTACCATCACACACGTCCTGCTGCACTATCACACAGGCACTGCTGCACAATCACACGGGTCCTGCTGCACAATCACACAGGTCCCGCTGCAGCATCACACAGGTCCTGCTGCATCATCACATAGGTCCTGTTGCATCATCACACAGGACCCGCTGCACCATCACACAGGTCCTGCTGCATCATCAAACAAGATCTGCTGTACCATCACACAGGCCCTGCTGCACCATCACACAGGTCCTGCTGCACCATCACACAGGTCCTGCTGCACCATCACACAGGACCTAATCCACCATCACAGAGGCCCTGCTGCACCATCACACAGGTCCTGCTGCATCATCATGCAGGCCCTGCTGCACCATCACACAGGTCCTGCTGCACCATCACACAGGTCCGGTTGCATCATCTCATACGTCCTGCAGCATAATCACACAAGTCATGCTGCATCATCACACAGCTGCACCATCACACAGGTCCTGTTGCACCATCAAACAGGTCCTGCTGCATCATCACAGAGGTCCTTTTGCACCATCACACAGGTCCTGCTGCATCATCACACAGGTCATGCTGCATCATCACAAAGGTCCTCCTGCACCATCACATAGTTCCTACTGCACCATCACACAGGTTCTGCTGCACCATCACACAGGTCCTGCTGCATCATCACACAGGTCCTGCTGCACCATCACACAAGTCCTGCTGCACCATAACACAGGTCTTGCTGCATCATCACACACTTCCTGCTGCATCATCACATAGGTCCTCCTGCACCATCACACAGGTCCTGCTGCACCATCACACAGGTCCTGCTGTACTATCACACAGGTCCTGCTGCATCATCACATGGGTCCTGCTGCATCATCACACAGTTCCTGTTGAACCATCACACAGGTCCTGCTCCATCATCACACATGTCCAGCTGTACCATCACACAGGCCCTGCTGCACCATCACACAGGTCCTACTGCACCATCACACAGGTCCTACTGCACCATCACACAGGTCCTACTGCACCATCACACAGGTCCTGTTGCATCATATCATAGGTCCTGCAGAAAAATCACACAAGTCATGCTGCATCATCACACAGCTGCACCATCACACAGGTCCTGTTGCACCATCAAACAGGTCCTGCTGCATCATCACACAGGTCCTTTTCCACCATCACACAGGTCCTGCTGCATCATCACACAGGTCCTGCTCCATCATCACAAAACTCCTGCTGCACCATCACACAGGTCCTACTGCACCATCACACAGGTTCTGCTGCACCATCACACAGGTCCTGCTGCATCATAACACAGATCCTGCTGCACCATCAGACAGGTCCTGCTGCACTATCACACAGGCCCTCCTGCACCATCACACAGGTCCTGCTGCATCATCACACAGTTCCTGCTGTATCATCACATAGGTCCTCCTGCATCATCACACAGGTTCTGCTGCACCATCACACAGGTCCTGCTGTACCGTCACACAGGTCCTGCTGCATCATCACACAGGTCCTGCTGTACCATCACACAGATCCTGCTGCATCATCACAGAGGTCCTGCTGCATCATCGCACAGGTCCAACTGTACCATCAAAAAGGTCCTGCTGCACCATCACACAGGTGCTGCTGCACCATACCACAGGTCCTGCTGCATCATCGAACAGATCCTGCTGCACCATCTCACAGGTCCTGCTGCACTATCACACAGACCCACCTGCACCATCACACAGGTCCTGCTGCATCATCACACAGTTCCTGCTGCATCATCACATAGATCCTCCTGCACCATCACACAGGTTCTGCTGCACCATCACACAGGTCCTGCTGTACCATCACACAGGTCCTGCTGCATCTTCACATGGGTCCTGCTGCATCATCACACATGCCCTGTTGCATTATCACACAGGTCCTGCTGCACCATCACACAGTTCCTTCTGCACCATCACACAGTTCCTGCTGAAGCATCAAACAGGTCCTGCTGCAACATCACACAGGTCCTGCTGTACCATCACACAGGTCCTGCTGCATCATCACACAGGTCCTGCTGCATCATCGCACAGGTCCAACTGCTCCATCACACAGGTCCTGCTGCACCATCACACAGGTCCTGCTGCAACATCACACAGGTCCTTCTGCATCATCACACAGGTCCTGCCGCATCATTGCACAGGTCCAACTGCACCATCACACAGGTCCTGCTGCACCATCACACATTTGCTGCTGCACCATACCACAGGTCCTGCTGCATCATCACACAAGATCTGCTGCACCATCACATAGGTCCTGCTGTACCATCACTCAGGCGCTGCTGAACCATCACATGGGTCCTACAACACCATCACACAGGTCCTGCTGCATCATCACACAAGATCTGCTGTACCATCACACACGTCCTGCTGCACTATCACACAGGCGCTGCTGCACAATCACACGGGTCCTGCTGCACCATCACACAGGTCCCGCTGCAGCATCACACAGGTCCTGCTGCATCATCACATTGGTCCTGCTGCATCATCACACAGGACCCGCTGCACCATCACACAGGTCCTGCTGCATCATCAAACAAGATCTGCTGTACCATCACAAACGTCCTGCTGCACTATCACACAGGCGCTGCTGCACAATCACACGGGTCCTGCTGCACCATCACACAGGTCCCGCTGCAGCATCACACAGGTCCTGCTGCATCATCACATAGGTCCTGCTGCATCATCACACAGGACCCGCTGCACCATCACACAGGTCCTGCTGCATCATCAAACAAGATCTGCTGTACCATCACACAGGCCCTGCTGCACCATCACACAGGTCCTGCTGCACCATCACACAGGTCCTGCTGCACCATCACACAGGACCTAATCCACCATCACAGAGGCCCTGCTGCACCATCACACAGGTCCTGCTGCATCATCACGCAGGCCCTGCTGCACCATCACACAGGTCCTGCTGCACCATCACACAGGTCCGGTTGCATCATCTCATACGTCCTGCAGCATAATCACACAAGTCATGCTGCATCATCACACAGCTGCACCATCACACAGGTCCTGTTGCACCATCAAACAGGTCCTGCTGCATCATGACAGAGGTCCTTTTGCACCATCACACAGGTCCTGCTGCATCATCACACAGGTCCTGCTCCATCATCACAAAGCTCCTGCTGCACCATCACACAGGTCCTACTGCACCATCACACAGGTTCTGCTGCACCATCACACAGGTCCTGCTGCATCATAACACAGAGCCTGCTGCACCATCAGACAGGTCCTGCTGCACTATCACACAGGCCCTCCTGCACCATCACACAGGTCCTGCTGCATCATCACACAGTTCCTGCTGCATCATCACATAGGTCCTCCTGCATCATCACACAGGTTCTGCTGCACCATCACACAGGTCCTGCTGCATCATCACACAGTTCCTGCTGTATCATCACATAGGTCCTCCTGCATCATCACACAGGTTCTGCTGCACCATCACACAGGTCCTGCTTTACCGTCACACAGGTCCTGTTGCACCATCACATGGGTCCTGCTGCATCATCACACATGCCCTGTTGCAATATCACGCAAGTCCTGCTGCATCATCACACAGTTCCTTCTGCATCATCACACAGTTCCTGCTGTATCATCACATAGGTCCTCCTGCATCATCACACAGGTCCTGCTGAACCATCAAACAGGTCCTGCTGCATCATCACACAGGTCCTGCTGTACCATCACACAGGTCCTGCTGCACCATCACACAGTTCCTTCTGCACCATCACACAGTTCCTGCTGAACCATCAAACAGGTCCTGCTGCAACATCACACAGGTCCTGCTGTACCATC
The DNA here is from genome assembly GCA_958450375.1 of Homarus gammarus. Taxonomy (NCBI): domain Eukaryota; kingdom Metazoa; phylum Arthropoda; class Malacostraca; order Decapoda; family Nephropidae; genus Homarus; species Homarus gammarus. The sequence goes on along the minus strand of CAUDMG010002446.1, from coordinate 34,773 downwards.
ACACAGGTCCTGCTGCATCATCACACAGGTCCAACTGCTCCATCACACAGGTCCTGCTGCACCATCACACAGGTCCTGCTGCATCATCACACAGGTCCTGCTGCATCATCACACAGGTCCTGCTGCATCATCGCACAGGTCCAACTGCTCCATCACACAGGTCCTGCTGCACCATCACACAGGTCCTGCTGCAACATCACACAGGTCCTTCTGCATCATCACACAGGTCCTGCCGCATCATTGCACAGGTCCAACTGCACCATCACACAGGTCCTGCTGCACCATCACACATTTGCTGCTGCACCATACCACAGGTCCTGCTGCATCATCACACAAGATCTGCTGCACCATCACATAGGTCCTGCTGTACCATCACTCAGGCGCTGCTGAACCATCACATGGGTCCTACTACACCATCACACAGGTCCTGCTGCATCATCACACAAGATCTGCTGCACCATCACACACGTCCTGCTGCACTATCACACAGGCGCTGCTGCACAATCACACGGGTCCTGCTGCACCATCACACAGGTCCGGCTGCAGCATCACACAGGTCCTGCTGCATCATCACATTGGTCCTGCTGCATCATCACACAGGACCCGCTGCACCATCACACAGGTCCTGCTGCATCATCAAACAAGATCTGCTGTACCATCACAAACGTCCTGCTGCACTATCACACAGGCGCTGCTGCACAATCACGCGGGTCCTGCTGCACCATCACACAGGTCCCGCTGCAGCATCACACAGGTCCTGCTGCATCATCACATAGGTCCTGCTGCATCATCACACAGGACCCGCTGCACCATCACACAGGTCCTGCTGCATCATCAAACAAGATCTGCTGTACCATCACACAGGCCCTGCTGCACCATCACACAGGTCCTGCTGCACCATCACACAGGTCCTGCTGCACCATCACACAGGACCTAATCCACCATCACAGAGGCCCTGCTGCACCATCACACAGGTCCTGCTGCATCATCACGCAGGCCCTGCTGCACCATCACACAGGTCCTGCTGCACCATCACACAGGTCCGGTTGCATCATCTCATACGTCCTGCAGCATAATCACACAAGTCATGCTGCATCATCACACAGCTGCACCATCACACAGGTCCTGTTGCACCATCAAACAGGTCCTGCTGCATCATGACAGAGGTCCTTTTGCACCATCACACAGGTCCTGCTGCATCATCACACAGGTCCTGCTCCATCATCACAAAGCTCCTGCTGCACCATCACACAGGTCCTACTGCACCATCACACAGGTTCTGCTGCACCATCACACAGGTCCTGCTGCATCATAACACAGATCCTGCTGCACCATCAGACAGGTCCTGCTGCACTATCACACAGGCCCTCCTGCACCATCACACAGGTCCTGCTGCATCATCACACAGTTCCTGCTGTATCATCACATAGGTCCTCCTGCATCATCACACAGGTTCTGCTGCACCATCACACAGGTCCTGCTGTACCGTCACACAGGTCCTGTTGCACCATCACATGGGTCCTGCTGCATCATCACACATGCCCTGTTGCAATATCACGCAAGTCCTGCTGCACGATGACACAGTTCCTGCTGAACCATCAAACAGGTCCTGCTGCATCATCACAGAGGTCCTGCTGCATCATCGCACAGGTCCAGCTGTACCATCACAAAGGTCCTGCTGCACCATCACACAGGTGCTGCTGCACCATACCACAGGTCCTGCTGCATCATCGAACAGATCCTGCTGCACCATCTCACAGGTCCTGCTGCACTATCACACAGACCCACCTGCACCATCACACAAGTCCTGCTGCACCATAACACAGGTCTTGCTGCATCATCACACACTTCCTGCTGCATCATCACATAGGTTCTCCTGCACCATCACACAGGTCCTGCTGCATCATCACACAGGTCATGCTGCATCATCACAAAGGTCCTGCTGCATCATCACATTGGTCCTGCTGCATCATCACACAGGTCCTGCTGCACCATCACATAGTTCCTACTGCACCATCAAACAGGTTCTGCTGCACCATCACACAGGTCCTGCTGCATCATCACACAGGTCCTGCTGCACCATCACACAAGTCCTGCTGCACCATAACACAAGTCTTGCTGCATCATCACACACTTCCTGCTGCATCATCACATAGGTCCTCCTGCACCATCACACAGGTCCTGTTGCACCATCACACAGGTCCTGCTGTACTATCACACAGGTCCTGCTGCATCATCACATGGGTCCTGCTGCATCATCACACAGTTCCTGCTGAACCATCACACAGGTCCTGCTCCATCATCACACAGGTCCTGCTGCATCATCACACAGGTCCTGCTGCATCATCGCACAGGTCCTATTGCACCATCACACAGGTCCTATTGCACCATCACACAGGTCGTGCTGCACCATCACACAGGTCCTCATGCTTCATCACACAGGTACTGCTGCACCATCACACAGGTACTGCTCCACCATTACACAGGTCCTTCTGCACCATCATACAGGTCCTGCTGCATCATCACATGGATCCTGCTGCATCATCACACATGTCCTGTTTCATCATCACACACGTCCTGCTGCATCATCACATAGGTAGGTCCTGCTGCATCATCACACAGATCCTGCTGCATCATCACACACGTCCTGCTGCATCATCACACAGGTCCTGCTGCATCACCACACAGGTCGTGCAACATCATCACACAGTTCGTTCTGCACCATTACACAGATCCTGCAACACCATCACACAGGTCCTGCTGCATCATCACAAGATCTGCTGTACCATCACACAGGTCCTGCTGCACCCATCACACAGGCCCTGCTGCACCATCACACAGTTCCTGCTGCACCGTCACGCAGGAACTAATCCACCATCACACAGGTCCTTGTGCACCATCACACAGTTCCTTCTGCATCATCACACAGGTCCTGCTGCACCATCACATAGATCCTGCTACATCATCACACAGGTAGTGCTGCTCCATCACACAGGTCCTGCAACACCATCACACAGGTCCTGCTGCATCATCACACAAGATCTGCTGTACCATCACACAGGTCCTGCTGCACCCATCACACAGGTCCTGCTGCACCATCACACAGTTCCTGCTGCACCATCACGCAGGACCTAATGCACCATCACACAGGTCCTGCTGCACCATCACACAGTTCCTTCTGCACCATCACACAGTTCCTGCTGAACCATCAAACTGGTCCTGCTGCATCATCACACAGGTCCTGCTGCATCATCACACAGGTCCTGCTGCATCATCACATAGGTCCTGCTGCATTATCACACAGGACCCGCTGAACCATCACACAGGTCCTGCTACACCATCACTCAGGTCCTGCTGCATCATCAAACAAGATCTGCTGCACCATCACACAGGTCCTGCTGCACCATCACACAGTTCTTGCTGCACCATCACACAGGACCTAATCCACCATCACACAGGTCCTGCTGCATCATCACACAGGTCCTGCTGCATCATCACAAAGGTCCTGCCGCACCATCATATAGGTCCTACAGCACCATCACACAGGTTCTGCTGCACCATCACACAGGTCCTGCTGCATCATCACACAGGTCCTGCTGCACCATCACACAAGTCATGCTGTACTATCACACAGGTCCTGCTGCATCATCACATAGGTCATGCTGCATCATCACACAGGTCCTGTTGCATCATCACACAGGTCCTGCTGCATCATCACATAGGTAGGTCCTGCTGCATCATCACACAGATCCTGCTGCATCATCACACACGTCCTGTTGCATCATCACACAGGTCCTGCTGCATCACCACACAGGTCGTGCAACATCATCACACAGTTCGTTCTGCACCATTACACAGATCCTGCAACACCATCACACAGGTCCTGCTGCATCATCACAAGATCTGCTGTACCATCACACAGGTCCTGCTGCACCCATCACACAGGCCCTGCTGCACCATCACACAGTTCCTGCTGCACCGTCACGCAGGAACTAATCCACCATCACACAAGTCCTTCTGCACCATCACACAGTTCCTTCTGCATCATCACACAGGTCCTGCTGCACCATCACATAGATCCTGCTACATCATCACACAGGTAGTGCTGCTCCATCACACAGGTCCTGCAACACCATCACACAGGTCCTGCTGCATCATCACACAAGATCTGCTGTCCCATCACACAGGTCCTGCTGCACCCATCACACAGGTCCTGCTGCACCATCACACAGTTCCTGCTGCACCATCACGCAGGACCTAATCCACCATCACACAGGTCCTGCTGCACCATCACACAGTTCCTTCTGCACCATCACACAGTTCCTGCTGAACCATCAAACTGGTCCTGCTGCATCATCACACAGGTCCTGCTGCATCATCACATAGGTCCTGCTGCATTATCACACAGGACCCGCTGAACCATCACACAGGTCCTGCTACACCATCACTCAGGTCCTGCTGCATCATCAAACAAGATCTGCTGCACCATCACACAGGTCCTGCTGCACCATCACACAGTTCTTGCTGCACCATCACACAGGACCTAATCCACCATCACACAGGTCCTGCTGCATCATCACACAGGTCCTGCTGCATCATCACAAAGGTCCTGCCGCACCATCATATAGGTCCTACAGCACCATCACACAGGTCCTGCTGCATCATCACACAGGTCCTGCTGCACCATCACACAAGTCATGCTGTACTATCACACAGGTCCTGCTGCATCATCACATAGGTCATGCTGCATCATCACACAGGTCCTGCTGCATCATCACACAGGTCCTGCTGCATCATCGCACAGGTCCTACTGCACCATCACACAGGTCCTGCTGCACCATCACACAGGTCCTCATGCTTCATCACACAGGTACTGCTGCACCATCACACAGGTACTGCTGCACCATCACACAGGTCCTCCTGCACCATCATACAGGTCCTGCTGCATCATCACATGGGTCCTGCTGCATCATCACACATGTCCTGTTGCATCATCACACAGGTCCTGCTGCATCATCACATAGGTAGGTCCTGCTGCATCATCACACAGATCCTGCTGCATCATCACACACGTCCTGTTGCATCATCACACAGGTCCTGCTGCATCACCACACAGGTCGTGCAACATCATCACACAGTTCGTTCTGCACCATTACACAGATCCTGCAACACCATCACACAGGTCCTGCTGCATCATCACAAGATCTGCTGTACCATCACACAGGTCCTGCTGCACCCATCACACAGGCCCTGCTGCACCATCACACAGTTCCTGCTGCACCATCACGGAGGACCTAATCCACCATCACACAGGTCCTTCTGCACCATCACACAGTTCCTTCTGCATCATCACACAGGTCCTGCTGCGCCATCACATAGATCCTACTACATCATCACACAGGTAGTGCTGCTCCATCACACAGGTCCTGCAACACCATCACACAGGTCCTGCTGCATCATCACACAAGGTCTGCTGTCCCATCACACAGGTCCTGCTGCACCCATCACACAGGTCCTGCTGCACCATCACACAGTTCCTGCTGCACCATCACGCAGGACCTAATCCACCATCACACAGGTCCTGCTGCACCATCACACAGTTCCTTCTGCACCATCACACAGTTCCTGCTGAACCATCAAACTGGTCCTGCTGCATCATCACACAGGTCCTGCTGCATCATCACATAGGTTTTGCTGCATTATCACACAGGACCCGCTGACCCATCACACAAGTCCTGCTACACCATCACTCAGGTCCTGCTGCATCATCAAACAAGATCTGCTGTACCATCACACAGGTCCTACTGCACCATCACACAGTTCTTGCTGCACCATCACACAGGACCTAATCCACCATCACACAGGTCCTGCTGCATCATCACACAGGTCCTGCTGCATCATCACAAAGGTCCTGCCGCACCATCATATAGGTCCTACAGCACCATCACACAGGTTCTGCTGCACCATCACACAGGTCCTGCTGCATCATCACACAGGTCCTGCTACACCATCACACAGGTCCTGCTGTACTATCACACAGGTCTTGCTGCATCATCACATAGGTCATGCTGCATCATCACACAGGTCCTGCTGCATCATCACACAGGTCCTGCTGCATCATCGCACAGGTCCTACTGCACCATCACACAGGTCCTGCTGCACCATCACACACGTCCTGATGCTTCATCACACAGGTACTGCTGCACCATCACACAGGTCGTGCCGCACCATCACACAGGTCCTCCTGCACCATCACACTGGTCCTGCTGCATCATCACATGGGTCCTGCTGCATCATCACACATGTCCTGTTGCATCATCACACAAGTCCTGCTGCACCATAACACAGTTCCTTCTGCACCATCACAGTTCCTGCTGCATCATCACATAGGTACTGCTGCACCATCACACAGGTCCTGCTGTACCATCACACACGTCCTGCTGCATCATCACACAGGTCCTGCTGCATCACCACACAGGTCGTGCTACATCATCACACAGGCCCTGCTGCACCATCACACAGGTCCTGTTGCATCATATCATAGGTCCTGCAGCATAATCACACAAGTCATGCTGCATCATCACACAGCTGCACCATCACACAGGTCCTGTTACACCATCAAACAGGTCCTGCTGCATCATCACACAGGTCCTTTTGCACCATCACACAGGTCCTGCTGCATCATCACACAGGTCCTGCTGCATCATCACAAAGCTCCTGCTGCACCATCACACAGGTACTACTGCACCATCACACAGGACCTGCTCCATCATCACACAGATCCTGCTGTACCATCACACAGGTCCAACTGCACCATCAAACAGGTCCTGCTGCACCATCACACAGGTGCTGCTGCACCATACCACAGGTCCTGCTGCATCATCACACAAGATCTGCTGTACCATCACACAGGTCCTGCTGCACTATCACACAGGCGCTGCTGCTCAATCACACGGGTCCTGCTGCACCATCACACAGGCCCGCTGCAGCATCACACAGGTCCTGCTGCATCATCACATAGGTCCTGGTGCATCATCACACAGGACCCGCTGCACCATCACACAGGTCCTGCTGCAACATCACTCAGGTCCTGCTGCATCATCAAACAAGATCTGCTGTACCATCACACAGGTCCTGCTGCACAATCACACAGGTCCTGCTGCACCATCACACAGTTCCTGCTGCACCATCACACAGGACCTAATCCACCATCACACAAGTCCTGCTGCACCATCACACAGGTCCGGTTGCATCATCTCATAGGTCCTGCAGCATAATCACACAAGTCATGCTGCATCATCACACAGCTGCACCATCACACAGGTCCTGTTACACCATCAAACAGGTCCTGCTGCATCATCACAGAGGTCCTTTTGCACCATCACACAGGTCCTGCTGCATCATCACACAGGTCCTGCTGCATCATCACAAAGGTCCTGCCGCACCATCACATAGGTCCTACTGCACCATCACACAGGTTCTGCTGCACCATCACACAGGTCCTGCTGCATCATCACACAGGTCCTGCTCCACCATCACACAGGTCCTGCTGCACCATCACACAGGCCCTCCTGCACCATCACACAGTTCCTGCTGCATCATCACATAGGTCCTCCTGCACCATCACACAGGTCCTGCTGCACCATCACACAGGTCCTGCTGTACTATCACACAGGTCCTGCTGCATCATCACATGGGTCCTGCTGCATCATCACACATGCCCTGTTGCATTACCACACAGGTCCTGCTGCACCATCACACAGTTCCTTCTGCACCATCACACACTTCCTGCTGAACCATCACACAGGTCCTGCTGCATCATCACATAGGTCCTGCTGCATCATCATAAAGACCCTGCTGCATCATCGCAAAGGTCCTACTGCACCATCACACAGGTCCTGCTGCACCATCACACAGGTCCTGATGCTTCATCATACAGGTACTGCTGCACCATCACACAGGTCCTGCTGCACCAGCACAGAGGTCTTGCTGCACCATCACACAGGTCCTACTCCACCATAACACAGGCCCTGCTACATCATCACACAGGCCCTGCTGCACCATCTCACAGATCCTGCTGCATCATCACACAGGCCCTGCTGCACCATCACACAGGTCCTGCTGCACCATCACACAGGTCCTGTTGCATCATATCATAGATCCTGCAGAATAATCACACAAGTCATGCTGCATCATCACACAGCTGCACCATCACACAGGTCCTGTTGCACCATCAAACAGGTCCTGCTGCATCATCACACAGGTCCTGCTGCATCATCACACAGGTCCCACTGCATCATCACAAAGGTCCTGCTGCACCATCACACAGGTCCTGCTGCATCATCACACAGGTCCTGCTCCATCATCACAAAGCTCCTGCTGCACCATCACACAGGTCCTACTGCATCATCACACAAGTTCTGCTGCACCATCACACAGGTCCTGCTGCATCATAACAGAGATCCTGCTGCACCATCAGACAGGTCCTGCTGCACTATCACACAGGCCCTCCTGCACCATCACACAGGTCCTGCTGCATCATCACACAGTTCCTGCTGTATCATCACATAGGTCCTCCTGCATCATCACACAGGTTCTGCTGCACCATCACACAGGTCCTTCTGTACCGTCACACAGGTCCTGCTGCACCATCACATGGGTTCTGCTGCATCATAACACATGCCCTGTTGCAATATCACACAGGTCCTGCTGCATCATTACACAGTTCCTTCTGCACCATCACACAGTTCCTGCTGAACAATCAAACAGGTTCTGCTGCATCATCACACAGGTCCTGCTGTACCATCACACAGCTGCTGCTGCATCATCACAGAGGTCCTGCTGCACCTTACCACAGTTCCTGCTGCATCATCGAACAGATCCTGCTGCACCATCACACAGGTCCTGCTGCACTATCACACAGGCCCTCCTGCACCATCACACAGGTCCTGCTGCATCATCACACAGTTCCTGCTGCATCATCACATAGATCCTCCTGCACCATCACACAGGTTCTGCTGCACCATCACACAGGTCCTGCTGTTCCATGACACAGGTCCTGCTGCATCTTCACATGGGTCCTATCGCATCATCACACATGCCCTGTTGCATTATCACACAGGTCCTGCTGCATCTTCACATGGGTCCTATCGCACCATCACACAAGTCCTGCTGTATCATCACACAAGATCTGCTGTACCATCACACAGGTCCTGCTGCACTATCACACAGGCTCTGCTGCATCATCACACAGGACCTGCTGTACCATCACACAGGTCCTGCTGCATCATCACACAGGTCCTGCTGCATCATCGCACAGGTCCTTCTGCATCATCACACAGGTCCTGCTGCATCATTGCACAGGTCCAACTGCACCATCACACAGGTCCTGCTGCACGATCACACAGGTGCTGCTGCACCATACCACAGGTCCTGCTGCATCATCACACAAGATCTGCTGCACCATCACACAGGTCCTGCTGTACCATCACTCAGGCGCTGCTGAACCATCACATGGGTCCTACTACACCATCACACAAGTCCTGCTGTATCATCACACAAGATCTGCTGTACCATCACACAGGTCCTGCTGCACTATCACACAGGCGCTGCTGCACAATCACACGGGTCCTGCTGCACCATCACACAGGTCCCGCTGCAGCATCACACAGGTCCTGCTGCACCATCACTCAGGTCCTGCTGCATCATCAAACAAGATCTGCTGTACCATCACGCATGCCCTGCTGCACCATCATACAGGTCCTGCTGCACCATCACACAGGTCCTGCTGCACCATCACACAGGACCTAATCCCCCATCACACAGGCCCTGCTGCACCATCACACAGGTCCTGCTGCATCATCACGCAGGCCCTACTGCACCATCACACAGGTCCTGCTGCACCATCACACAGGTCCGGGTGCATCATCTCATACGTCCTGCAGCATAATCACACAGGTCATCCTGCATCATCACACAGCTGCACCATCACACAGGTCCTGTTGCACCATCAAACAGGTCCTGCTGCATCATCACAGAGGTCCTTTTGCACCATCACACAGGTCCTGCTGCATCATCACACAGGTCATGCTGCATCGTCACAAAGCTCCTGCTTCACCATCACATAGTTCCTACTGCACCATCACTCAGGTTCTGCTGCACCATCACACAGGTTCTGCTGCATCATCACACAGGTCCTGCTGCACCATCACACAGGTCCTGCTACACCATAACACAGGTCTTGCTGCATCATCACACAGTTCCTGCTGCATCATCACATAGGTCCTCTTCCACCATCACACAGGTCCTGCTGCACCATCACACAGGTCCTGCTGTACCATCACACAGGTCCTGCTGCATCATCACATAGGTCCTGCTACACCATAACACAGGTCTTGCTGCATCATCACACAGGTCCTGCTGCATCATCACACAGGTCCTTTTACACCATCACACAGGTCCTGCTGCATCATCACACAGGTCCTGGTGCATCATCACAAAGCTCCTGCTGCACCATCACACAGGTCCTACTGCACCATCACACAGGTTCTGCTGCACCATCACACAGGTCCTGCTCCATCATCACACAGATCCTGCTGTACCAACACAGAGGTCCTGCTGCATCATCACATACGTCCTGCTGCATCATCACACAGGTCCTGCTGCACCATCGCACAGGTCCTGTTGCATCTTCGCACAGGTCCAACTGTACCATCACACAGGTCCTGCTGCACCATCACACAGGTGCTGCTGCACCATACCACAGGTCCTGCTGCATCATCACACAGGACCTGCTGCACTATCACACAGGCGCTGCTGCACAATCACATGGGTCCTGCTGCACCATCACACAGGTCCCGCTGCAGCATCACACAGGACCCGCTGCACCATCACACAGGTCCTGCTGCACCATCACTCAGGTCCTGCTGCATCATCAAACAAGATCTGCTGTACCATCACACAGGTCCTGCTGCACCATCACACAGGTCCTGCAGCACCATCACGCAGTTCCTGCTGCACCATCACACAGGACCTAATCCACCATCACATAGGTCCTGCTGCACCATCACACAGGTCCGGTTGCATCATCTCATAGGTCCTGCAGCATAATCACACAAGTCATGCTGCATCATCACACAGCTGCACCATCACACAGGTCCTGTTACACCATCAAACAGGTCCTGCTGCATCATCACAGAGGTCCTTTTGCACCATCACACAGGTCCTGCTGCATCATCACAGAGGTCCTGCTGCATCATCACAAAGGTGCTGCCGCACCATCACACAGGTTCTGCTACACCATAACACAGGTCTTGCTGCATCATCACACAGTTCCTGCTGCAACATCACATAGGTCCTCTTGCACCATCACACAGGTCCTGCTGCACCATCACACAGGTCCTGCTGTACCATCACACAGGTCCTGCTGCATCATCACATAGGTCCTGCTACACCATAACACAGGTCTTGCCGCATCAGCACACAGGTCCTGCTGCATCATCACACAGGTCCTGCTGCATCATCGCACAGGTCCAACTGCACCATCACACAGGTCCTGCTGCACCATACACAGGTGCTGCTGCATCATACCACAGGTCCTGCTGCTTCATCACACAAGATCTGCTGCACCATCACACAGGTCCTGTTGTACCATCACTCAGGCGCTGCTGAACCATCACATGGGTCCTACTGCACCATCACACAGGTCCTGCTGCACTATCACACAGGCGCTGCTGCACAATCACACGGGTCCTGCTGCACCATCACACAGGTCCCGCTGCAGCATCACACAGGTCCTGCTGCATCATCACATAGGTCCTGCTGCATTATCACACAGGACCCGCTGAACCATCACACAGGTCCTGCTACACCATCACTCAGATCCTGCTGCATCATCAAACAAGATCTGCTGTATCATCACACAGGTCCTGCTGCACCATCACACAGTTCTTGCTGCACCATCACACAGGACCTAATCCACCATCACACAGGTCCTGCTGCACCATCACACAGGTCCGGTTGCATCATCTCATAGGTTCCTGCAGCATAATCACACAAGTCATGCTGCATCATCACACAGCTGCATCATCACACAGGTCCTGTTACACCATCAAACAGGTCCTGCTGCATCATCACAGAGGTCCTTTTGCACCATCACACAGGTCCTGCTGCATCATCACACAGGTCCTGCTGCATCATCACAAAGGTCCTGCCGCACCATCACATAGGTCCTACTGCACCATCACACAGGTTCTGCTACACCATCACACAGGTCCTGCTGCATCATCACACAGGTCATGCTCCACCATCACATAGGTCCTGCTGCACCATCACACAGGCCCTCCTGCACCATCACACAGTTCCTGCTGCATCATCACACAGTTCCTGCTGAACCATCACACAGGTCCTGCTGGATCATCACATAGGTCCTGCTGCATCATAATACAGGTCCTGCTGCATCATCACACAGGTCCTGCTGCATCATCGCAAAGGTCCTACTGCACCATCACACAGGTCCTGCTGCACCATCACACAGGTCCTGATGCTTCATCATACAGGTACTGCTGCACCATCACACAGGTCCTGCTGCACCATCACACATGCCCTGTTGCATTATCACACAGGTCCTGCTGCACCATCACACAGTTCCTTCTGCACCATCACACAGTTCCTGCTGAACCATCACACAGGTCCTGCTGCATCATCACATAGGTCCTGCTGCATCATCATGCAGGTCCTGCTGCATCATCACACAGGTCCTGCTGCATCATCGCAAAGGTCCTATTGCACCATCACACAGGTCCTGCTGCACCATCACACAGGTCCTGATGCTTCATCATACAGGTACTGCTGCTCCATGACACAGGTCCTGCTGCACCATCACAGAGGTCATGCTGCACCATCACACAGGACCTACTCCACCATAACACAGGCCCTGCTACATCATCACACAGGCCCTGCTGCACCATCACACAGATCCTGCTGCATCATCACACAGGCCCTGCTGCACCATCACACAGGTCCTGCTGCACCATCACACAGGTCCTGCAGAATAATCACACAAGTCATGCTGCATCATCACACAGCTGCACCATCACACAGGTCCTGTTGCACCATCAAACAGGTCCTGCTGCATCATCACACAGGTCCTTTTGCACCATCACACAGGTCCTGCTGCATCATCACACAGGTCCTGCTCCATCATCACAAAGCTCCTGCTGCACCATCACACAGGTCCTACTGCTCCATCACACAGGTCCCACTGCATCATCACAAAGGTCCTGCTGCACCATCACACAAGTCCTGCTGCTCCATCACACAGGTCCTATTGCATCATTTCATAGGTCCTGCAGCATCATCACACAGGTCCTGCTCCATCATCACAAAGCTCCTGCTGCACCATCACACAGGTCCTACTGCATCAACACACAGGTTCTGCTGCATCATCACACAGGTCCTGCTGCATCATAACATAGATCCTGCTGCACCATCAGACAGGTCCTGCTGCACTATCACACAGGCCCTCCTGCACCATCACACAGGTCCTGCTGCATCATCACACAGTTCCTGCTGCATCATCACATAGATCCTCCTGCACCATCACACAGGTTCTGCTGCACCATCACACAGGTCCTGCTGTTCCATCACAAAGGTTCTGCTGCATCTTCACATGGGTCCTGCTGCATCATCACACATGCCCTGTTGCATTATCACACAGGTCCTGCTGAACCATCAAACAGGTCCTGCTGTACCATCACACAGGTCCTGCTGTATCATCACACAGGTCCTGCTGCATCATCGCACAGGTCCTGCTGCATCATCACACAGGTCCTGCTGCATCATCACACAGGTCCTTCTGCATCATCACACAGGTCCTGCTGCATCATCACACAGGTCCTTCTGCATCATCACACAGGTCCTGCTGCATCATCACACAGGTCCTTCTGCACCATCACACAGTTCCTGCTGTACCATCACACAGGTCCTGCTGTACCATCACACAGGTCCTGCTGTATCATCACACAGGTCCTGCTGCATCATCACACAGGTCCTTCTGCATCATCACACAGGTCCTGCTGCATCATTGCACAGGTCCAACTGCACCATCACACAGGTCCTCCTGCACCATCACACAGGTGCTGCTGCACCATACCACAGGTCCTGCTGCATCATCACACAAGATCTGCTGCACCATCACACAGGTCCTGCTGTACCATCACTCAGGCGCTGCTGAACCATCACATGGGTAATACTACACCATCACACAGGTCCTGCTGCATCATCACACAAGATCTGCTGTACCATCACACAGGTCCTGCTGCACTATCACACAGGCGCTGCTGCACAATCACACGGGTCCTGCTGCACCATCACACAGGTCCTGCTGCCTCATCAAACAAGATCTGCTGTACCATCACATAGGTCCTGCTGCACCATCACACAGGTCCTGCTGCACCATCACACAGTTCCTTCTGCACCATCACACAGGACCTAATCCACCATCACGCAGGTCCTGCTGCACCATCACACAGGTCCGGTTGCATCATCTCATAGGTGCTGCAGCATAATCACACAAGTCATGCTGCATCATCACACAGCTGCACCATCACACAGGTCCTGTTACACCATCAAACAGGTCCTGCTGCATCATCACAGAGGTCTTTTTGCACCATCACACAGGTCCTGCTGCATCATCACACAGGTCCTGCTGCATCCTCACAAAGGTCCTGCCGCACCATCACATAGGTCCTACTGCACCATCACACAGGTTCTGCTGCACCATCACACAGGTCATGCTGCATCATCACACAGGTCCTGCTGCACCATTACACAGGTCATGCTGCACCATCACACAGGCCCTCCTGCACCATCACACAGTTCCTGCTGCATCATCACATAGGTCCTCCTGCACCATCACACAGGTCCTGCTGCACCATCACACAGGTCCTGCTGTACTATCACACAGGTCCTGCTGCATCATCACATGGGTCCTGCTGCATCATCACACATGCCCTGTTGCATTATCACACAGGTCCTGCTGCACCATCACACAGTTCCTTCTGCACCATCACACAGTTCCTGCTGAACCATCACACAGGTCCTGCTGCATCATCACATAGGTCCTGCTGCATCATCATACAGGTCCTGCTGCATCATCACACAGCTCCTGCTGCATCATCGCAAAGGTCCTACTGCACCATCACACAGGTCCTGCTGCACCATCACACAGGTCCTGATGCTTCATCATACAGGTACAGCTGCACCATCACACAGGTCCTGCCGCACCATCACACAGGTCCTCCTGCACCATCACACAGGTCCTTCTGCATCATCACATGGGTCCTGCTGCATCATCACACATGTCCTGTTGCATCATCACACAGGTCCTGCTGCACCATCACACAGTTCCTTCTGCACCATCACACAGTTCCTGCTGCATTATCACATAGGTCCTGCTGCACCATCACACAGGTCCTGCTGCACCATCACACAGGTCCTGCTGCACCATCACACAGGTCCTGCTGCATCATCACATAGGTCCTGCTGCATCATCACACAGGTCCTGCTGCATCATCACACACGTCCTGCTGCATCATCACACAGGTCCTGCTGCATCACCACACCTGGTCGTGCTACATCATCACACAGTTCGTGCTGCACCATTACACAGGTCCTGCTGTGCCATCACATAGATCCTGCTCCATCATCACACAGGTTGTGCTGCACCATCACACAGGTCCTGCTGTACCATCACACAGTCCTGCTGCATCATCACACATGTCCTGCTGCATCATTACACAGGTCCTGCAGCACCATCACACAGGTCCTACTGCACTGTCACGTGCCTGTAACTCTTAGGAACACGCATGTCTTGTGGTATCTGTTTACGCCTCCACTCCACACAAGCTATTAATAACTTGTTATTTTTACTATTATCTTATTGTTGTTCTTAGTTACTTAGGTTAATTGTATATCTATGTATGTCATTAATATGCATCATTTGTGTCACCCTGTTAAGACGCTACTCACTCATATTCTGTGTGGCCAGAGACTCTCTCTCTCTAGCAAACCGTGGTATAGACAGGACGTGTCCACACCGACTCTAGCCTCGACACTTGCCCAGTACGGACGTGCCTTGTTCAGTCATCTACAATACCCTAGTGGTATCTGGTAATTAGTGGCACGTTAAGTTAGGCCTAGGAAGGGATCCTGGTGTTAGGGAATCTCCTATTTGGTAGGAAATAACCAGTTGGTTGTGATCGCTGTGCATATATTGTAATGTCTGCGTTTAATATAGTTAATGTTAAGTAGTATTCATTTGATCTAACCCTTTAACGGTATATTTTCACCCTTCCGGCATCACTCTTATTTTAATATACAATCACTTATTCCCTTAAATTCCATGGTTGCTAGATAGTACTCCTTTAAGAACATAAATGTAATTATTTAATTATTTCCCCATTTGTGACTCAATTACTCCAATTTATTCTTATTTATTCAAGTACATTCAGTTGAGTCGGTTTTTGTGAGATAATTATTGCTGTGTTCACTGTTTGTTCCTTTATTTGATGATAACATGGGGTAGGTTTCACTCCCCAAGTATAAAGGATATTGGGATCACGACATGCACCATCACACAGGTCCTGCTGCATCATCACACAGGTCCTGCTGCATCATCACACAGGTCGTGCTGCATCATCACCTCTGTTCTTACAGCACCATTACACAGGTACTGCTGCACCATCACACAGGTCCTGCCGCACCATCACACAGGTCCTCCTGCACCATCAGACAGGTCCTGCTGCATCATCACATGGGTCCTGCTGCATCATCACACAGGTCGTGCTACATCAATACCTCTGTTCCTACTGCACCATTACACAGGTACTGCTGCACCATCACACAGGTCCTGCCGCACCATCACACAGGTCCCCCTGCATCATCACATGGGTCCTACTGCATCATCACACATGTCCTGTTGCATCATCACACAGGTCCTGCTGCACCATCACACAGTTCCTTCTGCACCATCACACAGTTCCTGCTGCATCATCACATAGGTCCTGCTGACCATCACACAGGTCCTGCTGCACCATCACACAGGTCCTGCTGCATCATCACATAGGTCCTGCTGCACCATTACACAGGCCCTCCTGCACCATCACACAGGTCGTGCTACATCATCACCTCTGTTCTTACTGCACCATTATACAGGTCCTCCTGCACCATCACACAGGTCCTGCTGCACCATCACACAGGTCCTGCTGTACCATCACACAGGTCCTGCTGCATCATCACATAGGTCCTGCTGCATCATCACACATGTCCTGGTGCATCATCACACAGGTCCTGCAGCATCATCACATAGGTCCTGCTGCATCATCACACATTTCCTGCTGCATCATTACAGAGGTCCTGCTGCACCATCACACAGGTCCTGCTGTACCATCACACAGGTCCTGCTGCATCATCACATAGGTTTTGCTGCATCATCACACATGTCCTGCTGCATCTTCACACAGGTCCTGCAGCACCATCACACAGGTCTTCCTGCACCATCACACAGTTCCTGCTGAACCATCACACAGGTCCTGCTCCATCATCACACAGGTCCTTCTGTACCATCACACAGGTACTGCTGCATAATCACATAGGTCCTGCTGCATCATCACACAGGTCCTGCTGCATCATCACACAAATCCTCCTGCCTCATCACACAGGTCCTGCTGCATAATCACACAGGTCGTGCTACATCATCACACAGTTCCTGCTGCACATTTACACAGGTCCTGTTGCACCATTACATACATCCTGCTACATCATCACACAGGTCCTCCTGCATCATCACAGGTCCTGCTGCATTATCACACAGTGCCTGCTGCACCATTACACAGGTCCTGCTGCACCATCACACAGGTCCTGCTGCATCTTCACACACGTCCTGCTGCATCATCACACACGTCCTGCTGCATCATCACTCACGTTCTGCTGCATCGTCATACAGGTGCTGCTGCATCATCAGACAGGTCCTGCTGCATCATCACACAGGTCCTACTGCACCATCACACAGGTCCTGCTGCACCATCACACAGTTGTTGCTAAACCATCACACAGTTCCTACTGCACCATCACACAGGTCCTGCTGCACTTTCACACAGGTCCTGCTGCACCATCACACAATTGCTGTTAAACCATCACACAGTTCCTGCTCCATCATCACACAGTTCTTACTCTACCATCACACAGGTCCTGCTGCATCATCACATAGGTCCTGCTGCATCATCACACAGATCCTGCTGTATCATCACACAGTTCTTACTGTACCATCAAACAGGTCCTGCGGCATCA
The DNA here is from genome assembly GCA_958450375.1 of Homarus gammarus. NCBI lineage: Eukaryota > Metazoa > Arthropoda > Malacostraca > Decapoda > Nephropidae > Homarus > Homarus gammarus. Next base: position 16,425 of record CAUDMG010002446.1, on the reverse strand, counting down.
TCACACAGGTCCTGCTGCATCATCACACAGTTCCTGCTGCATCATCACACAGTTCTTGCTGTACCATCACACAGGTCCTTCTGCATCATCACACAGTTCTTACTGTACCATCACACAGGTCCTGCTGCACCATCACACAGGTCCTGCTGCTTCATCACACAAGTCCTACTGCACCACCACACAGGTCCTGCTGCACCAGGTCATGTTGCATCATCACACAGGTCCTGCTGCACCATCATACAGATCCTGCAGCACCATCACACAGGTCTTATTGCACCATCACACACGTCCTGCTGCCCCATCACACAGGTCTTGCTGCACCATCACACACGTCCTGCTGCCCCATCACACAGGTCCTGCTGCACCATCACACAAGTCCTGCAGCACCATCACACAGGTCTTGCTGCATCATCACACAGATCCTGCAGCACCATCACACAGGTCTTGCTGCCCCATGACACACGTCCTGCTGCACCATCACACAAGTCCTACAGCACCATCACACAGGTTCTGCTGCATTATCACACAGGTCCTGCTGCACCATCACACAGGTCTTGCTGCACCATCACACACGTCCTGCTGCCCCATCACACAGGTCCTGCTGCACCATCACACAGGTCCTGATGCACCATCACACAAGTTCTGCTGCACCATCATGTTGTATTCGTTCCCTATCCTTATCATCATCCCAAAGTCTCTGTCATGATATTTGGCTCTTGCAGGTAAAATACATCTTAATCTTGAATTATATTACAATATTCTTTTCTCTTTGTTCATGACTGACGTACAGACACAGCGAGTTCAGCCATAGGGAGTTCAGGCCAGTACGAGAAGCTGGGGGCACCCTGCCTCTTCCACGTCGGCCGCAACCCTGTCAGGATGGATCTAGATGCCTTTGCTTACCCTAAGAACTGCCCTGTCAAGTACCAGTTCGACGAAATGTAAGATTTATTTTGTTTTTCCCTCTCTTTTTTTACTGTTAAGCCACGTTGCTCGGCTAAATGCACTGTGTTTTCTAAAGAATAGTAGTTTGTTTAATCGATCATTATGTAAGTCATATCATTGAGTCTTTAAGTTTGGGTGTTTTCTCAAAGATTAGTTAATTATATTTGACTAATCCTACACTGTTTATCAAATATATACCTGCTTATCGGAATTTTAAAACGTTGATCATTAACAACTGTCACAAATCTGATCCTGCAAGTACAGGACATTGAACCTAAACATATTATGTGCTTAAGTCACGTCCACCTAGAAATGCTTAGGTTTCCTCCAGAAAACATTTGAAGTAAACATTCAGAAAAACAATCCACTTATCACACAGCTAACTCAGAAGCCATCACGAAAAAAAAAAAAACTTTCATAAACATCCAGTAGAAAAAGAATGTAAGAGATGAACTCAGAACAAGAAGAACATGAAGTACAAACATTGACTGAATCAGCAGATGGAATGAGTGATACCTCAGGATCCCCTAACCCAAAAAATTACTTCCAAAATTGCTTCCTAAAATAGATGTGACCTTAAATATCTACTCCATATTTAAATTTATCAAAGACATATAACAAATTATAAATGTGAGTAAAGAACTGGGAATACAAATAGACATTCAACAACCCCGAGTTCTCTGAATATCCATAATAATGAAGAAATAATATTGGGACTTTAGTGGATGGATCTTCCCGGCAACCACAGAGTATACGAAAAGAATAAAGAAGAATGGCCGACGCCCATATTCAGGAACAGGATAAATGAGAACAAGCTACGTAAGTCGTTGAAAAAACCCCCACAAAGTTTCTCACTGAAAAACAACAAATAGTGTCTGACCTGCGAACATAATATACAGTATCATACTCATAAACTCACACCGTCAAATAGTGAGTGAGTTTAAATTATTTAGGTACAAGGTACATATTTCTAACCAGTTGAACAATTGAATGAGCTTTGTCATAAAAGAGATCCACAACATTTGCCATACAGATATCTATAGCAACAAGATCAATCATAATTATTTAACCCACACAGAGGTTACCTGCAGTAAGCTGACTTTAACTGACTCCTATCAAAAAATAATTTTACCTACATAATAGAGGACCTGAACACCAGACACCCTCTATTAGATGACAAAAGGACAATCAAGAACACACAGAACACACAGCTAATTGGCCCAGATACCCCCACGTTTTACAACAGGGATTCAGCCACCATTCCAAATATAGCAGTACTGAATGGCAGATGGCACAACTACCTTTTATTCCAATAACCAGTGATCATCTCCACAACTCTAATAGCCAAAGTTACCCCTCCGGATTAAAAAAAATATAGAATGAACTTTTCAACGAAAAAGCTTCGACCAAACTCTAACTCTAGTAAATTAATATTGTAACACCTGTAGTTCTCAGACACACACAAGTTATAGAATTGTAGGCATGTGTTCCATTTCATACATTAAATTTAAACAACATTTGGGTTTAGTGAAAGCTGACATAACAAAACATATGATTTAATTACAACACCATCACCAAAGCCTTAACACTCATACACTCTTACATTCACAGTTATGAGACACAACACTTAACGGTAAAATTGTATGAATACAGCACTTATATTGCAAATTCATAGAACCTCAAAAAAATGGAGAAACAACACAAATTAAAACCAAATAAGTAGATAGAGGAAATCAAATTGTAATGGGAAGAATAAACAGACCTGTGAGTGTGGAGCCAGAGTTACGAGCCAGAGTTACAGCCGGAACACCAAGTGACCAACAACAACATTCGCCTCCCACATACTGCACATCACAAAGTGCCCCCATGCAGGTAGTTAGCCCTTTACACAACCATTTACATTGTTTACATGATACCATAGCACCTTTCCCCATAAAGACGAAAATTCATGGGTGAAATTTTGAAGCATTACACATCTCACATCCAAAGAAATTTCAAAGGGTCATGATCAATTAAAGGTCAATTCCCCGAGTTCACATAAACACCAAACTGTTGTAACCCAAGAATTAAAGATACTGTCGTCTGAACAATTAATAATTTCTTTGGTGACAGACGATTTTCTTACTAAAATAAGAGACTGGATGTGCTACCCCATCGCTTGCACCAATATCAATTGTAAACTGCAATCTTGAATGGCTTTTGAAAATTAGGGGCTTGTAACATAGGTGAACTTAATAAAATTGATTTGAGCTTTCTCAAGGATGATTCACACTGTTTATTCCAAACATATTTTACTCCTTTCATTAATAAATTGGCCCAGGTGCTAATACATCAGCTGACAACAAGGTTAGCCATTGACAGTCTTGCTAAAAATTTCACACTCTAATTCAGATGTTCACCCCAGGTGTCGCTATATATGACCACATCATCTAAGTAAGTGACACACCCTTTCAGTCCGTTAGTTATATTATTCATTAACTTTTGGAAACTACTCGCAGCATTTTTCATTCCAGAAGGCATCGCAGAACTTGAGTACACTCTCCCCAAGGTTATAAAACTAGAGATTTCACGAGCTTTCTCTATTAAGGGTTCCTGCTAAAATATCTTTAATATCACAAACTTTCTTATGTATTTAGCATAATTATCACCTACCTGTTCAATGTAGTCGTCCACCCTAGGAAGAGGAAAAGCATTATTTTACGTCACATGATTGTGTAATCCTGTCATTATCAAACATGTACTTTATCTCCTCCTGAGCAGAAGGAATTTCATGAGGGTCTTAGTCTATTTGGGGACTTCTTAAAGGTTGCTGTATCACCGACGTCAACATCATGATGTAATATATGTGTCCTACCTGGTTTATCTATGAATACATGACGATTTTTTTAGCAAATTAAATAATTCCTGTTTTTTCTTCAGGACTTACACGAATAAACTTATCATCAAGGTTAGCAAGAGAGTAAGAATTCTGAGACCAAGCTGTGGACATAGTGACACTTGGAGGGCTTACCTAACCATTTTCTCTAACTTTACTAGAGACACATACAGGTTCAGCAGTAACTTCTCTTCTATGAAATAGCTTTAATCTGTTTATATGTCACAAACTATTATCCTTTCTCCTTTCTGGGGTCACCATTACATAGTTTAATCATTCACCTTCCTCTCAATAACATATGGATCACAAAATTAGCATGTAGAGGGTTACCATGTACAGGGAATAGCACTAAAACTTCATCATCGGCCTAAAAAGTACGTTTCCTAGCTCGTTTATCATACCAACTTTTCATTTTCTCCTGACTTGCTTTCAAATTCTCTTTAGCTATCTCTAAACTGCTTAATGGCTGATCTTTGAGGTTGTAAACATGATCCTACATATTGATATCTTTAACAAGTTTAGTGGTCCGCTCACCTCATGAACAAATATTAGTTCAAAAGGTAAGATTCTAAGAGTATTATTAGGAACTTCCCTTGCGGCGAATAATAATAAAGGCAAACCACTCTCTCCGGTACTCCAACAATTTATCATAGTCTCCAGAGTCTGATGGTACCTCTCGAGCACACCTTGGCTGTGTGGATGATACACATTAGATTTCATTTGGTTTATGCTAGATTGCTTACATCACACAGAGTTTACTTGAACAATTTAGACAAAATTTGAACCCTGGTCAGACTGCACTTAATGTGGTAAATCAAACTTTATGAAAGGCTTTAACGTCTCACTAACAACGATCTCAACAGCTAATACTTCTGGATACCTTGTAGCCATTTCTATCATAGTAAGGATGTAACAATTACCAGAAGATGTCTTAGGAAGGGGACCAACACTATAAACCATTACTCTGGAAAATGGAGCGCAAAATGGTGGTAAAGGTACAAGAGGTGCTTCTTTAATGGGCTGCCATCTGACATGGGTGACAAGTCCTACAGTATTACACTGAGCATTCATGGCCAGTATAAATACCTGCACACACGACTGAGGGTCTTCCTCACCCCTAAATGACTCGACATGTATGAGTCATAAGCCGGTACACTTTGGGTACAGTCAAGGAATCTAGTATCTTCTTCACATTTGACGAATACATCGTGGAAAGATTGAGACATTCGACGCACCTATGAAACGGTTGGTTAATTCCAATGTTAACTCGGTTGGTTCACATATATTATATTGGGCTTTAGTAACGAAACCCTATTGAAGTTTCTTGTTTTATTAGAAAAGTATTATGTATATAATTCCTGATTGTACATCAACCGTAAGTTCCACTATGTATGAGTGTGATGAGAAAGGGACGGCGTTTATGTATATAAACGTGAATCAGCGTCTGTTCGATATTAGTTGGTGTGAGTAACTCTGACTGGTGACCCATCGAGGGAGAACGGAATAGACGCGTCGCTCTCCCTCGAGGGAAGACGGAGCCATCCACTGCGGCTCTCAAATAATTTCGTCCTCTAGTCATGGATATCAAACTACTGCTCGCTTTAGGTGGCCAGAGAGCCGGCTACTTATGCCTTTACTCAGCATAGTATGACGCAGCTTCCCGTGGGCACATCTTATCACGTGCATTGAACATGTCACCTCATAGCCAGTGGAAAGTTACAGGGGATAAATCTGAATACAAATCAGATGTAAATAATCCATTTATATAATACTTCTCTTGATGAGACAGGGGCCATTACATCGCTTGGTCACCACCGGCCAAGCTCCAAGAGGCCTAAATAAGCTCAGAGTACAGTACATCCTATACAACCCTAACCATGTTATAAACGTAGGTGTAGACACTAAGCTGGGGATTCTACTACTGTAGGGGTTTTATCTACTGCAGGGGTCCTATACTTTAGTGCCTTTTGGGTTAAATATGAAACATTTTCATCTTGTATGACACTGACTTATAACAACAGAAAAAACATGGCAGAAATAATCTTCACCTACTTCGTGTTTAAGAACGCACTTTCTTAGCAATGTACAACTTTTGCTACTGTAATCACGCTAGATGAATGAGTGTGTGGTGCTTAAGACTCTTTCAACGAAACATTCATTTTTGCGGAGAGCAATGGTACTGAGTTGTGAAGGGTTCAACACGGCATGGTTGAAAATTTACAGCCTGTGATACTTTACTGTAGAACTATCATATTTTTATTGTAAGAAGATGTGTCTTTGACATCATTAAAATATGTAGTTCAAAAATTATGAACATTCTTATCCTCCCTGGGATCAAAAAAAAAAAGTCCACATTTTCTATGTCTAATAAATACCGAGAATTATTTCACATCAGTATAAATTATAATAAGTAAGCACTTACAACAATGACAATAACCTATCGATGTCCTATCAATGTGGAGTTATGTCTCGAACATGTAAATGTGTGTATATATTTAATGTATACCTAGATACTACCTATTTCTTGTAGGCTTGATTGAAGAATCCTTTCTAGAATTTCTGACAATGTGAAATTGTTGCGGCAATCCCGTAGACTTGTGTGTGTCACTCGCAGCTGATTCCAAGGTCCGGTGACTGGGTCAGTTTTCACGAAACTTCTGAGTACAGCAAACTACCACTCCTGGTTACACTAGGTCATCCACCACACCATGCCTCAGAATGCTGAGACCATCTCTCATGACCCGAGATTTGTCATCACTACGGGGGTGCTGGGGTGCTGGTAACTGGGGGTGTCTCACGCCATACGAAAGAATTTTGTTGACAGGATGTTGATTGATGAATAGTCACAACAACTGCAGTCACGTCCTGTCACACCCTGGGCAGTGAACGAATCATTTGCAGAAACTAATGTTCACTTCAACCCACAGGATTGTTGCCATAATTCAGCAACTTTTAATAACTCAGTTTTGGTTATGGACATAAACTCAACGTGTAGCATATGTAACAGTTCATCTTCCTGTAGTCGTAAATGTAACACATACAGTATAACAATATCTTTGATTGCTATCTCATATTTACACTTACAATTTATATATATATATATATATATATATGCAAGTAAATCACTGTAGGTGCGCGTGATCTAGGTATATGCTGATAACCACCAGGAAAGAAGAAAACACGAAGTTCCCAAGCGCTTTCGTGTAATTCACATCTTCAGGGGTGAGTACAGACTAGATAGAGTAATGCAGAACAAGATGAATATATACAGAGGAGGGTGAGACCAGGTCCACAATGGTCAGGTAATTAGGTAATGACCCTACTAATCTTTAAATGGCACACAACGGTTGGTGGTTGGGTCAGATGGGACAGTGACCCGCCCTCTCACCTGATCACAAATCTTCTTAATTACAAAGTTGTCCAGCTTGTACAAGCCGTTACTCAAATTCATGTTGAATGCTTCGGTATGTTTAATAAGACTAGATTCTATGATGTTCCTACTATCAATTGAATTACATGGTAATATTGAGGAGGCATTATCCCAGTCAATGCAATGCTTGTTATCCCTCAAATGAACAAACAGAGCATTGGATTCCTGGCCTGTCCTGACACTGTATTTGTGTTGTTTAATTCTAGTAAAGATCTTGTAACTAGAATTAAACAACACAAATACAGTGTCAGGACAGGCCAGGAATCCAATGCTCTGTTTGTTCATTTGAGGGATAACAAGCATTGCATTGACTGGGATAATGCCTCCTCAATATTACCATGTAATTCAATTGATAGTAGGAACATCATAGAATCTAGTCTTATTAAACATACCGAAGCATTCAACATGAATTTGAGTAACGGCTTGTACAAGCTGGACAACTTTGTAATTAAGAAGATTTGTGATCAGGTGAGAGGGCGGGTCACTGTCCCATCTGACCCAACCACCAACCGTTGTGTGCCATTTAAAGATTAGTAGGGTCATTACCTAATTACCTGACCATTGTGGACCTGGTCTCACCCTCCTCTGTATATATTCATCTTGTTCTGCATTACTCTATCTAGTCTGTACTCACCCCTGAAGATGTGAATTACACGAAAGCGCTTGGGAACTTCGTGTTTTCTTCTTTCCTGGTGGTTATCAGCATATATATATATATATATATATATATATATATATATATATATATATATATATATATATATATATATATATTCTTCTTCTAAACCAGTATGCCACAGTAATGGGGAGAACATAATTCCTCTACCCTTACCAACTGTGTATATGGTGTTTATATATATATATATATATATATATATATATATATATATATATATATATATATATATATGTTCTTCTTCTAAACAAGTATGCCACAGTAATGGGGAGAACATAATTCCTCTACCTTTACCAACTGTGTATATGGTGTTATGACTGTTAGTTGTAACAATCACTTGAGAAGCTATAGAGTCTCACTGTGTATAAAGTATTTTACTCTTTAAATACCTAATACAGGAGTTATGGCATCTGTATAGAAAAATCCACAGATGGTTCTAGGTGGGGGGTGGTGGCGCGCTGCATGACGAACTCCGAGTGAATCCACTTCGCGACAGGGGAATACCTTCCACAGTATGGTCAGGCGCTGACAGACGCATTCCTGACCCCTCTCACTTGTTGTTAACAGGGATTTCACGTCAACAATAACCCAATTGCGGTTATTGGGAATAATTCTGCACCATGTTTGGGCGACAGAATGAGAAACACTTACTAATTATCGTCTCAATACGGGATATTCTTAACACTCGGATTCGTTATGTAATACGTCACTGTTTTTTTTTATTTCTCGTTTTCACAAAACACTGACGTCTTGGTATGTAGACTGATAACACTGGTCAACAAAGTTTTTGTTGCATTGCTATAAACACTTGATTCTACCTAATTTGGGTGTGCTGATCTCATATCTGAAGTTAGTTTCTTTCTGTAAGCTCTAGTTTTTTTGCAATCAAGGTATTTTGAAATTTCAAAATTTCGTCTTCGTCTTATTGACCTCGTCGTCTATCTTGAAAAATATGTCATTAAACTGTCATTAAATTAGCTGGGTAATAAACAATAAAATATTACATATTCTAAATTTATTCAACAACACAATTTGAAACATGTTCCATCTAAAACAAAGGTTGAAATTTGTATAAAACTCATTGTTAGGTAAGAAATTTGTTACTATGAGGAGACAAAGCCCAATCACATTTTAGCCAGGTAGGAATTTGCGCTTGAAGCTCTTGCGTTTGTGAAATGTCTCAGGGCACTCTCGTTTAATGCTCCAGCAGTAGTCTGCCATCATATGTTTGTCCCATCTCCCTTGGTAGCGGTCTTCCATGGTCTTGAGATCCTGATGAAACCGCTCGCCTTGCTCGTCACTTACTGCCCCTAGGTTCTCAGGGAATCTATCAAGATGACTATATAGGAAATGGAGTTTGACACTCATATTGCATCCAAGGTCATGAAAGGCTGACAACATGGTTGCTACAAGGGTTTCATAGTTGTCAGCCTTTTTATTACCAAGAAAGTTTTCCATTACCGCCACAAATGAAAGCCATGCACCCCTTTCCTTGTCGTCCATCTTTCTGACAAAGTCTTGATCACGTACAAGTGCACGAATTTGTGGTCCATCAAACACACCTGCCTTTATCTTCTCAAATGACAAAGCAGGGTGAGCAGAGACTATGTGTTGGAAGCATTCACCATCAGTATTTAATGCTCTGACAAACTGTTTCATCAGGCCCAGCTTGATATGGAGAGGAGGAAATATGATCTTTTCTCGACTGACGATTGGATCATTGACAATGTTTGGCATACCAGCTTCCAGAGTCTCACGTAAGGGCCACTCCTTCAGGTTCCAATGCCTGTCTCTAGCTCGGCTGTCCCACATGCAAAGAAAGCAGGGATACTTTGTAAATCCTCTTTGTTGGCCAAGAAGGAAGTTCACCATTTTGAGGTCAACACAAATTGTCCAGTTGTGCTCATGGTATTTTAGCAGGTGAATCACAGTTTTAATGTCATTATACTCCTCTCGTAAGCACACAGAATGACCCACTGGAACAGCTGCATAGACATTACCATTATGTAGTAGCACACACTTCAGGCTACGCTTACAACTATCTAGAAATAATCGCCAGTCATTTGGACTATACAATGGAATCCCTAATTCCTGGAGAAGACCCGGGATATTATGACAGTAAACAAACTTATTCTCCTCTGTAAAGAATGGCACAAAATCCTGTTCCCGCTTTCTGAAGTCTGAAACTTTTGTGGTCTGGTTCAGTAGAGCCTTTTCTTGCAACCTAGAAGCTAGAACTTCTGCTGCATTTTTGGAGAGACCCAAATCACGCACAAGGTCATTCAGCTCTGGCTGACTAAACTTCTGAGGGGTTGATGACTCTGGTGTACCATCAGAAGAATCGTCGGAATCTGCAAGTATTTCTTGAGTTTCATGTTCACTCTCTTGGTCTTTGTCGCTTCCCTCCTCTTCAGCTGGAGACAACCCATTAAAAACTGGAACTGGTAGCTCATCAGAGTGCAAAGTAGGTCGAATTGCTGAAGGGATACTAGGATACGATATTTTATGTCTGTTTTTCTTGCCAACACCCTTCGTATTGATCAGACAAAAATAGCAGTCAGTTGTGTGGTCCTTCGGTTCTCGCCAGGTCATGGGAATTCCGAACGGTAAGCCCTTACGTTTTCCTTTTGTCCAGTCACGCAGCATTTCTTCGCAGTTATGACACACAGCATGTGGAGCCCATTTTTTGTCTTGGTCGCCAAGAGTAAGTCCGAAGTACGCTTTATAGCCGCGCCTCACAAACGATGTTATATTGCGCCTCTGACGAATAAGCGTGAAGTATCCACAAATATAACAGAAGGCATCAGGTTTGTTCACACATTGATTTCTCTTTGTAGCCATGACCAAATCTGAAAGAAAAAACAGACAAAATTATATCTCCCTATTGATACCATAATCGTGTAATTAATTAATTTGACCGCAAACGGCTAGAATGTAAAACCTCAAAATGCATGAAAACTGGAGCATGCAGAACAAAACTGGTTTCAAATATGAAATCAGCAGATCAAAAATGGTAAGAAACAGTAAAGAAATCTCATGCAACTGGGAATTATAAAAAATTTGTTGTCCTGTGTAATCATCCGTCACCACCGTTGCTGCAATTCCTGATGTGTAAATCACCGTATCTTCCGCTATCTATGAACGTGAAGAGAGAGAAAGGTGGTCACCTACCCTCCATTCTATGTAAGTTTGGGAGTGCTACTCTCTGAGTAGTGACCCATCGAGGGAAAACGGAATTGTTACGTCGTTCCCCCTTGAGGGAAGACGGAGCCATCCACTGCTGCTCTCAAATAACGTCTTCCTCTAGTCAAGGATATCAAACTACTGCTCACTTTAGGTGGCCAGAGAGCCGGCTACTTATGCCTTTATTCAGCATAGTATGACGCAGCTTCCCGTGGGCACACCTTATCAGGTGCATTGAACATGTCACCTCATAGCCAGTGGAAAGTTACAGGGGATGAATCTGAATATATATCAGATGTAAATAACCCATTTATATAATACTTCTGTTGATGAGACAGGGGCCATTACACCTATTTATTTACATAGCAGAGGGTTGGTAGGCCGGGTGAACCTTGGAAAGGAGTTGGCAGTTACACCATTTTGAGGCTACGTAATATGACTATGTAAATACATTTATAGGGTGTCCCAGAAAATTGTCCCTCCCTCCCTCCCTCCCTCCAACTCTGTGTCTTAGGGAGTAGGCAGGGAGGACGGCACGGACATTTTTCTGGGACGCCCTATTTTCAAACTTTCATATAATGTATTCAAATGCTTATGTGCATTCTCTTCATCACACATTTGGCAACGAACAATGCCGTATTACGTTTATATTTACAGATACCGAATCCCTGGTCCCATCTCATATACCCCTCAACTACTATATTAGGCTTTCCAAAGCATTCGTTGTGAAAGTAATAATTTATTAATAGTTAAAACTAATAAGGTAAACAGGGAGAAAACAATTATAAGTTTTATTAGACCATCAAAACAAATAAGGATAGTTATATGACCATTTTACTGTGAATACATCAGTACTTTATATCCTTCTTTAGCATTTATTATGTGCTGGAGTCTCATCGGCATAGATTCAAAAAAGTGCCCTGTTGTAATGTTTTCTTGACGTCGGAATGTCTCCCACAAGTTGTTCACCTTGTTAATTAACACATTATAGATTCTTTGACCTTCACATCCAGGCCAAGCTTGACTCACGAGGCCTCGCAAGTTTTCTACAGTAATAAGATCCGGTGACTTGGGCAGCCACTGCAGAACTGTGAAGTTTGGATGAGCCGTAAACCAGTCCCTAACAATCCTGGCAGTGTGGATGGGGCTGTTGTCCTGGACGAAATAGAACTGTTCACCCTCCGATACCAGTACTGCCGTTACAGATGGGAACATGACATCTTGTAATAGTCCAATGTATTCCTGGGCCGTGAGACTACCACTGATCCTTGCAAGCTCACCAACAGCACACGAGGCCACCCAACCCCCAAAACCAGCAGATATGTGACCACTCCTCCTTGACGCAACAACACTGCCGTCGTCATAACTGTGAGAAAATATTGTGTAAATGATATGGGGGGACGATATGGGAGATCGCGGTGGTAGATACGACATTTGGACAGGTAGCATGGAGGGAGATGCCATGTTGGAGCCATGCCATATTAAACACTGCATCAAGAATTGTACTGTATACGAAAGCAATTGTGATGATATAGTATTCATAAAGGCGGAGTCACACAAGCTAATATTTTTGGCAATACTTTGCATCCTGCCGCAGAAAACCACAGTTGTCAACTCTTCTCACCGGAATTTCTCCTAGTAGGTTTATTCTAATCCCATATTTTTGTCAAGAATGCTGGAAAAGTTGCTAAATGTATTCAGTTTTACCAAAGTATACTGTTACAGTGTTTGTGACATAAATCTAACGGAAACATTGTGCCTAAGGAGAAATCTTGTGAAAATTACTTGAGAAGATTTGGCAACAGTGGTACTTTTCGGTGGATGGACTGTACTATTGTAAAGGAAAGTGAGCTCGTGTGACACCGCCTTAATGATTCTACGGAATTCTGCATGAAGTATTAAAAGTTTAAAGAACTTAATCTATATATATATATATATATATATATATATATATATATATATATATATATATATATATATATATATATATATATATATATATATATATATATATATATTTCATGTAAATCCACAATGAAAACGTGGATAAGATAAATCTTGATAAAATCACACGGGAGAATGGAAACAACGGAGTACCTTAGCTTTCGTCTGAAGATGTCTTGAATAAAGACGAAAGCTAAGGTACTCCGTTGTTTCCATTCTCCCGTGTGATTTTATCAAGATATATATATATATATATATATAATCAACGACCTCACCAGCAAGGAATCGAACCCTCGACCTACTGGGTGTGACTAGGGAGCGCTTACCGGCTAGGCCACAAGGACACTAAAAGCAGTTCTAGACTCTGTTATATTTCACACAAAGCCTGTTCATCGAGCTGATGGCGCCGTGAACCTCATTGGGAAACTGCCCGTGCCACGTATGTGGTGTCAGTAGCATTTTACCGAATCCAGCTGGTATGAAACGCGAGGTACATATATATACTTCATTTTTAGTCCATTTAACACGCGGACTTTGAACATACAATCAACGACCTCACCAGCAAGGAATCGAACCCTCGACCTACTGGGTGTGACTAGGGAGCGCTTACCGGCTAGGCCACAAGGACACTAAAAGCAGTTCTAGACTCTGTTATATTTCACACAAAGCCTGTTCATCGAGCTGATGGCGCCGTGAACCTCATTGGGAAACTGGCCGTGCCACGTATGTGGTGTCAGTAGCATTTTACCGAATCCAGCTGGTATGAAACGCGAGGTACATATATATACTTCATTTTTAGTCCATTTAACACGCGGACTTTGAACATACAATCAACGACCTCACCAGCAAGGAATCGAACCCTCGACCTACTGGGTGTGACTAGGGAGCGCTTACCGGCTAGGCCACAAGGACACTAAAAGCAGTTCTAGACTCTGTTATATTTCACACAAAGCCTGTTCATCGAGCTGATGGCGCCGTGAACCTCATTGGGAAACTGCCCGTGCCACGTATGTGGTGTCAGTAGCATTTTACCGAATCCAGCTGGTATGAAACGCTGGTGAGGTCGTTGATTGTATGTTCAAAGTCCGCGTGTTAAATGGACTAAAAATGAAGTATATATATGTACCTCGCGTTTCATACCAGCTGGATTCGGTAAAATGCTACTGACACCACATACGTGGCACGGGCAGTTTCCCAATGAGGTTCACGGCGCCATCAGCTCGATGAACAGGCTTTGTGTGAAATATAACAGAGTCTAGAACTGCTTTTAGTGTCCTTGTGGCCTAGCCGGTAAGCGCTCCCTAGTCACACCCAGTAGGTCGAGGGTTCGATTCCTTGCTGGTGAGGTCGTTGATTGTATGTTCAAAGTCCGCGTGTTAAATGGACTAAAAATGAAGTATATATATGTACCTCGCGTTTCATACCAGCTGGATTCGGTAAAATGCTACTGACACCACATACGTGGCACGGGCAGTTTCCCAATGAGGTTCACGGCGCCATCAGCTCGATGAACAGGCTTTGTGTGAAATATAACAGAGTCTAGAACTGCTTTTAGTGTCCTTGTGGCCTAGCCGGTAAGCGCTCCCTAGTCACACCCAGTAGGTCGAGGGTTCGATTCCTTGCTGGTGAGGTCGTTGATTGTATGTTCAAAGTCCGCGTGTTAAATGGACTAAAAATGAAGTATATATATGTACCTCGCGTTTCATACCAGCTGGATTCGGTAAAATGCTACTGACACCACATACGTGGCACGGGCAGTTTCCCAATGAGGTTCACGGCGCCATCAGCTCGATGAACAGGCTTTGTGTGAAATATAACAGAGTCTAGAACTGCTTTTAGTGTCCTTGTGGCCTAGCCGGTAAGCGCTCCCTAGTCACACCCAGTAGGTCGAGGGTTCGATTCCTTGCTGGTGAGGTCGTTGATTGTATGTTCAAAGTCCGCGTGTTAAATGGACTAAAAATGAAGTATATATATGTACCTCGCGTTTCATACCAGCTGGATTCGGTAAAATGCTACTGACACCACATACGTGGCACGGGCAGTTTCCCAATGAGGTTCACGGCGCCATCAGCTCGATGAACAGGCTTTGTGTGAAATATAACAGAGTCTAGAACTGCTTTTAGTGTCCTTGTGGCCTAGCCGGTAAGCGCTCCCTAGTCACACCCAGTAGGTCGAGGGTTCGATTCCTTGCTGGTGAGGTCGTTGATTGTATGTTCAAAGTCCGCGTGTTAAATGGACTAAAAATGAAGTATATATATATATATATATATATATATATATATATAATCAACGACCTCACCAGCCAGGAATCGAACCCTCGACCTACTGGGTGGGACTAGGGAACGCTACAGACCAACCCACAAGGACACTAAAAGCAGTCCTAGACTCTGTTATATTTCACACAAAGCCTGTTCATCGAGCTGATGGTGCCATATATATATATGGTACCTCGTGTTTCATACCAGCTGGATTCGGTAAAATGCTACTGACACCACATACGAGGCACAGGCGATTCCCAATGAGGTTCACGGCACCATCAGCTCGATGAACAGGCTTTGTGTGAAATATAACAGAGTCTAGGACTGCTTTTAGTGTCCTTGTGGGTTGGTCTGTAGCGTTCCCTAGTCCCACCCAGTAGGGTCGAGGGTTCGATTCCTAGCTGGTGAGGTCGTTGATTATATGTTCAAAGTCCGCGTGTTACATGGACTAAAAATGAAGTATATATATATATATATAAAACAAAGAAGTATGTTTGTTTGTTTGTGTGTGTGTCCGCACGAGAATCTCGGAAACTATTTTACCGATCTGTAGTGATGAGGGATGGTGTTATATGTAGTGATGGTGATGGATGGTGTTATATGTAGTGATGATGGATGATGTTAAATGTAGTGATGATGGGTGGCGTTATATGTAGTGATGATGGATGTTGTTATATGTAGTGATGTTGGATGATGTTATATGTAGTGATGATGGATGTTGTTATATGTTATATGGGTGGTCCCTTACAATCCTCTTTTGAGTAAAGCATTCAATGCGCACATCAATGTGGAGTTCTGTAATTCAGTCAAGCCCATCAAGTATGTTTGCAGATACGTCAACAAAGGCTCTGACCAAGCGATTTTTGCATTGGAAAAGGATGGAAATCATGATGAGGTGACACAGTTTCAGCAAGGCCGTTATATATGCAGCAATGAAGCCCGATGGAGAATTTTTAGTTTCCCCATACACGAACGATGTCCAACAGTAGTTCATCTGGCTGTTCACCTGGAAAATGGACAAAGAGTATACTTCACAGAAGAGTTCCTCCAAAATCAAATGGCAAATCCTGCTGATAAGACCCTCACTGCATTCTTCAAGCTTTCACAGGACCAG